>JANIPN010501456.1:0-536373 GCA_027478595.1 Erythroxylum anguifugum
GCGCTTCCAAAGCGAAGCCGACACTCGTCTGATACATCTCAATCTATGCCTGCACATCACACACCCAGGTACCTGGTATCTATACCAGGTACATCTCTCAGTGCATGAGAACTGCATCAAGAAGTGGACATTGGTCGAAATAATTGTTCTGACAGATGGATCCAAGAAAGGACACGATGAAATAACATAAAAATGGAAATGGATATCACGGAACGGAACCTGGACGTTTGCTTTTTTGCCTGCCAGGCTTCTCTCGAAGTTGACACTGGCGTCCTCTGCGCCTAGCACGCCGTCGGTAGCCAGGATGCTGTATCGCTAGTGAATACGTGCTTGCTTTGCTCGTAAGGAGAAGCTAGGTAGGCAGCAAGAGCCGAGACTTTGTGTGTGAGAGAGAGAAAGAGATCCGCGCATGATGAAGATGATGTGCTTCCAGACTGCAAGGTTTTTTTTTCTGCGATTGGCCAAATTGGGGGGCGGTTTCGACGCTACGTCAGAAAACCTTGAACACGCAGTATCTCTAAGCAGCATTATATCCATTAAGTCGTCTCCTCTCAAACTATCCAAATTATTTCAAAAGAAATAGACATCTCTCTCGTCCATAAACCAGAGCCAGGTACAGATTCGGCACGAGCACAATCGGGCTCCTGGAAATCAAACGTAAACGGGCGAATGATCGTCATCATCGCCATATCCTTCGCAGTCATATTCTCCGACAAGACCCCTCGCTCTCTCTCTCTCTCTCTCTCTCTCTCCGCCACGAGCTTCTGATTGCCCGTCAACTTCCTCCAGCCGGCGCGAGCGCGCTTGGCGGGGCGACCACATGTCGGCGAGTGAGGCGCCGCCGATGGCCAGCACGGGGGACCCCGGATGAAGCCGGTCAGGAAGCGGAAGGCGAGCAGCATGCCGATGGTTTTTTTTTGTTTCGTTTTTGCGAAGATTACGCCGAGCTGGAAGACGACGAAGACGAGAGTTGCGCAGTGCACGGGATTGCGCCTGATTTGGTGGCAGCTCGCTCATGGGTGTATATATCTGTGATTGTCTTGGTTAGTTGCTTGTTTTCTTTTCTTTTTCTCTTTCATTTTCCTTTTCCTTTCCTGAGACTCGCTCAAGGCGATACACTAAACCGCCACTGCGCGGGAGACTCACCATGGGTCCGAGGCCGTATTCGAAAATGAACAGCGACAGGCTGAGAATAGCGACTTCTACCCATACGCCAAACTGGTCGGTCACGCCAGGCTCACTCGGTGTATACAGGGTGCTCCCTAGATATACATCGAAAGCAAGAAGGCACAGCTGACCAGTCACCCAGCACTTCTTGAACGTGCTCTAGCTCTGAGGGTTCTGTCTACCGTTACATGGCTGCTCTCGAAGCAATAGACAAGATCTTGGGCAAGTGGAAGCCTACCTCCGAGTCATCCTCGCTCCACCAGCGCGCACCAGATGAATGTCCCTGCCCCTTCTCCATGTCGATCTTTGCGCCCGTGACCGAATTGGTGCGCGACAGGTTGCCACGCTCGGCCTGGGTCGAGTCGCTGGAGCTGCTCACATCATGGCCGAGATTATCGTCGGCCTTTTTGCTGTCTCCCTGCGGCTGGTCGTTCTCCTGCTTTCCCTGCCCTTCTTCGCCTTGCTGTTGCTTCTCCGCGTCTTCTGACGGGAACAGGAAGCCATGTTGGCTAAGGTTGTCGGTCTTCTCCTCGTCGACATAGCGCTTCCACAGCGATGGGTCCTTTGTTTTTTTCAGGTAGGGGAGTGCTTTTAACCTTGATGGCTAGCCGGAGCAGGTTGCCGAAGATGGTGTCTCGTACGAGCTCACAGAGCCGTTGCCAGCGGGCCTCTCAGCGATGCTCTGACTACCTTCCGGCAGTGTGAAGTAGACGGGGAGTACGAAATCGAAGACGAGGATTTCAACAACACCAACAAGTGCAGCTTCTCGAGGGACAGGAAAAGTAGGAGGATACAGAAAAGAGATGGAAGATTAAGATAACAAAATATTGAGGTATAGAAAGGAATATGCTTTCCGCCAATAACCTACCTTGACATCCACTTCAGTGAATCATACTTTCCACAGCGTCATGCAAAGCCAGCCAAGTGAACTAGCAGATCGCAAAATCGAAACAGCACAGGAGCTCGGGGCATCGCAACTGTTATGCTGGATAGCGATACGAAGCAGTACGACGATCTACCAACAGCAGATCTCTTGCACTAACAGAGGCATGAGAGATACCCAGAGCGCCACACAGGCGCTAGAGCAGTGTGGAGCCAAACAATGCCACAGAGGAGGAGGGGGCCACAATACACACACTGTCGCGTCCTCGACATATTGGGACGAGATGGACAGGAATCAAGCTTCGGCAGCGCGAACATTTGTGGAGGAGGATCAAGGTGCGGATCTGCCGATCGTGGAGAGGAGAAAGCTGGCGCTAGCTGACATGCAATTAGGGAACGCGGCTTTAGCTGGCCGTTCAACGACGCTAGCTGTGGGAGTATTCGCATTTTCTCTCCAATAGCACGCGGGCTTTGGCAACAGCATCGCTTGGGTGTATACTGGTGATGTCTGTGTATAAAGAAGACTGTGATCCCCGCACGCGCGGGCTTTGTCAGCCACCAGATGTGTGCGGGCGGTAGAATCTCGACATAACGTTGTACTAAAGTTGAAGGGTCACATGACATGTCAGATCGAACCGTGGCGTGGGTGGTCAGGATGATTGCTCGCAAACCCACCGTCGTTGACTAGTAAAAATGACTTTGAGTGAGTTCTCTCAACACTTATCCAGCTTCTCAATCAACCAAAGGCTGCTGACAAGATGGCAACGCTGCAGATTCGTGTATATAAAAAGGCCAAGGGCAAGGGTCGTTGCGGAGTTCAACGCCGAGCGAACGTCCCCGATCTTGCGATCTTCCGATCTCCCACCCAACACTTGAGGCGAGATCTTAAGTCTTCGAGGATATCGACTAGGCACACTGCTTGAGAGTAAATTCCGAACCTGTCTGATTGGGGAGGCCTTGGCTTAGTTGTAGCATGTGAAAGTCTGAAGAATGCGACTGCACAGAGCTTTGACTGCCATCATGATTACAATGGGAGACTACTACCTAGGTACGTGTCAGGATGAGCCAAGACGGGCAGCGCAGCATTGCTGTCTCCGTCAATGAAGCGATGTTTCAATAGCTCTGGCTTGTTACTGCCGCCGCTAAACGACAAGCGGTATACAAGAAGTGAACGCCTATCAATCCGGCCGATATATCGATAGAAAATTCTCATAAGTTCACTTAGATAGACAATTGATTACTTTATAAAGTAGGAAAGTGACTATGTATAACAGTATAATTATCCATAAATAGATCTACATTAAGATACATATATCGAGGTCCTACTATTGGGTATACGTCGAGGTACCAACTACAGAGAAGAGCGCTGACTGCTTGATCGCCGCTTGACGAGCCGTCTATAAACATAACTACCGGCAACCGCAGTGAGATAGCGAGCGCCTCGAGGTACGCCGTCCTCACCGCCGTCGCTCCGTCCTAGTACCCAGCGCGCAGGCTGTAGTCGTCGGCCGCCAGGCCTACTTTGCTACCGTTGATCAGGCTGAGTGAGGCTTTGCATGCTGTCGCTCCACACGAAGTCCGTGAAGACTACTCGCGAGGGACAGAGCGGAGATGTTGCTGGGTAGGTAGGCGTCCGCCATGTCACTGTCCCCGGCTGCGCTGCCTGATCTCGACGAACGAGCCCGCATCCAGGGGCTGATCGATGCGCTCGCGCATCTTTAGCTTGACAGGCTTACTTCGACCGTAAGTATATGCCCGGTTGGACGCCAGGGTTGTGCGCGCCTTGGTCTGCAGCTCCTTCACCTGACCCAGCACATCGGGCCAAGTCGTCAGGCAGCTCGTTATTCGAAGAGTTTCCCTCGCTGCGAGGCGTTGGGCTGATTGCCGTCTGAGGGAGAGAGGAAAGGTGTTACGAGACTCGGTCTGGGCGCTGCTACCTTCCACAGGGACTGGAGGAGCAATGCGGACTGCACAAGTAATGTATGGGTGAGGTTCAAGGATTAGTATTGTCAGAGGCCTGAGTGCTCAGAACCTGCAGACGAGTGAGTATTAGAGCTTCCACATTGACTGGACGCTATACAGAGGCTCTTTGCAGTAACTAAGGGCAAACAACAAGTAAAACAACAAAACAACAGTATGTGCCACTTCTATAGAGCACGGTATGCGAGTTGGCAGCGCAAAGCACTCGTACATAGAATAACAACAACACAAGCCTTTCAAGGCGCTTATTAGATCAATAATACAGCGAAGATAATATGCATTCAGTAGTAGTACTCAGTGCCATACAAGGCACGCAACAAACAAACAGAACAAGCCGTAGTACAGTAAAACGAGTGTGTGGTGCATGCATACCTTCATGCCATACCTCCTGTCTCCATGCCTCTATTCGCACCTCTGAGTTCCAAATCACGTGCTCTACTTTGCCTATGCATGGCCCCATGGCGCAGAGACCCATGCGAGCACCTGTGCGCAGCACAGTATGCAGCTCTATGTCGTATCAGCAATGTAGCGAGCACTGGTCACGTGCCGCTTATGAGCTGCACTGTAGCTTTCAACTGTGCGACAAAACCGCACACTGGGGCTCAGAAGCTGCTTGAGCAGCCTCTCGCATAATGACATCATTGAGTAGTTTACAAGCAGTACGATGATCAGTTGCTATGATATCTATGCCAATGGTGGAGGGGACTTCCAGAACGAGATGAGTGGAACTCGAGCTTCAAAAGCTCCTGAAGAAGCGATCACCGAGCAGCTCCCTAGCCGACGGTCGCTGGACCGGCAGCCATTGTAACGCTCTGCAGAGGAATTCGACGAAGCGATCTTTCCACAAATGCGAAGGTGCATCCATGACTTGCATCAAGTGATCGAAGCTGACAATGTCAAAGTCCCACGCGTCGAACACAGGCATCTTAACTCCAGCTTTGGTAATGACAACTTCATGCTGCAAAACGTCGTCCCACTTTATATCATCGTCGTGCCAGCAATCTTCCCGACCAACGTATTTACCTATTGCCGAGTCAGTCTGTGTATGTATCTTTAATTAACGTGAGAACTGACCAGCTTCGTCGAAATAATGTGCATATCGTGAGCTGTTGATCAGTTGCGCTGGAGGAGAGCCAAGCAGCGAACACAACTGCCCTATGTGATCCTTAGGACCCATATATTCGAGAGGGAAACCCTGAAATGGTGGATCTCCGTGGGCCAAATGGTAGGTCTTGA
Organism: Erythroxylum anguifugum; assembly: GCA_027478595.1. Taxonomy (NCBI): domain Eukaryota; kingdom Viridiplantae; phylum Streptophyta; class Magnoliopsida; order Malpighiales; family Erythroxylaceae; genus Erythroxylum; species Erythroxylum anguifugum. The sequence goes on from JANIPN010501456.1 coordinate 5,266, forward strand.
GAGTTAGCACTCGAGGTTCGGTCGAAGATGCTTTAACTCACTAGAAGCCCCAAAGCCCAGATATCGGAAGATGTGTCGTGAGGGTAATGTTTAGCTGTGTAAGCCCGTCGCGTGTCTTTGGTGTCGATCTCATCGACCGGGAAGAAGACATGTTCCGGAGCTTGCATGTATGGATCTAGTCGCGACAATCTCTTTCTTTCTATCATGTCCATGCATCCTTCATAAGTATCCTGCCGGTTGTTAGGTTTCTTTGGGAGACGTAGAGCCACACTAAAATCAGCGAGCACGGCCTTTAGAGATAAACCAGGAGCGGTCCACAGGTATAGCCGTTGATTGTGAAGAGGCTCGCGAGGAGATAGCTCGCCGCTCAGCCATTCAGCTTCGTCGAGACATTCCGACGATTTCCTGCTTTCGAAACGAAGAAGGACATCTTGGACTGAGACATCTATGAGCCAGTTAAGTGTCCATTGTTCCGGAGAGCATCGAACTGGATACAAGTAATATTACTGCCATGTACCATTTGGGCCTCAGGGTGAAGAAAGTCAAGGGCTTGCAGGACATCTCTCAAGATATACTGAATACTCTCGAGTGATAACCGATATTTGCGCCCCTGGCATCGATCTAGAAGGCTAGAAAGAGGCACTGCTCGAGGCCTCGGAACGAGATTGCCGTGAAAGACTGTTGAGATTGTCGAATGAGATCGTTTGACAGTAGCTGTGGGGCACCTGAAGTGCGGCCTCCCCAAAAGAGCCCGCATTTTTGCATCCTAAGCAAAGAAGAGAGGAGAAATTTGATGTGAGCGCTCGGAAAAAGTCCCGAGTGGCAGAGGCTGGTGGGTTGGAGTACAGACCAGCTGGCAGGCTTTGACCTAACAAGATAGGTCAAGTACTATTCAATCAAGTGAAAAGACCGGTCCTGCCAAGGGTGGAGTTCTGTGGCATGCCTCTGGCTGGCCTATCTTTCAATCACGATAATAAGAGACGAAAAGCGTAGCCAAAGAACAACGCGAATTGAGGCAAGTCTGATCTTTCGATGTTGCTTTGTATGAGTGTCGGCATCTCTTGACGGTAGATGCGTCGCGAGCAAGGAGCAACGATGCGAAAAGCAACGACGTGAAGATCGAGAGCGAGAATCAAAGGGCCGGAACCCACAAAAACGAGCGCGTGAGAACAGTAGGATTGTGTTTTTGATGACAGGAAAACAGACAAAAGGGAAACGAGCGTGCAAAAGGTGAGCGCTCTCTGGGTGCTAGCCTGCGTATGAGATCAGATACCTACTAACGTACCTACGCAAGCAAGCAGATTATTATACCTTTCAGTACATTATTGTGTATCAACTTATATACACTAAAGGCCATATTATTAGGCATACATAAAAAAAACATGGAGCAAGATGCTCGATGGTGATAGCCAGTGCAGCAGTGAGCAAACGGCGCTCAATTCTTGCTTTCCGCTTGGAGCCTCAAAAATCTTGGTTACCTGCAATGACGATGCTTGGCGGAGTTAGCGAGCAGCTCAGCTCCGGTGCCTGCTCCTCCCAGCGTCCCCACCACTGGCAGCGTCAGCCCGCCGCAAGGAGGGCCCAGCACAAGGTCGCCGCAGCCCGCCAACGACGCCGACACTGACGCTGCTGCCTCTACTTACTTGTTCTCAGTAAGACTCAACAGGCACACAGCCTTGTACGGCTCACAGAAACTGTCGAATCTCTTCTTCCTCCCTCATTGCGTGTCCTATCCCCACTCTCGCGATTGAGCAATTCGACATTCCGACCGCGATCAGAGATGGACGACCCACAGGCTCCCATCGGTCAGTTGCGCTCACAGCACGCACCCTGTGGCTTTGACACGGTTTGCTGATACGAAATAACTCTACAGTCCTCGATGGAGGTACCGGTTTCCTCAAAGTCGGATACGCAGCGCAGGCAAGTGGACGCTGTTTCCTCGCTAAATATTAGCCCATCACCAGGCCTTGAGGACGACGTGCTAGCTAGTGGATTGAAAGAGAAGGAGGATCTTGCTGACCTACTGCTGCATCGCACTACAGAACTTTCCCGAGCATCAATTCCCATCCATTGTCGGCCGGCCAATTCTGCGATCCGAAGAACGTGATGGCGACGTACAGATCAAGGACATTATGTGCGGCGACGAGGCTGCTGCCGCTCGGTCCATGCTTCAGATCACATATCCCGTACGTCTGAACGAGGACATCAGGATCAGGTTGACGTTCAGCAGCTAACAGCGAGGGCCATATCATAGATGGAGAATGGCATCATCAAGAGATGGGACGACATGGAGCACCTGTGGGACTTCACCTTTGGCGAGAAGATGCGCATCGACCCACGCGGCCGCAAGATTCTTCTGACAGAGCCACCGATGAACCCGCTCAAGAACCGAGAAAAGATGTGTGAGGTCATGTTTGAGCGATATGGCTTCGGTGGGGTCTACGTGGCGATTCAAGCTGTGCTGGCACTCTATGCTCAAGGTGTGTGCCCCCTGCGTGCGGATCCAAAAAAGATGTGTGGTCAGGCAAGGATCACTCTGACAAAGTTGCATACAGGTCTGAGCAGCGGCGTGGTTGTCGACTCTGGCGATGGTGTCACACATATTGTGCCAGTCTACGAATCCACAGTGCTCAATCAGCTGACGAGACGTCTTGACGTTGCCGGACGCGACGTGACCCGAAACCTCATCGCGCTCCTCCTACGACGCGGCTACGCGCTGAACAGAACGGCAGATTTCGAGACGGTCCGTCAAATGAAGGAGAAGCTCTGCTACGTCAGCTACGACCTCGAGCTGGACAAGCGGCTGTCAGAGGACACGACGATACTGGTCGAGAGCTACACCCTACCAGACGGCCGTGTGATTCGAGTAGGCAGCGAACGATTCGAAGCACCGGAATGCCTGTTCCAGCCACATCTGGTCGACGTCGAACAGGACGGGCTGGCAGAATCGCTGTTCAACTGCATCCAGAAGGCCGACGTGGACGTCCGAAGCAGCTTGTACAAAGCCATCGTGCTCAGTGGCGGAAGCAGCATGTACCCCGGCCTACCGAGCAGGTTGGAGAAGGAGATTAAGCAGCTGTGGCTGACACGAGTGCTGGGCGGCAACCCGGAGCGACTGAGCGTAAGATGTGACCCATGGCTGATGGCTTGTTCTCACCTACTGATACATGAGTCCAGAAATTCAAGGTGCGGATAGAAGATCCTCCTCGACGAAGGCACATGGTCTTCCTCGGTGGCGCCGTGTTGGCGAACATTGTGAGTCCTGATTTTCGTATGTCTCTCAACGCAGGCTTGCTAACGCAGTTCCAGATGTCGGACAAGGAGAACATGTGGTTGACCGCTCAGGAATGGCAAGAGGAGGGAGCGAGGGCGCTGCAAAAGTTTGGCCCAAGGTAAGATAGGGTGGAGTATTCGCGGGTCGCATGAGGGTGCATAAAAGTATGAAGGCGGCAAAGAAAAGCTTTTAGATCATGTCTTGACAGACGAAGCGTGTGCATCTAGCAAGCAGCGAGGATTAGATGTATGCATGTCCACGACACCTGATGGTGTACAGCTATCCTGTGGAGGTGCACTGAGACTTCGAGCAGTACTGCCGGATATACCTGCCCAGGTACACACCACAAGTACCTCCAAGTCTTCAGTCACGTGCCGTCAACCCCGCCTACTCCGCAACAGCCCGGTAGGTACTAGTAGTACTGTGGAAGAGTGCTGGCACAAGTCTAGATCACGGTTAAAGTTGCTTGGACTCTTTGAATAAAAACCCATATAAAACCGGCCTGACGCTGCTGTGCTGATCATTAAATGCTTCAGACAGCCAACACGTGACAAGAATACCTCTATCTGTAGCTGATACTTTCATACATTTGTCATTTACTCACCGAGTTAGCTCGTGGTTGTTAATCAACGTCTCCTTCATCGCAACAAAGTGTTGGGGAGCTAGCTGTCCAGTGTGTCTGATATTCCCGCCTGCTACGAAACCTTCAACACGGCCAAAGATGACATCCAAACGAAGCATCCTCGTGATCAACCCGAACAGCAACAAGGTCATGACCGAGAGTCTGCGACCAATACTCGACCAGTACGAGTTTCCAGATGTACGTAGCTCGTTTCCTCATCATTTATCCCCATGGGTCCGAAAGCAACAAGAACTGCGTATCCTGTCACAACAAATCATTCGCACACAATCCACCGACCTCGAGCGAAGCGAGCCAAAAAAAAAAAAAAAAAAAAAAAAAAAAAAAAAAAAAAAGGCTAACCCAACCAGGTAACATACACCCTCTTCACAGCGCCCAGCGGTCCCAACTCCATCAACAACGAGACAGACGCGCTCGAATCCCAGCGTCACTGCCTACCAGCGCTCGAACCCATCGCCGCCTCGTACTCCGCCTTCCTGGTGTGCTGCTACAGCGCGCACCCGCTCGTGCCCACCCTGCGTTCCAAATACCCCTCCGCGCTCGTCACAGGCATTTTCGAGTCCAGCATCCAAGCGTGCCTGTCCATCTGTGGCCCCTCACCACCCACTGGCACATCTTCGGAGACGCTGCTATGGGGCATCGTGACGACAGGCAAAGCGTGGGAGACAATCCTGCCGGAGGGCGTGAGGGACTATTTCGGGGGCGAAGAAGCTAGGGAGAAGACGAGGTTTGCGGGCGTGAGGAGCACGGGGCTGGATGCGGATGAGCTGCACGATGCGCCGAAGGAGCTGGTCAGGGAGAGGCTGGTCGAGGCGGCGGAGAAGTTGTTGGGCGATGCGAGGGAGGGGGAGGGGGATTTGAGGGCGGTGGCGCTTGGGTGTGCCGGCATGGCGGAGCTGGAGGGGATTGTGAGGTCGGTGGTGCCGGAGCGGGTGCAGATTGTGGATGGCGTCAAGGCGGGGTATCTGCAGTTGGTGGACAGGCTTCGGGAGGAGTGAGGTTGCATTGAAGTGTCGACTCGCCGGTGGAAAATGCGGTCGACTGAGAGAGGGTTTAACAAATTCATATAAAATTACTTGCCGTTGAAGATCAGAAGAAATTGCTTCATTGTGATTGAATTTTCATACACATTCTCAATGAAGACGTAAAGATTCCCTCATGCTCTGAGAACGTGTGAGGCAATATACACATTTGACAGCCAACAAGAAGCCTAGAAAAAAATATTAAAAGATATTTAAAAAAAAAAAAAAACCAGAGAAAAATTTGATGCTGCAATAACTCACAAGCCTCTTTTGGAGACAAAATAGGATCTTGCTTACAAGATAAGAGAATAGTGATACATTTCATAAGGATGACCGCTGTTGTTCCCAGTAGGAAAGAGGTAAGAAAGAAAAAAAAAATTATGCGAAAAGGCAACAGTGATAAACGATCATCAGCCTCGAATTGCAAGGAATGAAGCGCAGTCCGATGCATTCGATGTAAGCTGAGACAGCCTCAGGCCCGAGACCTGAGCTCATGCAGGGTCTGCGACATGAAAGGCGCCTCCGTCAGTGACAGGTCTCGGAAATTGAAAAGGAAAGTTCCAGGTCGGGCAAAGAGGACACGTGAAGTCGAAATGACGGTGAGAAAGCGATTGAATGCGACGTTGACAACTCAGCAGTCGCATCAGCAGCAAATTTTGTGTAGTTGTACTCCACCGTTCCTTTGGAGAGAAATGACATATACAACCTGGACGGAAAAGGGGGAGCTTCAAACAAAGAGGAAGGGGAGAACAAAGAAAGGAGAGAAACGATGGAAGATGAAGTATTTTCGGTAGACCATGATTGGCCTCGGTTCCAGTCTTCCGTTGCGGTACTACTGTCGAGCTAGCAGCGCATCTGCCTCAAACTAATGTAGCTAAAGAGCTGCTTGGGATTTTTCTGCTTGTTCTGCACCTTCTTCCGTCTCTTCTGCTGGTGTGGTGTATTGTAGTATAGCGGGCCTTCTGCCACCTACCCACATCAACTGAACACACCACCCACACCCCCTTTTTGTCGGACCCGCATCTAATCATCGACTTAATTGCGGATGCGGGTGCGGCTAGCAAAAGACAGGGTCCACCAGATTCTGGTGATAGCAATTCATCTCCCATGCCTTGATTTTATTTTGGCCAGCAAATTGGAGCAGCCGTAATTCTAGTGAAGTAGTTGAATCGTGACAGCAGGCAGCAAGCAGCAAGCAGAGATAGTAATAAAAGACAAACTGCTGTCACTCATCAAACAACCACGACCTCGGCCAGCTAAACCCACCACGGTAATTAACAACCACCACCACCACCACCACCACCACAAGCGCCCTCTCCCACCGCCGCTGCCGCCGCCTCACCGCGTCTGAATTATTTTCTGTCCCTCACCCACAGTTTCACGTCCTCGCCTTTGCACTCCTCTCTCTCTCTCTCTTCCACCCGACTCGACGCAGGATCACGAACCCGAACACTTCTGCCTACATTCACCGCAACTTGCTTCTTGCAATTGAGATCTCTCAAATCGCCGACACCTCGATCACAACCTCTCGGTAGATCTCACGAGTTATCACAGACACTACAGCATCATACCTACCAGAACTCGACCCGAAGCCAACCACAGGCGAGTCAACACTGCACTTACTCCGCCCGGCGACCGACTGTCACGATGGGCGGCCAGATCTCCAAGATGATGGGCAAGATCTTCGGATCGAAAGAGATGCGTCTGCTGATGCTGGGCCTTGACGCAGCCGGGAAGACGAGTGAGTTCTGTCAACAGTTGCTGGGAACACACAAGAGCGCATGACACTTGCCAACATTGTCATGGCCGAGTTGCACCCTGCCATTCCCGCGCATCACACCATTTTCGACACGGTTACTAACGCAGTCATCTCTCTAGCCATTCTCTACAAGCTCAAGCTCAACGGCGACGTGACGACAATTCCAACAGTCGGCTTCAACGTCGAGACGGTGACGTACAAGAATGTCAAGTTCAACGTGTGGGACGTCGGTGGACAGGATAAGATCAGGCCGCTGTGGCGACACTACTTCTCTGGTATGTTCTACTCGCGACAGCGACCACGACCAGCCAGACCGGCTCGTCGCTTCACGCAACATCAGGACCATTGCTGACTCCTCCCAAGGCACGCAAGGCCTCATCTTCGTCGTCGACTCCAACGACCGCAACCGAGTCGACGAGGCGCGGCAAGAACTCCACCGCATCATCCTCGACCGTGAAATGAAAGAGGCGCTGCTGTTGGTCTTTGCCAACAAGCAGGACGTGGCCGGTGCCATGACGCCACAAGAGGTGCAGGAGAGGCTCAAGCTCGGCCAGCTGAAGGAGCGCATCTGGTACGTGGTGCCGAGCTGCGCGACGACGGGCGAGGGCATCTTCGAGGGCCTGACTTGGCTGTCGAACAACGTCAAGACCCAGGGCCCCAAGAAATGAGCATGGGAATCAAGCATGAGCAATGAACACAAGGTCGGACAAGGAGCAGTGGAAAGAAAATCGAGAGCGAAGAGAGACACCTTGGGGGAAAATGAACCCACTTCTCAGACGCACTCGAACCACGCCTCTCTTCCTGGTCATGCCTTCTCTCGCCTTTTGAAGCCTACACTTTCAGCAGCGTTTCCTTTTACTATGCAGCATCATCTAGAGCGAACGATGGCGGAACTGAAGCTATACGAAGGAGTACGAGGACTATCGTGCTCGAATTAATTATACCCGAAGACATGCGCGAGAAATTCACGACTTTTACTAATTCTTCTGTGTCTCTGTCGCCTACATCTACACATCACCAAAAAGACAAGAGAAAGAAGAGATGTGACATGGCCGAGATGGGATGATATTATTTGTTATTTGCTTGCCCTCTCAAAATTGCTTTCTGCAAATTCGAACGACGGAAACGGTGGACGGATCATGGCAGCCTGTTTTTTTTCTTTCTTGCTATCACTCTATGTGGCCCGGCGTTTGAAACTTGTTGCAAGCGTGGGATGCGTTTGGGTTTTGATTGCGATTTTGTTGTTTGGTTTGGTTGTGGCACGCATGAATACCCCCTGGTTTTTTTTTTCTAATTTACAATGAATAGCATGCATGTTGAGTTGAGCGAGTCTTGGTGATTTATGGGAAACAACTCATGCCACTTTTCGTCGAATCAGGTTCTAGTGCCCGGTTTTATCGCACGGTTGCACACAAGATGGCGTTTGGAACTCGTAGAAGAGGTCTGGTTGGGATACTGGCGACGTTCAACTTGCCGAATTGTTGCTGCCAAGGGCTATACAGGGCGTTATCACAGTGATCTACTTTTTTGAATTTAAGCAAAAAGAAATGAAGGTCCTAGCCAACTCTACCACTGTCATCTTTCGGCTTGCAAGTATCGCCGGAACAAGATCTACTGAGTACCAAATCCAAGACCAAGACGGCATACTGATGTACTACGAGACTGCCAGTGGTCATTACTTGCAATTAATCGAGCTGACTATGCTTATGGTGACAGCATCTAACTAGTGTCCAAGCATTGCCTCATGTCCAGATTAGTATTTATCCGCAACCAAAGGTCATCTTCATGGTGTTGGTAATCACCATGATCATCAATTCTTGATCTTATCACAATATTTCCCTCGGAATTTAATTATAATACCATGCCCACGATTCTCGGTAGGCAACATGAGTAGCACGGTCTGGGTCAAGCGGACCAGACAGACCGGACCTATCTTGCGCTTCTAGGGAATAAACGAGCGAAAATCGAAGAGCTGTGGCACTGAATTGGTGTCTCGGCTCTGAAACTGACCACATAAATTCGTGTTGCCACTGACACTATGACAACAGTTTCAGACAGGCCGGAGTTGATGCCGCGATAGGCTGCAGCGTGCTGGTGTGGCGGGCGTTCAGGCGGCGGAACCCCGTCGGACGGCGGGTCGTACCCGCAGATGAGGCTCCGGTTCCCACAAGATCCAGTCTCCAGTTTCAGTCAGGCCCTATCACTCATATATGTCGGTCTCAGCCTGCTCTGCCTGGTGAGGGTTCGAGTGGCAAGACGAGGAGTCTTCTGACGATGCAGGCGGAGTGTTTCCGCAGTCGAGAGAAACGCGAGCAGGCTTCACGCGTCTCTCGCGCGCTTCTGCCTATCATGCCTCGCCCGAAAAAGGCAACTACCCCAAAACCCTAGCGGCGAAGGAAGGAGCTATTCTGCCAGCCTTCTGAGCTGCGCTGCTATCGTCGTCACCGGTAAAGCTGTGAAATAAATACCGCCATTTCCCCAAGACGATCCCAATTGCCATTACCTGTGAATTTCCTAGATCGTTCCCTTAGGGAGACCTAGCAAAGCCGGTCTCTTGTATTGTTTTCTGAACACTTCTTTGCCTCGAGGCGAAGTTTGTAATCGTGGCTGCTATTATCAATCCGTATTCGTACGTCACACCTCACCTACTACTACTACGACGCACTCCGATATCACGTCAATTGAGTTCGCGCTACCAATTATTCAACTATCACAAGCCGCGCTGGTTCTCCGCGATGCCGCCGAAGCGCAAGGCCTCCCAGACTGGCACGAGCCAAAAGGGCGACAAGCAGGCCAAGCAAGATGGCCAGCAGGCCGTAGCCAAGCAGGTCAACGTCCCTGTCGATGAGGGGTTTCAGAGTGGCAAGTCTCCCAAGGTGCACATTGCGGACGATGGAACGATCTACGATGCCTCGCTGAATCAGACCAACGTCGGTGCCAATAACAACAAGTTCTATCGCATCCAGGTCGTTGAGGACGGCGGCAAGTTTTGGTCCTTTAACCGTTGGGGTCGGCTGGGCGAGTTTGGGCAGCACAAGTCGCTGGGCCCGGAAGAGCTTGAGCCAATGATCAAAGACTTTGAGAAGAAATTCAAAGACAAGACCGGGCTCAAATGGGAGAATCGAGGCGATGAACCCAAGGCTAAAAAGTATACGTACATTGAGCGCAATTACGAGGACGACAGCGAGGATGATGCTAGTGGCAAAGATGAGGTCAAAAAGGAAGAAGAAGAGGAAGAGGAGCAGGGCGAGCCAGAGCCCGAGCCAGAGAGCAAGCTCGATTCGCGCGTCAAGTCCCTCGTCGAGCTGATATTCAACCAGGACAACCTGAACAACACGCTCCTAGAAATGGGTTACAACGCGGAGAAGCTTCCGCTGGGAAAGCTCGGAAAGAACACTCTGCTCAAAGGTTTCGAGTACCTTCAGGCGCTGGACGAGGTCATCTCGGACTCGGACACGGCGCAGGACAAGCACGGCATGACGCAGCAGAACGCGATCGAACACTTCACCAACCGATACTACAGCACCATCCCCCACATCGGACTCAACAAGCGGGCCGCTCTGCCACTGATCAACACTGCCAACGCCGTTAAGCGCGAGGTTGACATGCTGGACAGCCTGACGAGCATGGGCATCACCAACGAGATTCTGCAGGAGACGCGCAATCGCAAGAAGAAGCAGGAGAAGGAGAAGCTTGCGCGCGTGGACCAACAGTTCCAGCAGCTCAGGCTCGACGAGGCCGAGCCGTTGGAGACGGACAGCGACGAATACAAGAAGCTGAAGAGCTACATGATCAACACGGCCGGGCACACGCACAATTCAGACTTCAACATCAAAGACATCTTCCGCATCGACAGGAGCGGCGAGCACGGCCGCTTTGCCGGTGCCTACGGCAAGTATGACAAGACGGACAGACGCCTGCTGTGGCACGGCTCACGCACGTCCAACTACGGCGGCATCCTGTCGCAGGGCCTGCGCATCGCACCTCCAGAGGCGCCAGTGAGCGGGTACATGTTCGGCAAAGGCATCTACCTGGCGGACATCAGCAGCAAGAGCGCCAACTACTGCTATGGCGGCAGCGGGTCGGACATGCTGATCATGGTGTGCGAGGCAGAGCTCGGCAACAAGAGGCTGGAGCTGTTCGACTCGGACTACAACGCCGGAAAGAAGTGCAAGGAGCAGGACCTGCTCTCAACGCACGGTCAGGGCAAGACGATACCGGCAGCCTGGGTTGACGCATCGATGGTGCACAAAACAATGAAAGGCATCCAGATGCCCGATCCGGACCAGCAGCCGAACATTGATGGCGGACCCCAAGGGTCTTGGCTCCAGTACAACGAGTACATCGTGTACGATGTCGCCCAAGTCCGCATCAGGTACCTCATTCGCTTCTCATACAACTGAAGAGTCGCGCCCAGCACCGGCTCGGCATGCTGTCGATGTGATAGGGTCAATGATGAGCAGTTTGGCTTTTATTGCTGACGAGAGATGTCCGAGCTGGCGCTCGGATGAGGCGTGTGTCCAGTACAGTTCCAGTTTGCATTTGAAGCTGTGGGACTTGCTTGAACCCCCATTCTTGTGGGAGATTCTTTAGTGCTGTGGGACAAGTTCTCGAGTCTCGACGAGCTGTGCCAGCTCTCACTTTGCAGGAAAATTCCCCTTGTCAGTGTATGCTGGAGCTGACTCTTCAGCACGCATCGAAGGTGAGACATGGGTCGAGGCGAATGGTTTGCTCAGGATTTGAAGCAACACGAGTCTGCACGAAGTCACGCCAGGCGAAAAAAGTGTTGGGCCGTTTCATCGGTGTCAGGCGCAAAGTCAGGACTGAAGCTTGCGTTAGGCTTTTCCTGCGTGCTTACGCGACGGGCTCACTTGGTGTCGTCCTCGCGTGGCCGCCTCGTGGCACGTCACTTCCAAAACACGCTCGGAATGGGCCGGTGGCGGCAGACACGCATCGAGGTGGGTCAAAGTATTGAATCTTGTGGCCACATGCCTCGGAGCTAGTCAAAAGTATGTTATCAACTCATCTAAAAAAACTCGTGCCTGTTGTCAGTTGTTTAAAGCGTCAAGAGCCTTTCATTTGTGTAAGATGGCACTTGCTCAACGGTCGGCTCGTGGACGGATGTTCTATTAGGAAGCTGGCTAGGCATCTCCTACGAAGCTGTCAAGCCACTCTTTTCGCCATACAGCATGAATATCGCTCGAGGGTCTGGTCTCACAAGAGTTCAGCCATCTGATCAGTAGTGAACGACCCTATATCAGTCGCCTTGTTTGAAGAGGCAACAGCCTTAATCAATTGCTTGTAAGAAGCGCATGATGATACCCGAGGGCTTGTCGAATGACAAAATAATTTTGTTGCCCTCGTAGATCGTTCCAGATGCCATGTTTAACAGTGTACTTTATACATGTGCTGCTTCACACACCCGCTTCAGGTTTCCTCTGACGAAACCGTGGCCGTGGATGATGTAGTCTCGACTCACACATGAAGTCGGCTGGATGTGAGATCCGATTCACTCTCTGCATTGTTGTTTCTGTATAGCGATCCATCTCCAAGCTTGGGCATCTGTGTCACACTCTATATGATGTCAACGAGCAGCAGTATGAAGTCACGACAGATCTTTCATTTCTTTCCCATCTTCGCATCCACAGCATTTGCCTGAGAGACGAAACAACCTGCATCCAACCTGGACACCCGGATCTGCGCCACTGACTGAGGATCAGTAGCGAGCGGGCCGAAGCGAACAACAGCCACCAGGGCAGGGAAGATAGTGGTCGCAGACTTAGGTAGTCTGCTGATCTACAGCCGCTATTCGGTTTGGAAGGGCACAAGATTCTGCAAGATGATCTCAAGCTGCGTCAGGAAGATAGATGTCCTGGAAACCACATCTCAGCCAGTGCCCAAAGTCAGGTTTTGATGTCATTCGCACCGTCTCTGGCAAGAATGGTCTGGTCTCGGCCTTTCTCTTCCTCTTCTGACACACACATACACACACGTACACGCGCAAAAAAACCCCGCCACCCAGGGTCAGTGGGAGCAGGTAAATGTCGTGGAGAGCATGGATCCTGAACGGGTGCGTCAAGTGGCAGATTCCACTCCAAAGCCAGTGGGTCGAGAGAAGCTCCACTGAGATCCGAGCTTCCCGTGCCCGGGCAGTTTCTCTTCAGTCGGGTTCATACGGGAGAGATAAAGAGGCATGCCAAGGGTCTGGACCAGAAGCTTACGTCGTGGGGGGTTTGCCGTCTCAGTGTATGGAGCTGTGCATTTTACAGAGATGAGCATCACGTCAGCGTCATTTTTTGGAGAAAGCATGCGGGGTTGGTAGGCTTTAGGTCTCAAAGTCCGACTATTCTGCCGCGCTGACGCAGGGCCTTGCCGCTTGTAGCAGCAGCACGAGCCGCGGCAGGGCAAGTCCGCAAGCAGCTTAGGGCACGCAGCGCACGGCAGAGGATCTTCGGCCACAGGAGCAAAAAGAACGAGCAACGTGCTCGCCTGCTCCGCTCTGATTGGCTGCTGAGACGTCAGGTCCTCCCAAGGAAACTTCCCATCCGCGGGTTTTGTCTTTCTCACTCTACCATCTTATGCTCTTCCTTTTTGGTTTTGCCTTTGACAAGCGAAGCATGTTCGACGCCGGAACCAAGCCAATTTCTCAACGGTCTGAAGCCTCTTGCTGCTGCTGCTGCTGCTGCTGCTATCGCTGATGTCCCTGCTGCTGCTGCTGCTACTGCAACCTGCTAGTTTCTACTGCAAGCGGATCCGCCGAGAGCTGTGAAAATTTTAATCTTTGTCCACTTAAAATGCGAGCTTGCACTCGACCAGACACGACATGTTGGATGCAACAAATTCGAGCAGGAAGGTGCCTCCGTTGATGCTGCTGGTGCTACTGCTCACTAATGCTGCTGGTGCTCGTGCTCGCTCTTTGCCGCTGCCGGTTTGTATGTCCCTTGCTTGCATGCAGCATGCATGCCTGTACAGCAGTTCAGGGTGCACAACATCCTGGTTATGTGAAAATTTTCCCCTTTGGCGTGGAAACCGCCCTCTCCATCTGGTGACGGAAGCCGGCATCGTGGGGAAGAGCCAACCGCCATACCTTCACGATGCCCGTGGAAATGAAATTTTTTTCGTTTTGCAAAGAGCCCTTCTCTGCCTTTTTCCGCCGGTCGGCGTCTTGGAGAGACGTGGAGAGCTGTGCTAGTCACCAGAGTGATAAGCACCCCGCCATGAGCCATGCTGGTCTTAAATACCTGGGTATGATCCTGGGTCGAGAAAGGTAGGGTTAGAAAACGAGTACGATCTCTCACAACTAACACAATCACTATTTTTCTCTCCCTTGTCTCACCTCACATACGACGGGCTGATATCACCTAGCTGATCAGCATACCGGGATTATCGGCCTTCTTCGACTCGTCAAGCTGCATCACCTGAGGGCATTATATCGCATTGTCATCTTCGATTACTCCACTGCGAGCCCATAACTGGCCACCACTGATCCTAGACAAACGCTCCCACTCGCCCCCATCACCTCGGCCCTTCGTTAATCTACGAAGCTCACCTCATATCCCATCTATAGCCTGAGAGTCACGACAATAAGAGCATCCCCACCCCTCGAAATTCTTAGACTAATTCCACCCTCCCCTCGCGACCGGCATTTAATCACTTGCGTTTGGTGTTTTGAAAGGAAGAAGAAGAAGAAGAAGAAGGTTTACAGTCTCGCAAAGCATCGAAGCACTGCATTGTCCTCTCAACAGAAAGATCCTTGCTTCGTCTTGGCCTGGGAATAAAATAGCAACAATACATTGTGCTCACAGGTAAACAACCTTTTTCTCTGACTTGTCTCATCTCCCAGCTCGGCTTTCCCATGGGCTTCTCGAAGACCCGGCAGCGCGGCCACTTCCACTACGCAAGGCATGGCCATTCTCCCGGACCTGGTTTCATGTCAGCATCGTGAACCGTGCCACTCCGGGCCAAGCTGCACATCACTGGCCTGCCAACCAATCAGTGCCCGGTCCCTGAGCGCGTGTTGCGTATGCGTCCACCTCTTAGAAAGCTTCTATGGAAAACGTGCGTTTGCGCACAGCTTCGAAACCGGAGAGGGCTGACTGTCCCGTACCTTTGCCATTCTCTTTCCAGCCTGTCTGATGGAGGAAGACAACGAAAGAACGGAGACGTGCGACCGCTTACGACGCCAAACTTGCTCCTGCTATGTGCTGCAGCTTTCACTCAACCGTGGACCCTGCGTACACACGGACAATGTGACCTGACTCCTTCGCTCAACCATGCCTGATCTACCAGCTCTCTCTGTTTTTTGGCCGAGTCTCTGCAACATTCGCGAGCGACCTTTTGCATCTCTAGCGCGATTTGAGGCGAGGCAGACTGCTAACATTCGTTCTTAAAGGGCCCCCGATCATCCATTTCTTGCCTGAAGAGTCGACTCTTTCTGCCCTTTTAAACACCAAGGGAACCTCACCCACAGCTTGCATACAGGCGTCTAGCTAGCGTCTACTCTGCCTTGTAATTCAAAGTACAGGCTAGGGACCTACCCACGTTGCGCTTGTCCTTCCGAGCTTGCGCAAGCTTCGTACGACCGGGAGCATTCTCAAGTTTCCGCTGTCACACAGCGCCATGGCGCACAACAAGTGAGTCTAGACAGCCTCCACTACGTGCTTCTGTCGTCCATCCGGGTATGTACTAAACGTTTCCACTTAGTGAGAAGCTGGGTATCCAGACGGATCAACCACCGCACATCTCGGCCGACATCCCTCCCCTCTCCGACAATGAAAGGCAGATTTTCGACTACCTGATCAAGCCGGACGACAGTTACACAAAGGATGGCATCTACTGGGCCGACCTGCCCTGGCTGCAGCGCGCCAAGTTCGTCACCTCAGTCGACAATGCCGAGGCCAAGCGGGAGCTCCGGCTTGTTTGGGACATGTTCAAGAAGGACCCTCTCGAGCCTATGCGCGCCTACTTTCGCAACGCCGTCATCCCTGGTGCTGGCATCGGCCTCGAGGGCTACGTCCTCTTCTCCATCGGCAACCTGGTCCCGCTCTTCTCCGCCAAGGGTGCCTTTGGCTCCTGCTGGGGCACCCACCCAACCGACTGCAGCGCCAACTGGGTTGCTGCCGTCAACTACCTCGAGATTGTCGGCATCATCATCGGTCAGATACTGGTCGGCATCATTGGTGACTGGCTTGGTCGCCGCTGGGGCTTGATTCAGGACGCGTCCATCATGTTCGTGGGTCTCCTCATGCTGACTGCCTCCTGGGGTGTCACGTTGAACGGCTGGGTCATCTGCTACGCCTTCTCACTCCTGTTCTACTCCATCGGTGTTGGTGGCGAGTATCCGATGACTGCCACGTCCGGCATGGAGGGAGCTGTGGGCTCGGGCAAGGTCAGCACGCGCGACGACCGCCTCCACCGTGGCCGCAAGGTCACCATGGCCTTCCTGATGCAGGGCTGGGGCCAGCTCGCCAACCAGGCCGTCCTGATCCTCGGTCTGCTCATCTTCCACGGCGGTGGCAATGCGCCGTACACAAAGAGCGCGGTCCAGTACACGTACCGAGTCTCCTTTGCCATCCCAGCCATCGGCACCCTCTGGCTGGTCTACTTCCGTGCCTACAAGATGAAGGCGGCGTCAAAGCAGCTGGCTGTCCAGAAGAAGAAGCAGAACGTGACTGGATACGACGTGCAGTCGCTCAAGATGACCTTTTCCTACTTTGGGCCTCGCATCCTGGCCACGGCCGGCACCTGGTTCATGAACGACGTCTTCTTCTACGGCAACAAGATCTTCCAGGGCCAGTTCATCAAGGTTATCATCGGCCCGACCGAGTCGGTCATCCCGAACTGGCTGTGGAACTTTGTCAACATTGGCGTCTCGCTGGCCGGCTACTACCTTGCTTCGTTCCTGATCGACAACAAGCTGTACGGGCGCAAGAACATGATGACGGTCGGCTTCATGATGGACTTTATCCTGTTCGTCATCCCCGCCTTCCACTACGATTACTACACCTCGGCCGAGCACATTCACGAGTTCCAGACCATGTACTTTCTGTCCTCCTTCTTCAACCAATTCGGGCCGAACAGCGTCACGTTCATCGCCGCCGCCGAGGTCTTCCCAACGCCGATTCGTGCCACGGCGCACGGCTTTTCGGCCGCCTGCGGCAAGCTCGGTGCGCTCGTGGCTGCGGTGGCGTACAACTACATCGACAACCCGACCAAGTTCCTCATGGTGCCCTGGTTCGGTCTGGCCGGCGTGGTGCTGACCGTGCTGTTCCTGCCCGATACCACCGGGCTCGATCTGAAGGAGCAGGAGAGGCGATGGCAGTACATCCGGGCCGGCAAGGAGGAGCACTACCATGGCATCGCGGTGCACCCGAAGCACCTGTCGCTGTGGGAGCGGATGCGGGGCGCCGGCCGCTACTACGACGCCGAGATGGACTACCGCCAGAAGATTGAGGAGATGCGGGGCGAGTGGGAGATTGCGCAGCACGTGCGGGGCGAAGAGCGAGTCGGCAAGGTGGACGAGCTCGACGTCTCCGAACTCGAGGCGGACGGATGGAGCAGCCACGTGTCAAACTACTTCCAGACGACGCAGCGCAGCCCCGTCATCCTGGCCGGCGAGCGACCGGACCTGGGCGCTATCAGTCTTGGCGCGCCTGCGCGTACGGACTCGAGCAGTCAGAGCACGACGGCGGAAAAGGAAAAGTGATGACCTCTTTTTTTTTTTTTTTTTTTTTTTTGATCTTCTTCTTCCAGGCCTCTCTCTCCTGCCTGTTATCCCTGTTAAATTGGGTTTTACTTTCTTTGATTAAATTTGTACATAGTGGCTTTTTATTTTGAGTGCACCATTCCACGACGGAATTAGCAGCTTTTGCATAGCGATTGGGAAAACTGGGAACGGAAACGCGAGTCACGGATCACGCTTAATGTGAAGCGAGGATGACCGAACTGAGCGAGATATTAATGGAATCAAAAACCTGGTGTCTGAACGTGTCGAGACCACATGCAGTGAGGAATTCATTGCCTTTATCTGATCTATTGATGACATGATTTGTGATTGTGCGTTTGCATATCTGTGTGTGCTCCATCTCTCGTCCAGACAGCTCACCCACCCATCACTCACTCACTAAATCACCTGCGTGGATGGTTTAGGTGAGAGCATCCAGGTACGTGGGCAGGCGGTCAAGACAGCTTCACTAGCCAAGCAAAACGGTCACGGCCAATCACTCAATAAATAGTCGGCAATCGGCGAGGAAAAAAAACCTGATCCTGAGTAACATGTGCCAACAGATACAAGATACCTGGATATATGCAAAATACGTGACCAATCTGTAGCCCTACGTGTATGTATGTATTCACATGTACATATCAATTCCTCTCAGATTTGCTCCTCACACGTATCTGATCTTTTTATTTTTTTTACATCATCATCTAAGGATGGCTTTTTCTTCGACGATTAAATGAATTAATTTTCCAAGTACAAAGGAATAACTTACATTGGTAGTACCTCTACTCATCGCTTCAAATGGTCGCGAAGGCGTAGCCGATAATAGGACACATAAAGCGCAAGTCGACATCTACAACGTCAAAACAAACAGCAGAAACAGCCGTGAAAAATTCGTGTTTGTATGAAAGTGAATTTTTGCTTTTTTATACGTCTCCTCTAAAAAAGGACCTACCGAGCTAGCCAGCAAGCAAGCAAGCAAGCAAGCCTGGATAATTCGAGCTGACAAGCTAGCTGGGATGTCCATGCTGCTGCCTTCAATTGCCATCCATCTCCCTTGTCTTGTCCCTCCCTCCCTTCCCGGCTGAGTATAGAGAGAGAGAGAGAGACGAATGAAACAAGCCATAGCTAGATCCTCTTTTTCCACAGCCACCCACACAATCGTAACAAGAGCAACACGAAAAAAACAAGGCCATAATGTACAGTATACATCTTCTCCCTCACTCCTGGATGGATTTCTCCCTCTCTCGCGTAGGCTCTCGCTAGCACACCACCACTACTACCACCACCAACCCACACAGCACACCAACCCACACAGCAACCACCACCAACTCTACAGCATATTAATCCCCACCCCAAACGACAGACCCTTCCTGCTCCCCTCCTCCCTTCTCACGACCAGCGGCAGCGAGAAGTTCAGCTCAAACCTCGCCACGGGGTGCGCATACACCAGCCCCAGACCGACCGCGACGCTGGGCGCCTCCGTGGCCACCCTCCTCGTCGCGTCCAGCACCGCGTTCCGGACCTGGTTCGCATCCATCCCACCACCCCTGCCCTTCTCCCCTGCGCCAGCAGTGCCCGCCTGACCGGCATCCTGCAGCGCCAACAGCCTGCCGCCGGTAACGAACAGCTGCGCGCGCAGTGGCCGATCCACAGAGACGCGAGGCAGGGGGAACAGCAGGTTCGCGCTAGCTGCGGCAAACACGTCGCCGCCGAGCGCGTCCTGGCCGTCTCGCGGACCGAGGCCGGAGATGCGGAAGCCGCGCACGTCGGTCGGGCCGCCGAGCTGGAAGCGGTCGGGGAGCCGGCTTGGTTGGATTTTGTTGTTGTTGTTGTTGTTGTTATTGTTGTTGACACCGGGAGAAGAAGAGGAGGAGGAGAAGAAGCCGAGGGAGAGCGGGTAGAGGAGGCCGGCGCGCCCGCCCAGCGTGAGCGAGATGCCGGACGTGTTGAGCGAGCCGAGCGGGATGGCGAGCTGCGTCTCGGCTTCGGAGCGCCAGAAGGCCACGTCCCCGCCCAGTGGGCCTGCGCCGGCGATCTCGTTTTGCAGCTTGGTGAAGGCGCCCGTGGTTGGGATGGGCCCGTTGCGCGAGTCGACGGTCCACACGTGCGAGACGCTGCTCTTGATGCTGTGTCCGGCCTCGTAGCGGACGGAGGGCGAGGCGTCGGAGGCGAGGCCGGTGAGGGTGCGCCAGTCCCACCCGTACTTCAGCTCGTGGCTGTGCCCCGACTTGGTCAGGTAGCGGAGGAGTGTGTGCCCGCCGCGCGACGCCTGCTCGTGGCTCGCCCACGGCTTGTGCACGCTGCTGAACGCGCCGGCCGCCTCGAGCCAGAGGTTCGGGTTCGCGTTGACGGGCGCGCGCACGTAGGCCGAGTAGGCGGAGCGCGTGCGCGTGCCGAAGGTGGCGCTGACGCCGGCCGACTCGGCGCCGCCGAAGATGTTGCGCCACTGCGCGTTCGCGTACGCGTTGCCCTCGGCGTTGCCCACCTCCGTGCCGGACTGAAGCGTCAGCCGGTTCTTCTCGAGCGCCGTAAAGTAGATGTCCAGGTCGGCCGGCGTGGTGGACGGGTCCGTCTGGTCCGGCCGGTCGAAGAAGACGGAGATGGGCTCGTGGAAGATGTCGAAGCGGTTCAGGTGTTCGGACCCGATGTAGGTCTCGCGGATCAGCTCCTGGAGCGTCCATTGCTTGTCTTTGACGAGGAGCGGGGACAGGGCGCGCGCGAGGAAGCCGGGCCGGGTGTTGAAGGCGCCGTTGACTCGCACGCTGTTCACGCTCACGGGGAGTGTCGAGTTGTGGTCCAGCAGGTCGGAGATGTAGCCTCGTTGCACTTCGAGGTGCTTCTTTTCCGTCGATGCTGCAGAGGCTGCGTCTTTGGCCGGACTCGTCGTGGCATTGTCGTTGAGCTGGGCGAAAATCTGGAGAATTGGATCAGTCTCTCTGCTCAAGATTTGTCGCTTCTTCGTCGACCGAGTCGAGGAGCAGGCAGTGGAGTGGTGATTCAACTTACGCCCGGCCCCGGCTGTTCTGACGATGATGCAGCCATGTGTGTGTGTTTGTGTGTGTGTGTGTCGACGACTGCTCCTCAATTGGCACTATCGCATGAGATTGTGTTGCAGTGGAGAGCTCCTCTTTTGCCCTGGACTCTGAGCTCCGCGCAGGGTGATGTGAGCTTTCGGCAGAGGTCGCGAGATCGGGGCCGGCTCCGAGTTTACATAAGCAGGTACGTACCGGCCTCGACCTGCTGTTTTTTGCGGCGCGCAAGCTGAACCCGATACTTTGCGCCCGGAGACTTTGCTCCGCCTCACTGCCGCCTCGCAGGAGGCTCGATCACCCTAAGCCTCAAAGACAAGTAAGTCCCTGTGTACCTTTTCGAAATTATTGCCAAAAGGTGCCAGGCTGATCAACTTTTGGCATTCTTACCACCAAAGCCATGACAGCTATTTTCGTTCTTCGCAAGACGGACAGCCACTGGCAGCAGGACAGGTTCGGTATATCCGGCTGAAGGACTGGGTTAGACTTCGAATCGGTTTCCCTTTTGCTACGATGCTTCCGAGTCTACAACGTTGTGGCTTGCCCGCACCAGACCATCTGTTCGCGCGCGCGCGCTGGCCAGCGAGGAGCGAGACGTTCGAAGCCACACACACACACACACACACACACACACACACACACACACACCTTCCTGAGGACTTTCTTGCCAATAACGTCGCACTTGCGTGCTACCAGAATACCGTGTTTGACTTCAACCGCGGCCAGTTTCAGATTAAAGATGACCAGAAATTTCCTCGCTGCAGACAACGAACGGTCCGTCACTGATCCGACGCTGATCCAACAACTTACCACCCTGACCAGGCTTGCCATCTCCCTTCGCGAAACCATGTGTCAGTCCAGTTGGTTTGTCGTTCATTTCGCGATCAGGTGGACTCGCCGTACGAGTATCCTGTTTCTCCTTGAGGCTGGACCCGGATCTGCCGCGATCAGCGCGGTCTGTCGTGCTGAGCCGCTGCTGCGTGTCAATCCTCCCCATGTCGAGTCTGTCACAGCCTCATTACCGTGAGGCTTTTTACGGTAAAAGTGCTGAGTCCTGTCCCAGAGAATATCGTCTCTGAGGAGTCTGTTTGCGAGTCTACTTTAAAAGGAAGCCTGATCGCCGCCTTTTTTTATGATGTCTTTCTTCTCTATCCGCTTTCGTCTCATCATTCGTTCTTTGCTTCTCTTGCCGGCCTCCAGGCTCTTCACTCTCTCCTTCGTTCTTTGTTTGCTCTGTGAGCATATTGCTGTCACTCCTTTGGATCCGTGATCACCCACCCTCTTTTCAATTCTTCCAACATGCACCACTCTTCTTCGATCCTGGTTGCTGGCCTGCTCGCCACCGGCGCCGTCGCCTCTCCATGGGGCCGTCCTGGAGGCTTCGACCCTGCCAGCAGTCTGCCTGCCTCCAACACTGGGCCCTGGACGCCAGGTAACACTGGCAACGGGGTCATTGTTGAGATGCCACCGCCTGAGGGAGATGAGTCGTCTTTTGGCTCCTTCCCCAGTGCGTTCCCTAGCGACGTTCCGAGCGCTTTCCCGAGCGCTTTCCCAAGTGTTGTTCCTGGCGCGTTCCCGAGTGGTGCACCTGGTGCAGGTCCGAGTGCCTTCCCGAGTGCCTTTCCCAGTGCTTTCCCGAGCGCGGCTCCAAGCCTGGCTCCCTCTGGAGCCGGCCGTAGCGGAACCGTCCTTGGCGGCCCGGCCAAGTCGAGGGTGCCTCACTCCTCCGACTCGCTCGACGGCCCAACCACCATCGGACTGATGCAGCCCACGGGATCCACGCCCGACCTGCCCAAGTTCACCGACTCGACCACCCTCACGCGCGCCGTGCGCACCAAGACCCAGTCCAGCGACCTCACGGACAGCACCGGCAGCGCCTCAGCCTCGTCCGGGTCCACGCCAGCCATCGACGCAGCGCCAGCCAAGGCCAGCACCTACGAGCAGATCGTCGTCGCGCACCACAACTACCACCGAGCCAACCACTCCGCGCCCGCCCTCTCGTGGGACGCCGGCCTGGCCTCCACAGCAGCCAAGATCGCGTCCTCGTGCAACTACGCGCACAACACGCAGGTCGACGGCGGCGGCTACGGCCAGAACATCGCGGCGGGCGTCAAGCGCAACAACATCAGCGCCGTCATCACCGACCTCTTCTACAACGGCGAGGTCAACTGGTTCGCTGGCGACTACGGCCAGAAGAACCCGTCAGCCAACTTTGAGCACTGGGGCCACTTCAGCCAGATTGTGTGGAAGGCGACGAGCCATGTCGGCTGTGCCACGCAGGACTGCTCGGCCAAGGGGCTGGGAAACGCTCCGGGCACCGCACCCTACTTTACTGTCTGCAACTACAAGAGCCCGGGCAACTATGCTAACGAGTATGCGGACAATGTCGGCCGCTCGCTGAACAAGCCCTCCATTGGCTGGTCGTATGGCCTGGCTGATTGCGTCATCAAGGGCACCTGCCAGGTCTGAGCTTGTTCAGCGTCTCTGTCGTTTGTGTGTGTCTGTCTGTCGACACCAACGACTCTGCTTGGTTTTCCTGAATTGTAGGATATGTGGATGGTGAGGAAGGCTGGGTTGCATGGCACGAACTTTTTATAAGCCCCGAACAAATGATGAAGACTAGGACAATTTAGAAAATTCAATCAAAGTGAAGAGCTCAATTTGTCTCTGGTGCCTGTGGTTAGACTAGTACGCGTACAAAATCACAAGTAGCGCCATGCACCTCTCAAGGATAGAGTGCAAACACGTGACCTAAATTCTACTCACTCACAATGACAGTCACGTGATCTCGGAAAACTCCGGTATGGAGCTCTGAGCTTTGAGCAGTCAATTCACTCCAGGCAATTCGCGTTACACAAGCCTTGTCTATTTATTTCGAGTCGCACTGAAACCATCCAGCCTCGCCGTCAGTGACACCATGAGTTTGCGATTGACCGTAGCCTTTGACTTCCTTTCTGACTCCAACGCCCTGACAGCTAGTCTGTCACATATGAGTCCGGAGCTCTGACAGCTAATGCGCCATCCCGCAGCGCACCCTGCTGGCTACAACTTTTGCGCCATTTCACAGTGCACCTGAAATTTTGATTTACCTAAGTCCTACTCCCGCTAAATCTGAGAAACCATCATGGATCTCAGTAATCAGCAGGCACAGCCTCATCATGGCGGACAGCGACCTGGTCGTGGCAGGGGCAGAGGCAGGGGTCGGGGAGCTGGCCGAGGTCAGGACCCTGGCTCTTCTCACCATGGCGCATCGTCAGGTCCCGGGACCAGAAGGGTCATGAAAGAAGAATTTCCGTCGAAAAAGAATGGCGACAGCTCGAAAGCGTCTCAGTCCCATGCTCAGAGCGCCATGCCAAGACCGGTAGCACATCAGGATGGGTACCTCCCTCTTGACCAGCAGCGCCATTCCCAGTCATCCACCAGCGCCGCCTTTGAATCAGCTACTCTTGCTCTCCCAAGTTTCCGCGGCTCGCATGTTGTCAGGGATCCATCTGTCCAGGCTGTGCCAGCTTCTAACGACTCGAACGTGTCTTATCCTTTTCAATCTTCCGCCCTCATCACACCTGCAGACAGCGCATCGCAGTCGCAGCGACTTATGGCCATGCTGAAACGGGAGGACAGGGACGAGGCTGCGAATGAAGTTGATGGTCAGCCACTAGACGAGAGAATTCGTGGAATGCTGCTCAGAGACCCCAATCGCCCTGCAGAGACAGATTCTGCAGCGGAGATGCATGCTCCATCAGTCCATGTCAGCGATCAAGCAGAGAAGCAGAACTCCAGAAAGCGGTTGACACAGGCACAGAGACGTCAGGGCATGAGCAACAAACTCGACCTGTCGAATCCACCGACAACGCCCAACACGACGAGGACCGGCCCTAGAGATGTCTACTCGCCAGGAGGACTCAATCACTACCAGGGTCCTAGCTGGACACCTCACTACTATGACCAAGCAAACTCTTTCACCGCCGATGGACGAATGAACGATGGGCCGCCTGGCTTTCAATCCTCGTCTCACGCTCCCCAGTACGGACATCCAGCCTCCAACCCACCGCCCCCTCACCATCCAAACCACATGCACTCTCCTCAATCACCTCCGTATCTTCAGAACCATCACAATGGCCGCTTCGATCAACCTGCGGGGCCTGGTGACTTTCATCGTCAGAGCTGGGGTCCTCGGGCTCACCCTATGGCTGGTCACAATGCTCGCCCCTCAGCTGATTTTTCCAGTCGACCTCCAGGCCCAGCTGGTCGACGCCTATTTGATCACAACCCGCGACAGAGACAGGACAGCCTCCCGCCCGCAAAGCAGGCCGAGTACTTGGACCATCTCGCAGCCGAACTTGTCCCACAAATGGCCGTCACCCCTGATGAAACGTTCGAGCATTCCAAGATACAGAAGCGCATCAGGGACATTGTCCGCCAAGCCCTGCTGGAATGTGAGGACACCAAGGGCGTGCCAGAAGACAGCATACAGCTCGCGTGCTTTGGAAGCATGGCGTCTGGTTTCGGCATGAGAGGATCAGACAGCGATCTCATGCTCTTCTACGATGAGAGCACGCTCAGCGAAGAGCAACAGACCGCCGTGCCGCGAATGATTGAGAAAGCTCTGCTCGACCAGGGTCACGGCGCGCGACTGCTCACTCGAACCCGCGTCCCGATCATCCGATTTTGTTCAAAGCCTGCGGCTGGTCTCCTCGAAGCGCTCCGTCTCGAACGTGCAAAATGGGAGGAAGAGAAAGATAAGCTACCAGACAAGGAGGGTGAGAGCGGTGAGGACGGCGAAGAGAAAGAAGCGGCTGAAGGCGAGGATGACACTCATGAACATACCCATGATGAGGAGGACGGCAATGAAGAGGAGGACGAAGAGGCCGAGAGCCCAGTCGACGGGACTCAACAGTCGGGACCAACCACATCGGCCCAAAATGGAACCTCAACAGAAAAAGCCAACGAACAGTCCGAAAAAGAGGGAAAGAAAATGAGACGCAAGCCCAAGCGGAAGATGACCAGGGAAAAGGGCGACAAGAACGAGGAGAAAAATGGAGAGCCGAAAGAGACAGGCCCTCCGCCCTACAAGAATGACGAAGAACGCGCGCAGCTCTATCGTCAGGCGATCAAAGAGGACTGGTTCAGCCCGGAGGAGCGGCTCCTCATTAAGCAATTCTCAACCGCTCTTGAGAAATCCGATGGCAGCACTGAAGATGAAGGCCTTGTCGCAGCGAGACAGGCTCTGGATGTTCTGCCAAACGTGCTTTCACGCTACCGGGAGCCGCGCAAGCGACGACAAGAGCTCGAGTTCCCTGAAGGTTCCGGTTTGCTGTGCGACATCAACTTCTCCATCGGCGCCCACTCGAATCCTCTCGGCGTGCACAACACGCGAATGCTGCACTGCTACAGCCAATTCGACCCTCGCATCACAGAAATGGTCGTCTTCGTCAAGGGCTGGGCCAAGCGCCGCAAGATCAACAAGCCATACCACGGCACGCTTTCATCCTACGGCTACGTGCTGATGGTGCTGCACTACGCCGTCAACGTGGCCCATCCACCGCTTGCGCCGAACCTTCAGCTCCTGCACATCCGCAACCACATCAGCCAGCAGCAGTACCCCGAATTCTGCGGCGAGTGGGACATCCGCTTCTGGCAGGACCTGGCCGGCATCCGGCACGCGTCAGAGTGGGAGTTTCCCAAGAATCGCTCCTCCCTCGGACAACTTCTCGCCGGCTTTTTCCGCTACTTCGCCGTGCACGACTACCGCGGCCACCGCGGCTTTGAATGGATGAAAGACGTGCTCTCGCTGCGGACTCGCGGCGGATTGCTCTCGAAAGAAGAAAAGGGGTGGACGGGCAAAGTGGTGCAGTCGAGCGAGGCGGAGGACGCGGTGGCCAAGAAGCGCGAGATCACGCACCGCTACCTCGTCGCTATCGAGGATCCGTTCGAGCACTCGCACAACGTGGGTCGCCCGGTCATGCACCACGGCATCGTGGCCATCCGCGAGGAGTTCCGGCGCGCCAACCAGCTCATCATGAACGGCGGCTTGCGCAACGGCCAGTTCGAGGGCCTGTTTGATCCCGGCGAGGAGCGCGAGAGGGAGCACCGCTTCTTTGGACCGAACCCGAAGTTCAAGAAGCCGCCGTTCATTGGGCCGAAGAATCTCGTTGGTGAGGAGAGGAGGAAGGCGCTGGAGAAGGCGGAGAAGCTGGCCGCTGCTGAGGAAGCGGCAGCAGCCAAATCAGCCAAGCCTGGCGCTGTGACTGTCACTTCCGCTGCCACTTCCACTACTGCTGGCATGTCCAAAACCAAAAGCCAGCAAAAACACTCAAAGCCCGAAGTGAAGACAAGCACAGACGCCACGTCAAGGGATCGCTATCAATCACTTCAGCCTCAGACCCAAGCCTCGCAAAACGGTAGCCAGCCGAACCAGCAAGTCCCAGCTGATCGAAGCGACAATGTGCCGGAGATGATCCCTGCACTGTCGACTAGAGCAGCTCAATCGGGCAAGCCAGTGGGAGGCACGTTCAGGCTGACGATGGATGAGGTGCACGCGCACCACTCACAGCCATTCTCGGGCCATACGGTCGCTGAGCGCGGGAGTGCGAATGGCAGTGGGAATGGCAGTGTTGGCGGCGGCAGTAGTGAGGGAGCGAGTCCGGCGAAGAGGGGCGCGCGCAGGCGGAATCCAAGGAGGCAGAAGGGTGGTGCTGCTGCTGCTGCTGCCACTGTGGAGAGTACTGCTACGGAGACTGCTGCTGCGGAGAGCGGAGGAGCCGGTACATCTCAGGAGCCGAGGGGTGAGTGAGTGAGTGAGTGAGTGAGTGTGTGTGTTCAGAGGAAGAAGAGATAGGACCCAGCAAGCAGGCAGGCAGGTTCGGTTGAAAATCTCTGCAAATGTTTCGGTGGAGAGTCTTGCCCGAGTGAGTCATGGCGTTGTTGGTCTGTCGTGGATGAGAGCAGAAATGAAGCAACACAAGGCAATGCAAAAAGGGAAACCGGTGGTTGAAGCTTCTCGTGAAGCCCGTGTATTTTATCTGAATGGGGGGGTTTTCTAGGCTACTGTGAGGGAAAGGGACGTTGGCTTGTTCGCTAGCTAGCTAGCTAGCTAGCTAGCTAAGTAAGTAAGTACCTACCTATCTACCTAGGTACCTACCAAGGAAGGTAGTCAGGCTACAGAGTTGCCATCTTCTCCTCCCCTCCTCCTCCTCCTTGGATCGTTAAGATCCCGTGATCAGAAAGGGGGAGTGTGGATAATCTGATGATTGGGTGGTTGTTTTTTTGCTTTGAGATTTCAATTTTGCGTGTGTGTGTGTGTGTGTGTGTGTGTGTTTGCGCGAGTGGGATTGTAATGATGGAGTTTGATAGGAATGACATAAAATGGCTTTGTGCCCTTTTTTTTCCATCTGGTCGTTCTCTTGTTGTTGTTGTTGTGGTGGTGATATCGCCAGTCCATCTCATCTCAGAATATACGTTCAGCCCTGTAAAGATTCTCCGTGACTATAAACCGTGCTTCTACTTTTCCTACATTCGCTCTTTTGGCTCTCTCTCTCTCCACACATCTTCACAACAATACGCCCCCCCACAAGTCTCTCGCGCTCACATTCGTCATTTTCCATCCATCCATCCATCTAGCAGAAGAGACACGCGATGTCTTCAGTCAAGGGGACAGAAACTTTCATCCTGCTCCCTCCACTTGCCCTCCCCCTGCCCATCTTCTTTCTCGTTCCCATCATCATCATCATCATCATCATCATCATCACCACCACCCCCCGTAATCTCCCTCACCTTCCCCTCATCACCCTTCCCCTCCTCACCCTCGGGCTCTCCCCTTTGCAAAACCTGCACGAGCCGGTCACACGCCATCGCGACATCCTCATCATCGACAGCTTTATGCAGCTCCCTCACCACATAATACGTGCCCGCCTCCCTCATCTTCTTCCTGCCCTCCGCCAGACTCGCCAGGATCAGCAGCGTCTCCAGATGCGTCGCGAGCACCCTTGTGTCCGCGTCCCTTTTCACATCCGCATCCAAAAGCTGCAGGTCCTCGAGCAGGGCGTCGGTCTCTTCGTCGTCGTATACGTCGGAGCCCGAGGCGAGGGGCAGGAGGATGTACGTGAGGAGATTGACCGGTGGGTCCAGCGGAAAGATGCCGTCGCCGTCGAGCAGGACGTGCTCCTGCTGGAGCGGGGGGATTCCGAAGGCGGTGTTCTTGATGGCGGAGGCGACGCCGAGCCGGCGCGGGAGAGGCATGTCCACGGCGGTGAAGGGGAGGAGTTTTTGGAGTGGGACGAATGACTCGCCGGGTTGTGGGGTGGTCAGGTATGTGCTCCCCGCGGCTGACGAGGCCAGGTCGGCGAAGACGTACGCCAGGTAGTCGTAGTTGGCGGACGGGTTGAAGCGCGATGAGGCCGGTGAGAGCGGGGAGCTGCGCACGAAGATGTCGGTCAGGGCGTCGAGCGCGTTCGTGCTGGGTTTGGTTTCGGAGGAAGAGGTGGAGGAGGAGGAAGTGGTGGTGGTACTGTTTTGGGAGAGGGAGGGAATGGGCGGAAGCTGGAGCGTGGTGAGTCGGGTGAGAGAGGGGGATTTGCTGAGGTTGGCGAGGAGCATGCTTGCTAGGTCGGCGTGTGGGTCTTTGGGGGACTGCGTTCGGAGGAAGAAGAGAGGCTGTTAGTATGGGTAGCTAGCTGTGTCGTTCTGATTCTTGGTAGGTGCCAGCATATGTTCATACGGAGGGGAAATGAGAGCGGTTCAGAGCAATACGAGTGAGGTGAACAAGTCTCGTGTCAGATCATATTTCCTGATACGTCAAGGTTCATCGCTAAGCAGACGATAGAATTACATGACCAAGTAGACAATCCAGTGTCCTGGAACTGGTTCAGTCACCCTCAAAAGGTACATCCATGTTACAGCAGAGCGGAAGAGAAGAGCAAAACTCACAATCACCCTCAACAGCAACGTCTCGAGAAACTCGTCGTCCGTCGCCAAGAACTCGCGCACCACCTTGTCGCCCGAGAGGTTGATGAGCATGGTAATCGCATTCTTCTTGATCGGCTGTTCTCAGAGTCCAATCAGTAACCTTCTCACTCTTCCACATCTTCGCCCTCCTCCCGTCAAAAATCACCTCCCAACTTCCAACTTGACCGTGTGACTCCTCTTCCACTCCTCCCCAGTCAGGGGCGAAATTCTCCCAACTTCCCCGACATGAGTGCCACGTGCAACCGCACCCAAGTCCATCACTCACCTCGTAATCCTTGATCAGCAGCTTCAGGTCCTTGATGGGCTCCAGCTGGTTGCGCCAGAACAGCGCCGGGTCCGACTTGGTGTACGGCAGCAGGTTCTCGGCCGCGACCTGCCGGATCTGCGTGTTGCCATGGTGGAGGAACTCGACGAGCTGTGCGATCGTCAGTATGCATCATTCGTACAACGATGAGATCGTGTATACGCTCACCTCCTCGAGCTCGGTTGGCATTTTGTGGTCTCAAATTATTATCAAGGGTTTGGAGGCAGTGCCGATTAGACAGTAGGCGGGATTTCAGACGGCTCGTGTTGAAGATGGGGGTGAAAAATTTTGATCTACTGACCCGCAGTCGGCTGTGACGCCACCATCAGATGGAGGAGTTGGCTGACTTCTACTTCTTTGTGACCACTCCTTCTTCTGTGTGAGTTCTATGGAGAGGTTTTTGATACTCGATACGGTACATCAAGATTTCTGTCTGAAAACATACAAAATGAGCTAAAAGTAGTCTTGCTATTCTGGTTTTATTTATTTGTCTGTCGACTCATCTCCTCCCTTTTGGGTAATTATACTGCCATGTCGCTACACACGGATGGACGAGTTGGATATACCAGCAAAATGTGACCAAACTATTAAAGACGGATTGATACGATCCTTGCAGTCTACTCCGGTCTCTGCTCTTAAATCTTCCGGTCTTGGTGATGTGTTCACTCCTCCTGGCGTCTGTACGTTTCGACAGCTGTAAAGTCATTCCAGAACTTCACGTCCGAATATTAAGCACCATGACATATGATCTGAGCTCTGCCAGCTCAGTATGAATAGGAGATTGTGTACAGATCATGTGGCTCGCGCGTCATAGCTGTCCATCAGACACCAGAACAAACACCAAGCTTTCGAACGCCCTAGCTCACAATCCATCCGAATGTCAAATCAATAATGCCACCCATGCTCGCATGAATTAGCAGTCATTTTGAACCTCAATTTCTCCAATGAAGGAGAAAAGATCAAAGGCCCGACATCATCACTGACTCTGCCTGCTTCGATGTACGTAGAATATTGCCAGTCCAACCC
The DNA here is from genome assembly GCA_027478595.1 of Erythroxylum anguifugum. Classification (NCBI taxonomy): domain Eukaryota; kingdom Viridiplantae; phylum Streptophyta; class Magnoliopsida; order Malpighiales; family Erythroxylaceae; genus Erythroxylum; species Erythroxylum anguifugum. Next base: position 36,007 of record JANIPN010501456.1, read on the forward strand.
TATGGAACAGCAGTCGTGTTTGATTCAAATGCAGTCATACTAAAGTATTCCGTGCCTCGCTCTTTGCCTATGCTTGAGCGGGTTGATCATTCTCTTTCCACAGCCTTTGAACGCTAACATGTCGTCCGGCATCTGCAAGACTGAAGCCCTGTCATCGCAACCACGCGGCACCAATAGTCTCGCCCGCTGTCGGATTCTGCGCCTCCGGGTCGTGGTCGTACCGCACTACACAACGATCGCTGATGAGCAGCTCCAGAAGCTCAACGATATCCTCTGGCGACTTGCTGCCGCGATAATCCGCCACGAACCAGTGAAAGTTGCCCCGGTCCCAGAACCAGATTTCGTCGTCGCTTTCAATCGCCCTGAGAATAAAAAGCAGACCGCCAGACTGAAACACGGGCGCCTCCTCGAACAAGAGACAGAGCCTGTACAGCAAAAGCTGGGCCGAGATGACGCTCTCCCACCTCCGCTGGCCGTGCTGCATAAAGTCGGTCGTCAGCTGGCTCACGGTGCCTGTGTGGTCGTTGACGAAAAAGTCGGCCGAGTCTTTTACATGGTCTGATTTGATGTCCGGACCTTTCAGGTCTTCTGTGAACGGGATGACGTCCCACTTGGCGACAATCTCGTCCATGATGAGCGAGTCGTTGGTGTCTTGGGACGAGAATGAACCTGTTGGGCTTCGATCTCGCCTTGCTTGTAGATTTGTGGCTGGCGGGGGTGAGGTGGAGGGAGAGCCGTCGAGCATTCGTTGATCCAGCACGCAGCCCCGTCGTCGGAGCAGGCGCCATCGGTTTGCGTCCGTGGAAAGGCTCTTTATGGTGGCCCACATTCCCTTGCTCATGCTGGCCAAAACGACGGGCTCAAGCCCGCTCAGCTCGTTCGCATCGCAGATCTCGAGGGCACGCCGCATGGACATGGTCTGTAGCGAGGATGCGCCCCTTCTCCGTCGAGTCTCCTGTACGCTCGGAGCACAGCGAAGGGGAAGCGTGTCGCCTCCCGAAGCTTGATCCAGCATCACTGTTGAAGCTGTCACGTCCTGGTTGCGTGATTGTTGTGTGGTACAGATCCGTGACATGTTGGCTGGCTGAATATGCTTCACTTGCCCTTCTTCTTATTCTTTCAAGCAACTCTTGAGCAAGCCGAGCCAGCTGAGCGATTCTGCGCCGAACGATAGTAGCAAACGAATGTGCAGGATGAGGCCCAGGTATTGAAGGCTGTCCTTGCTATTGATACACCACCTCCTTCTCCTCTCTCGCCATGTGACAGATGCAAACGCATGAAGAGCGGTCAGTGTTGGCGCCGTCTCGGTGGAGGCGCAAATCCCTGCTTGTATGGAGTCTGGCACTGCTTTGAGTGGCAGAACCATGGACATGGGTACACAGTGGCAGGCATCCCTTGGTCGATCGCTGCATTAGAGCAGTCCATGACGCAGATCATTGATCTCGAGGCCCTTGGAATGTCTCGGACAGTCGACTGCCGGAGCGGTTCCCGTTTCCGGTGGCTGGACACACGTCCCAAGGCTGCCTGTCAGAGGGATGTCGAAGAGCGTGTACAGATAATTTTTGCTGCAGCAGAGCTAGGCAGCGAGTAAAAGATGAGGGCCCCCTTCGTCCGGGTGACTGGATCACTGAGTTCAGTAACCGATACCTACTGAGTTATGCAGCTCTTAGTCTTGCTAGGAATCATGAAGGCTCTGTCGCTAGGCATATGCAAGACTTTATTGCTAGGTGCGTAATTGGAAACCCAACGTCCTTGCGCAATAATCCCACTTCTCAAGGATGCCCTCACCCTTGCCATCCGTATCGATTGCGCACAACACGCAGTATCGTTCGGCTCGTAGGCTCTGCTAGCCCCGTTCATCGGAGCGCAAGGACGCGAGAGAGGCCAAAGCGCTACATGCAGGTACCGGGACATTGACAGCAGAGACGTTCGACGCCATAGGCCCGGCTTCAGAGCACTGACACACAGGGTTTCGGGGATGAGGCGGTAGTGATCCGGCCAAGTCATGAAAAGAGTGATAATTCCAGAACATGAGTGCCCTTGTACCGATACTTTTCCCTGCTGGCAGTAGACATGAGCAGTCCAAAGTTGGCCAAGCCATGAGCAGGCGTGAGCTTTGCAAACGCAGCAAACATTCCCCATCGACTCCCAAGCTTGGGGAAAGGTGATCGGAAGAAAGCGATTTTGCACAGGCTCTCCCTCTCGTGTTCTCTTGTTAGCGACGCCTCACGGGTTCAGTCCATGACGCTGGTATACTTCTTCAGCGAGATGTAGGGTGTACATATCCCTCTGCTTTTCTCAGCCCACGACTTTGAGCCCCACGTTTTCTTGGGGGAAAAGCGGGTAATTTGATATTCGCACCCATCACTCGCGAGCTTTTCGGCAGCATTTTCTGCATCAGAGCTTACGCTTACGCGAACACAGACTCCGAAGAGTCGTTGTCAAAATGTAGGCGTGCTCCTCCGTCAAGCATAGCTCTGCTTTTCGCAAGCGATCAGATGCTTCTCTGCGAATAGATATTGATCTCCACACAATGCGTCCACGTCAGTCGTGCACACAGAAGACTGCCTTGCGGGTTATTTGATGCGAGCCGATCCAAGACATTGGCATATAAGCCAGCCATTCCCGTTCCTGGAGTGTGATGAGCTTGTCTCTGTCGCGCTGTGATATTTTGTCGTGCAGCGAAGATCTCGCAATTGATCGGCCTGCTCTTCCGATTGGCTGAAGCTGAGTAGCGGCTGGATGAACGCTTGACATGGATCATTCCAGCCAATCCCTTTCTTCGAGTGGCCGGTGCGTCAAGTAACAGGCCTCTCGCAATAGCAATGTCAACGCCAAGTGGTCAGGCTGAGCCTCTGAATTACCGAGAGCAATGATCAGACGTTGACTTATTTAGCACAAAAACGATCAATTTCGAGTCTCAGTCCAGCGAAATCTGCACGAACTCTCGACGCAGTCAGAAGTAGATCAGAGGTGAGGTATGCCCCCCAGACTTGGCGATGAATATTGGTCTGCACCCTTACACCTTCCTCCGATCATCGGCTCCCTCGAAGCCGTATTCGATGAATCCAGCGAGAGATTGCGCCCACCTGGTCGTCTTGTTCGGAATGTGAGGAGTGTCTTTGTCATTGGGGCTAGACGGATGCTTCGCATTCGATAGCAGACCATCAGAAAATTGAATCGAATCTTGATTATATTCTCTCAGCCGCCATGTTCTATCCGAAAGTCGAACCTTCACCCGGTTCGGGTTGATTGTGCGATGTTCTAGCTATGATGTCTGTTCACCGCCAGGGCGAGTCGTACTTGGCTCTGCTTCTTTTACTTCCGCTGCGCATACCGGTACTAGAAAAGACCATGGATCAATGAGCTTGACACTTTCCGCAATATTCTTCGTCAGCCAAACCGAAAACCCTCAACCAAATTGTCAAACCTCAAGCCAGCTGGACAAATGGCGAAATGCCATGTGATCTCGGTGAATGCTGCATCCGACCTCGCTGCTCGCTCATGCCAAATTCGGGTTGCAATGTGCAAACTCCCATGTCATGTAAGATATTTTTGCCATGAGCTCGTAGCAGTCAACGGAATCCGCATTCGTGCCGTGTTGCTAGCGTCAAAGCTGATCTCGTGTATATTCACCCTATCGACGCCACGTGCATGACATTGCTGAGCTGAACAATCATGCATAGAAACCATAATCATCTGCTAGATAACAGCTGGATATCGTCCAGTCTTTATCCCTGTGGCAAACTCATCACAATGAAGCGTATGGAGCATCCTGTCAGCTTCCTAGATGCTGCAGACCAGCAGACAGACTCGAGCTGTTCCCGGGTCGTATGAAACGAGGTCTCTCTGCTGTGATATACCTCTTCAATCAGACAACCGTCGACCTGACCCCCTTTGATAGAAAGTCTCACATTCGGATTACGGGGCTTTTGCGAGAACTCAATTGCAATCAAGATGCCTTTGCCAGCGAGCTTTGTCTGTCGTCTCCAAGCCTTCACGACTGCCGCATACTGGAACAGTGAATCCAAGGTCAACGGTCTATGGACCAGCATGCTCGCTTCCACAGCTACTCAGGGTCTCAATGTTGGCAATCTTCTCATAAGGCCCAAGTCGATCCCTCCAGGTATACGACAGCTTCGGCCCGATCTGAACCTCCTCAGCATTACCAATGCAAATTGGCTCGGCCTGGAGCGCTTCGTTTATGAGGGCAGATCTGCCGTAAGCACCGATGGCTGGGACGAGATCGACACTCAGCTGAACGACTGCTTCACCGATCAGGACCTCAAATCTCAGGCTTGGGCCATTGGAGCCAAGGATCATGAATTCAAGTTCCGGATCTCGAAGAGGGCAACTGGAAGGTTAAAAACCGACTGCCGACGGTGGAACAGAAGCATCTCGTGAAGCTGTTGGCGCTGCAAATGACACTCTAAAACTCATACAAACGCAAGTGCAAAACTTCCTCGATGCCATTGTCATTCCACCACCATGATACAGTCGTTTTTCGGGTAACAGCAACGGACCGACTAGCTCGTGTGATCACGGATGGCTTTAATCCGATCGGATATTAATATGAGATGAAATCTTGGAGGAAGGAAATTTTAGACAGGTCCAAGGCCTGCAATGATTGTAGCAGGGGCATTGCTGCTCATCAGATGTATCAAATGAACTGTTCTGCTATTTTGTATCACCGCTCTCAACCCTTCCGCTTTCTTGTCTGTTGCTGCAAGTCTCTTGCCATAGGGTGCTCCGCTGCTGCTGTTCGATGCTGCCAGCGCAGTCGTCTCGAGAACAGAAACGCCCATACGAAGCTGAAGTTATATTGTTGTGTACAATTTGCGTGCTGCAAAGTTTGGACAGACAGGACATTGCGAAAAGGAAAAACTTACGAGAATAAGTTGAGCTTGTCCTGAAGAATCGAATTATTGTAGCCATCGAGACACTACACAGCCAATATAGTCACTCATGTGACAGATTTCTCTTGGCATTAAACTCGTTGTTTCTCGTTTCAAGAAGATTCCCTCAAAAGCACGAGTGGCATTTAGCAGAGAGTATAAATTAACAAAACGTTCGTCAAGACAGTCAGGTGAAAAGCGAGTACTGTACCAATAGACGGCCAAAAAAAAGAAAGAAAAAAAGAAAAAAGAGCAATGCTTGGTAAAAGCAAAAGCCGGGAGAAGGGCCGAATCGCGACCTGTAATTAGATATCATTACATTGATAGAGCATTGTTGAGAATGACGGTCAAAGGTTGAAGTGTAGAATTATGGCAGCTAGGCCGACGCTTCTCAGGGTGGCGAATTCCTGTCATTTACTGTCACCTTTCGCGCCTTCCATACACGGACGCGTCTGAAGCAGCAGGCCGTGAGTCAAAATTTCGGGCCACTCCATGGTCTGCTAGTCCTTGCAAGAAGCTTGAGATTGTGGGTATACAAGCATTAATATGAGTCCTGTGTACAGGATAAAGAGTAGGGCTCAATGGATCATTGCACAGTCGTCACTTATTGGAGTAGACAGTATAGCGAACATGTATTTTACTAGTATTGTTTAGGTTGAATGCACTAAGTAAACTGCAGCCTCAGCGGAACGCGCATCTGGACCATGGAGCTGGCGGGAAGCTTCAACATCAGCAAGTGATCCATCAAGCGCGCCAAGCTTGCTACCTGCACAACTTGACACCAGCCAGTAGTACCTGCCATTTTTGGTCTATCGAGACGTTTCGTCCGAAGAAAGAGCAGGAGGAGGAAAGTGGCACCGCTGAAGTCGAGCTGCTGCCTGTCCACGAGTCGTCCACCAAGCTCGAATAACACACACTGCTCCACGACTGCTGCTCCTGTTCTGGACATGTTGCCTGATCTGCCGGATGACGTCCTTCACCTGATCACCCTGGAGCTTTGGCATGATCACGACTTTGGAACACTCTACAACTGCGCCGTGTCATGTCGGCGACTCGCAGTCCCAGCGGTTGCCGCACTTTATCGGTACGTTTAACCTCTTTTCTAATGACAGTCGTCTCACCTTCAATCACAATGTTGCCATTTGCTTGCCCTCTCCAAGACGTGAGCAATCGTCTGAACCCCTGCTCTGTCAACATGGAAAAGAGAGACGATAAGGACGAAGGAAGAGACACAGAGATACGAGCACATTTGAAAAATCCACACAGCGTGAAACCTGTACGCACGTCTACCTGTAACTCTGACCATCATTGCACACGGCCGGCATCATACGTTTCCTCCCTCGACGCGCCTGCATCGCTTGCTAAAACCCTTGCCCAGCATGTGTGAGATTGCCCCTGTGACGAGCCGCAAGAACGATGAGGCTGCAAGAACTTCGTCCGGCGAGACGGTCGGCAAATGGGCCAACCTCTGGCGGAGCATGATTCTGTCGAGTATCGGCCAGACAATGTACTCGTATTGCCACTTCTCACGCGCCCTCGACCTCCACGATCTCAGTTACCTCTTCGATGACTCGCAGTTCAACGGAAGGCTCCTGAGGAGCTTCTTTAGTGGTATGAGGGCAATAGTGAGCGACGGTGCTGCCGTCAAGAGGGGCCGGCAGCAGCGGGCCGTCGTGCAGAGCATCGGCGACGTGCTTGTGCAGAAGAGCCCGCTCGTGGAAGAACTGATTGGTAGCCTCGACGCAGAGGCTGTTCGATCATGGGTGCCTCAGCTACACAAATTGCGGCGCCTGCAGCTCTGGCAAGGAGCTGCACTAGAGGGTCTGGGCCAGATCATCCAGGCTGAGTGCCCCAACTTCAGTGCCTGTGGCTTCTACCACTGGTCTGACACGGGCGACGATGCGGATGAGCCACTTGCAATCTTCTTGAACGACCTGAGGCCGCAGTCACTCCAGTCGTTCCAATTTATTGGCAGAGCACAGATCGGTGCTCAGACGCTCATTGCTCTCAGCGAGTCTCACGGCACCTCTCTCACAGAGCTCATCCTCACAGATATGCCGTCCGAGGCCGTTTCTGACCTTGGCCTTTTGAAGAATTGCACAGCTTTGCGCAGCCTCGCAATGTCAGAATCGAGCAGATCCACAGACCTCAAATCGACGCATCAAGGTGTCTTTGACGAAGTCGTCGAGTGGCTACGACAGTGCAAAAGCCTTACTCGCATCAAGTTTACCAAATTTCTTTCAGGTGCCTCCATACTCACGCCCCTTTTCATTGACAGCAGCCTCCACTTGGAGGAGCTCGAGCTGAGCAGCTACACTCAAGAGAGCGGCCCTGCCTTCTATGACAGTCTACGCTCCCAGGCCGCAACTTTGCGTGAGCTACTCCTTCAGAGCGAGACGGAAGAGGACCCTTTAAGAATCAGCTCCATCGTTACAGGCGTCAGTCGGCTGCAGCGGTTGAAGGTCCTTCATATCAAGACTGTCAGCGACTTCTTTCAGGACGAGCACTTTATTGTCATCGCAACCATGCTGCGCTCGCTGGAGGAGCTATGGCTCAGCGGCTGGGGCGTTACTGACGAGATATTCACCACTTTTGCTGGTCTGCACTCGCTTCGCAGGGCCGACATTTACGCCGTCAGCCAGTTCTCCTTTGAAGGGCTCATGACTTACGTGTCCAGCCTGGGCAAGGGCAACCAGGATATGCTACTCGGCGTCTCAATGGCCAACCCGCAGTTTGCTTTGTCTGAGGATGAGCAAGCCATGATACGACAGTCCATACAGGAAAATGTCAACGGCCGCTTTGACTACAATACATCCAGAGGTAGGATGAGACTCTCTCCATCGCTTCGTCACTTTCTCTCCTGCCAGTCCTACTCCTCCTCCTCCTCCTCCTCCTTTTCTTCCAACTGCTACTGTTCTGCTAGAACCCTTCTTCCACGTGTCAAGATCCTTACCTCGAGTCATCAACGACTAACAGGTGCCGCAGACCCTGACGCTGAAGAGTTTGATGAAAGCGACTCCGATTAAAAGTTCCGGTTCAAATTTGTGAACACCTCAAATCTTTGGGAAAGAGAGCAGCTGTCGTGAAAACAATTGTCGGGATGAGAGCAACTGCGATATCGAGGGCGCACAAGGGTCACTACCTACCGAATACAGTACCCAGGTGAGCAGTGGATGGCAGGAACCCGTCATAGAATCGAAGAGGCTCTCTATGAGCAACACTTACACGCTTCCTGTAGAGCAAGCAGAGAGGATTCTGTCCAACCCAGTCGGTAGACAATGCAAATGGGTTCAAGCTGCGTGAACGCCTTAACCAGCTTAGCAAATGAATGGCCACGGACCAAGAACCGAAATACTGGTTTTACAACCTTGAACACCAAGTAGGCTCCCGTGGAGGACCTGTACGTCGAAGGGAGGTCGAGACGATCACGACATCGGGCGGGTGGTTTTGCTACATATTCCCACGCTCTCAATGTACCAATGGCCTGTACTAGTGCTGTTCAACGCCGTCATAGCTTCAGCTGTGACCGGATGCCATTGGCCGCTTCGTATGAGGATCATGTGATCTGCACTCCACTTCAGCTTCCTCCGGCCTAGCTACGTGCAGCGTTGTCTGAGAGCATTCGGCAAGTGTTTGTCCAGTGTTATGAACATCAAGACACGCAATAAATATTACGGCCGCCGGCGAGACTACGTTATTGAGTTCAACGTCAACATTGACAGACATTGCACGACACAGATGTCGCTTGCAGGCTGCGATGCAGGTGGACTCGAGAAGATAACGGCCGCATTTCAACAGCCGTAGTGCGTCAAGCGGCGCAGCGATCGCTTTTACCTACCGGATCAGCATGTAAGATTGATCTAGACCATGCGATGCACGACAAGTAGATCCCCAGGACGCTGCGACAGGAGCAATTTTGGTTGCCGTGAGTGAATCAAGCTTTTGGCGTGCCAATGGCGCTGTAGCTAATGGCGCTGCAGCTAGCTTTTGTCGGGGCCTCAATCCCGAGGTTGACATGGCCTGACCAGCATACAGCTAGGGCCCTCGGAAAAGAGTGAGGACAGCTATCATTCGCGTTGCCATTCGGAGATGTGATGGCTGTGTGATCAGGCACAGAGGTAGGGGATTCACTGTTGGAGCGATCATCACGACTTCACCTCGTTGAGCCGGGGCCTCTATACACTGAGTGAGAGAGTGAGCTCATTATCGACATGGGCGCGGGAGATCTACCGCCAAGGAGTCAGTTGGTAGCCTCCGCTGTCGCTTACAGCCTGCCAAGTCTTCAGCCGTCCACACTGTTTCCTGGGATGGCTCTGGTCGCGCAAGTCTTCTGTCAGACCGTGTTTCAGAGAGCTATCGAGCTCGGCCACAGCCTATATGATGAAGAGTCACTCAACTCCTTGAACTGGTGCTCTCTCCATCTTACTGCAAGTTCTCTAGCCCATCACCAACAATTGCTGCAGTAGGGTTCGAGCTTGTTAACCTACCTCTACGTTTTGGTTGCGTAACAGAAACAATGGCCGGGCTTGACGAAACACCTTGTGGATGGCGCGACCAATGGCGTGATCAGTATTGAGCACGTCGACGCTTCGGACACCAATGGCTACTCGAACCGATCTACAGCCTCGAAGATGGCTTGGCTAGCGGTTTCCCCAACTGGAAGTGAGCTGTTCTGCATTCTGAATTCCCTGCACTATGGCGATCTGACGCGTTTCTTAGATACGCCGGGAGAGGTACTTCTCCCGCATGTCTGAGGTCCCTTGTCTCTGTTCGGCTTAAGCAGTGCAAGATTGGCTTTGGGGCATGACCTCGAATGGCAACGATCCGGAGTCGCATCAAGCACGACATTTCGCCAGAGACCAGCGACGGCCAGCTCGAAGTTCTGGATCATCGGCCAATTGCGACATCTGTCGGCACCTGTGGGACACAGCGCACACAAGCTTCCTCTTCCCGCCCACAAGCTGTGAAGCATCCAGAGTATCTGCAGACCGTTGGTCTCAAATGACCAGATGATCATTGTCATGTAATCCGAGTTCTGCCCTCACCCTCCCCGCCCTCGAGCAGTCGTGATTCGGTGGACGCCATCAATGATCCGGCCGATCCATGTTCCCAGACTACCACATCGGAGCGGACCTATCTTGAGCTGTATCTTGCATCCTGTGCTGCAGCATCCTCGATGGCCAGAAAATTGATTGTTACGTACTCCAGATGTGTTAAGCCATTCTGTCTCACCTTTGAACCAGCTGTTCTAGCCGAGGCCACATGGATCAGTCATCGGCTCCAGAGCTGGGAAAGAGGAGCTTGTCCTGTGTATAAAGAAGCTCCCATCTCCCACGCCTCACTCGAGGATTCGTTTCATCCCATCTTCAGTCCTTCGCCAGTCACATCACATCCGCTTTCAAAGCCAAAGACCAAAACACCTCACCACAGACTCAACGCCTCCAACACTCAACACATTCAACCTTCAAAATGAAGTTCTCCACCGTCGCTGTCGTCCTGGCCGCCGTTGCCGCCCCTGCCAGTGCTCAGGCCGTCTCCAGCGCAGTTGCCAGCGCCTCATCACGCATCTCCAGCGCCGTTGCTAGCGGTGCCTCCCACGCCTCCAGTGTCGCCGCCAGCGGTGCTTCTCACGCCTCAAGCGCTGCAACCAGCGCCGCCTCCAAGGCCTCCAGCGCCGGGGCCGCTTCTGGCACCACCAAGGCTTCATCAGCCGCGGCGTCGGTGAAGACCGGCGGTGCTGGCATGGTCCAGGTCGACACTCTCGGCGCCGGTGCTGCCATCCTCATGGGTGTTGCTGCCTACCTGTAAACCATCAGCAGTCAAAGCGTTCCTGAACATTTGAATGAATGGGAGAGTCAAAGGGTCTGGTGCTCGTCTGACGTCCTGGTCTTTCCAGGGTTTGGTCTCTGAGTACACGTTGTGGCCCTTTGTTGACGGCGAAACGAATGAAAACATATATAGACAAAGATAATCCTTCCTGCCCGGACGGGTCGGTCGTAATGAATACCGCAGAACTCGCAAGCCAGTAGGATGCGAACTGCAGATACCCTCAAGATTCTTCTTCAAGCTTTGTCTGCGTCAGTGTGTACCGTTAGCCTTGGCTTTCTCTGCTCCTCACAAGGTGGTTTTTTTTTTTTTTTTTTTAATTTACACAGTTCAGGATAGAAAATTGGATTGAATGAGATGATAATCGATGTTGCCCACGTCATTTCATATCCATATTGATTTCTCCATACAGCTCCCATCTTCACTCCAACTTGCGCAGCACCGTCCCATCATCGAATCCCACCACCCGAACTTTACCGTCCACGACTCGACGGGGCCCAGACGTCCAAGCAAAGGCACCTCGATACATATCCAGACAATATTTCTATCACGTATTCTTTTCTTTCTTTCTTTCTTTCTTTCTTATTGTTTCTGTTTTTCTTTTCTCTTTTACTTTTTTCCCTCTTCACTCAATTTTTTTTATACAAATTCACCAAAAATCAGTACAGACACGCAGAGGAGGAGGAGGAGGAGGAGGAGGAGACAGGACACGATCAACGCAAGAAAGCGACTCAATGTCTAAAAGAAATTTGTAGAATTTCAGGCATTTAAGAACGGCATAGCACGGCCGAGTGAGTATTGTTATCTAGCATATACACGCCAACATCGCAATTGCGATGATAAGAGTCAACATATGAGTATCCGCTAAGCCGAGACAAACCGAGCCAGACCAAGCCAAACCAAGCCAGGTCAAAAGCCATACAAAATCGCCAGTCGCTCAAATCGCTACAGATGGGAAATCCAATCACATCCAACCCAGTTCACTGCTGCGGCTGCTGCGGCTGCTGCTGCCGTTACCCCGCTGACAAAGTGCTGCGCTCATGAAAAGAGCCTTTTCTATCTCCACGTAGATGGCGTCATTTAAGAAAGAAGAAATATTTACAAAGAAGATGCAAGTAAGATTATTGAAGAAAAAGAAACTCGGCGACGGGACGCAGAGAAGGAGTGCTCGAGAAGGAAAAAGACAAAAGGGTGGGAGGCTGATTTGGGAAAGAATAAAAGATGAGAGATCATCTCCGCTCGTTCTTGTGTAGCCAGTCGAGGAGACGGCGCTTGATGATGACCTATAGAAGAAGTCGGTCAGATTGAGTGTCTTTAATTAGGGAGTTTGATGATGCAGATGACTGCAAGGTGAGAGATTGGGATCTGATAGAGGAAGAGGTGTTGTGACAGAGGCAAAAGACCAGGTATAGAAGGATGCGATGAAAGTGAGGGTAACGTGGAAAAGGATAAAGGAAAATCGAAGAAACTCACCCCGGCTAACTTTCCGGTGCCATGCTCCAGCACGCACAGGTACCTCAGGCCCAGCTTCGAGAACATCTCCACGACGTACTCGATCGGTGCAGCAGAAGTGACAGACAGCGGCGTCTTGTCGACAAACTGCACCAGATTGACAATGTTCGCGTCCATGCTGCCCCGCTCCGAGCCGATCAGCTTCACCGATCCCGTCAGCGTCTCGGCCACCATGGCCGGCAGCCCGCCAGCGGCAGCTTCGATGCCGCTCGAGCTTGCACTAAGCCGCGGTCCGAACAGAGCCAAGCCCGCCTCGAGCTCAGCCTGGCCGAGATATCCCTGCAACATGCCCTCCTCGTTGACGAGGATGAGGCCGGCGTCGAGCAGGCCCCGGGACTTGAGCTGGTCCAGCTTCTCTTCAAGCTCCTCGCGGCCTGCGTAGCCGCCTGGTGCCAGCTCGACGGTGATTTGCTCCATGGTCGAGCGTGGTGGGATGAGGACTTCGGCGCGGACGCCGGCGGCGCTGGCTTCGTCAGTGGCGCGCTGTGCGATTCGCAGGGCGTGGTCGCTGTCGAGGAACGGGTGCCCCAGGACGGACTGGGCCAGGTCGTAGACGCCTTTGGGCTCGAGAGCGTCGGCCACCCACTTGGCCACCAGGATGCCGACCATGTACGGCACCACGTACTCCAGCTCGCCCGTGAGCTCCAGCATGATCACCGCCAAAGAGATGGTCATGCGGCTGACGCCGGCCAGGAAGGCGACAGCGCCGACCATGGCGAAGATGCCGGGCGAGATGGCTTGAGGGTCTTCCAGGCTGGGCCCGGCTGCGAATTGACCCACCAGGCGGCCGAAGAAGGCGCCACCGTCCAGCGCGGGGATGATGATGCCGGACGGCACCTTGATGCCAAAGGTGATTGTCGTCAGGACCAGCTTGACCAGCATGCCGTACACGAGCCAGCCGAGGTAGCGCAGTGAAGGGGTTCCGTCGCTGTGGGCCCACGAGTTCTCGTGCACGCAGACCCATGCCTGTTCTGTCGCTGGGCCCTTGCAGTCGACCAACAAGTTCTTGATGATGATATCGCCTGGCTCGCGAGTGACGGGGTTGGGGTACTGCAGGAGCGTGGTGGCCAGCACGACAAGCATGACTTCAAATACCGGGTAGTTCTTGATCACCTTGAAACTCCGGAACCAACGGGACCACATGAAATTGAGCTTGCAGAACACGCCGCCAAAAACGCCGCCGGCAACGCCCAGGAAGACAAAAACCAGGTAGTGCGAAGGCGAGTAGCTGGTTCCGTACTTGGTCTCGAAAAGGACCAGCTTGCCGGTGCCGGTCGGGTTCAACTGCCTCAGCACAATCGCGGCACAGAGAGAGCAGAGAAATGCACGCCAGAGGACCTTACGCGGAAAGTAGGTACTGATCTCCTGTAGGTTTCAATCTTGTCAGCATCGTCCATCACAATATATAGCGACTCAGAAGTTTGAGAAAAAAAAACCAGCCAATCTCCCTTTCTTACCTCGTAGCTAAAGAGGACGCCACCAATTGGGGCTCCGAATGCCACAGACAGGCCTGACGCGCATCCAGCGCTGAGCATATCACGCATGCTGCGGCCGTTGTTGCGGTACTTTGGGAAGTACGAGGCAACAAGGTAGGAGACGCATGTGGAGATATGCACGAACGGGCCCTCCTTGCCAAGGCACATGCCCGTCGAAACAGCAAAGACTGATCCAATTGCTTTGACCACAAGCACTTTGAGGTCGAGAAAGTTGGGAATGACGAAGCCAGACAGTATAGTCTTGATCTCGGGAATGCCTGATCCAGATGCCATGTACATTGCCTTGCCAGGAGGCCTGACCGGCTCGTTGAGCATCTCGATCTCAGCCGTCCGACCGAGGCTCAGCACTGAAGGTGTCTTCTGCGGCGAGAGAGGGTACATGGTGAAGGCTCGGTCGCCTCGGCCAGGCGCTGCCGCGGGCAAGCTCCTCTTAGTGAGAAGCGTGACGCAGCCAGCGATGAGGCCGTAGCTCAGACCGATGGCAACGTAGATGGCGAAAGCGGCGTTCCAGTTGTTTGTCCAGGGTATCCAGTCGGGACAGACCTCAGCGGCCTCGTCCTTGCCGAGGACGCCAAAGCCAGTGTTTGGCGAGCTCTTATACCATAGCAGGCTAGCGCTGCGTTGCAGTAGTCGAACGCTCGAGGAAGAGGAAATGATGCTCTTGTCAGAGCAGCAGAACTCCTTTCCAGAAAAATAGCTCGTAGCACAGTACCCAGTCTTCCAGTCGGCCACTGTAGCGACGGCAATATCAACCAGAAAAGCCACGCACGCCGTAAGCGCACCGATAGCAGCCACCACGAACCAGCCGGTCGACTTGTCCACCAGCTTCAAGAGATAGCTGCGCAGGCCGCGACGGCGCCGTATAGCCCTGATGCGAAAAGAGTCTTTGGCCAACTCATGGAGCCAGTCAATGGACGTGTATCCTTCGTAGGGTAGGCGCTCGCCTATGATGGATGAGGCGAGTTGCTGCCCATCTTTCGAGTAGATGGATGACATGTGGCTGCTCGAGATGATAGAAGAAGTCTCGATATCGCCATTCTCGGACAGTGGGCCTGGCGAGCTCTCGCCTCCATCTCTGGAGGCCGACTGAGGAAGAAGGCTGGTGGTCTCGGTGGGGATGGGGGGGTTTGGAGGAGCCATCAAGACCGGCCGATGTTGTGTCGTGCAACCGGGTATAAGGCGTCGTCCACCAACAGATAACGGGAGTGGGCTGCGTTCACGTTATTGAGTCGTCTCCCAAATCCTCCACTGCATCACAAATATTTGAATATCATCTAGAGAGATTCAAGAGGCGATGAAAAGGATCAAGTATTGAGAGTAGCATATATCCGGTGGGTATGTGGCGGTAGTATCAAAGATTGGCTTCTGGAGGACGCCTCATCGTCAAGCGTGGCCAGCCTAGTTGCGGACACAGATCGAGTCTGATATGGTGCTATCTTCATATGCAGAGGCGTGCGTCTAGATTGGCTGAGAGCGAGATATGGACAGCTGCTTGGCCTTGGGGCGCGACCAAGAGCGGAATGGCGCACCATATCGCATCACGTTCTGCTTGAGATAAGGTGCGGTTTCTGCAGCGAAGGGGTCCCGACCGGCGTCATCCCTTCACGCCCACAAGCAACTTGGCCAAGTACGAGATGATCGCCGTTCGCGTCCGTATGTGTATCCAGGGTTGGCAGCGTTGGTAGCGTTGAGACCACGGCCCAGAGGCAGCAGGATCAATGGGGAACATGATGATCGCTGCGCAATCTAGTGACGTCCGATTAACAACTTTCAACAGCTGCAATCCTCGTTGTTGACAGGAAATAATATAGAGAAGCCACGGCGCTCATTTGAACCACCAAATATTTTTCTCTGGAACTCCGATGTGAAGGAGCGAGACAGACGGTGTAAAGAAGGGTTTTCCCCCTCGCCTGATAGGTCTGGAGTGGGAGATAGCAGCGCGTCCAAGAGATGCGTGGCGTCTGCAAGTCCAGTGAATCAAGGCGGGGGTTGATCCAGCTAGAACTAATCCACGGCCCGCGCCGTCGCCATTCGGTGGAACGGTCAGCTTTGTAGGCCCCCCAAAACAGGCCCCCCGGGGAGTGAGGTTCGGAGGGGCAAAGCTCGGCTGAGCATCTGTTTAGCGTACTAGTAGTAGAACAGAGGCCTATACGCCCCCCGGAACGTTGGATGCCGTGGCACTTGGAGTTGTGATGCTCCTCACACGACGTTCCCTGCAGTACCGTCATTTCAGTCGCAAATAGTATGATCTAACATTTGCATTCGTTCAGATGACTCTCGACATGATGTTTCGACATGATGTTAGCTACACCCAGGGCAACTTCACGTGGCAGCAGTCACCACGACCAGGGGCAAGGCATCCACGCTGGCGATCGCTGTCACCAGAACACTCGTTCCAGACTGCCGGAGGTGCCTTGCATTCGGTGTGGTGTCCTTCCGCGGGAGGAGGGACCCATCTCGACTGCTTGCATCTCCGCGCTGAACTCGAGTTGATTATGGTGCTACCTGGAAAGGGCATCTGCGAGTCTAGATTGCGAGGTGTCTCTTTCCTGCTTTTAGCAGTCTGGTGTTGCGCCAAGTCGATGAGGGGTTGACGCCTCCTCAGCCATACAACCGACCAGAACTCATTCTGAATGTCGACATGTTTTCCGAAAAGTTGACGTTGCTTCTCTAGCGTTTCTGAGTTTAAGAAGAAGGTAGAAGCTAGAGTAGTCACCACATTCTACGAGCTTGTCTCGGGGGTCATTCAACATCCTCACACGTGTTTGCCCGCTTATGGCGTCGCCGGACTCTTTCTGTCTGCACGTCTTGCCTGATCAATACCAACAATAAACATTCCAAATCCTGTCGTAAATATGTCTGCTGAAAACTTTTGGGCCAGTTACGATTGAGCATTGTGGCTGAAACGAGAAGAATTCTGTCGCTCAGAGGTTATGCAGCCGTATGAACACCCCACGGAGATCATCAGTCAAAGCAGCGCCACCAAGAACTCCAACCCTTTTACTTGAAAGCTTCGTTGCCTGTTTTGAACGCCGTTTGATTTTGTTACCCTTCAACTCAACCACTCGCTCGAGCCTCCTGAGACGCCATCGACGCCTACCGTGATTGAGCCATCTCTAGAGAATGACATCACAGATCCTTGTCCAGTAAGAACTCAGACAGGACTTGAAAGTAGCGTTCTTTCTTTTCAACATGTACAAAATGGCTCGCGCCATCGATCGTGACCCATTTGACCTTCTTCAGCCCTTTAAAAAAGGGAGCGACGGCGCAGTGCTGAGCTTCGTCGTCCGCGCCGTTGACCAGCAGCACCGGAACATCGACCTCGCCTAGACGGCTGGTAATGTCCCAGTCACGCAGGTTGCCGACAACGCAGATCTCGCTGGGTCCCCACATGGTTCCGTAGGTGGTGGGATCTTCTATCAAGTGGGCCAGACCGACCGCCGCCTCGGGTGCTGGGAAGGGCTTCACGTTGCAGAGGTGTTTCTCGTAAAAGACGTTCATGGCCTCCTCATACTCCTTCGAGTCCGTCTGGCCAGCGTCCTCACATCTCTTCAAGGTCGCCTGTACATCCGCCGGGAGCTTCGAGACCAGCTGACGCGTTGCCGTCTCCCATGCCTTGGAGCTGGCAGGGCTGCTGGAAATGACCACGCGGCGAAGGCCTTTTGGTTTTGTCACTGCATACTCTGCCGCCAGCATACCTCCCCAGCTCTGACCGAGAATATCGAATTTCCTGTCTCGCAGGCCGAGTGCTGTCACCACGTTTTCAAGCTCGCGGACGAACAATGATGGCGTCCAGAACGCTTCATCTCCCGCCTTTTCGCGGAGTCGGGTCGAGTTGCCGTTGCCCAGCTGGTCGTAGAAGATGACTGGAGTCCCGTGAGAAGCTGTCAGCTCGCTGTGACTCAGCAGATATTCGTGACAAGCTCCGGGTCCACCATGCAGTAGTATCAGCGGCACTTGGGAGCTTGTCTCCAAGTCTCCAAAGACCTTGTACCAAGTGTGGCAGGGCTTGCCTGCTCCAGGCACATCAAACGGGATTTCTCCTTCCTTCGTTGGAACACTCATGACTGCTTTTGTTGATATGAACGATGATTCAAGGGCTGTCAATGATTGGAAGAAAGCTGTCGGGCTAACTCGGCTTCTGCTGTTCAGATAACTAAGCGAAGGACAAGAAAAGAGACGGAAGAGAAAGAAAAGAGAACAACAATGGGTTCTCTGAAAAGATCCTATCGCCAATTTCAAACTCAGACACAAAGGCAGTCGAAGTCAAGTTGACGCTCAGGACGCTCACAAGATTCCATCCTGATTCCCAATTCTCGAAGCTATAGGGCGGGGCAAACAGTAAGCAAAGTGTGACTGCAACCACTCGTGTATGGGTGGAGGGGCAGCGATCTTCACGCTGGTCGCAGTCGTGGTGAGTCCTGCACAAAGCCGGAGGAAGGGATCATGAATTTTGACCTGCTGTTCGATCTCATCTTGAGACTTTTACGATACAACTTGGAAATTCTCTGTCAAATTTGACCGCATACGCATCCACGAAGTCGTTCGTAGACTAGATCGAGGCCTTGCTCTGCCGCGGGCGTACAAAAGCAGTTTTCTCTTCCAACTCCGAATCCGGAGATCATGGCCGAACATCTCCTTCTGTGGAGCTGTCCTTCTTGGCACTAGATGATGATCTTTTTTTTTCAAGTACTAGTAGTTGCCCGCTAAGAGCAGGTCAGTCATCCATCCTGAAGTCACTTGACGCAAAGAAACGATTCTTCCTCATCTTTCGCCATTGTAGTTGTTGGGTAAGCCTCTATCAACAGAGAATCGGAGGCCAAAGCCGGCCGCCTGGTCGCAGCTGTGGCAGTAAATTCTCTGGGCTGCGAGGGTCAGCATTTATCTAGCCAATCTCCGCGGTGAGAGAAAACAAATAGTTGCGAGTCTGGGCTGCCAACCAAACCCGCCACGCTGCCGGGTGGCGCGTCTGCTCAAGCCACCACCTACCTGCTTTGGCATGATCGAGATTGGTGTCTAGATACCATTACTGCGTCGCCCTCGTTCAGCCATATCACCGGCTGATGACTTGACAGCCGATTGGGAGGCAGCCTTTCTTGCCTTGTCTCGCTTTCAAACACGCCTGATCGAACCACTGTGCGCCACTGATTCGCCACCATACTTTGTGATCTTCCGTGCAGCTCATGCCAGCCTTCTCTCACGCCGTAACTCTACTGCGAAAACCTACCCATTCTTAAGCTTTTTCCCCGGCCGTCAGATCTCTCTTCCCCGATCCTGTCATCCTGAAACCACGGACCATGTCAAAGGGCGAGATAGCGAGAACTGAAGTTCTCTCAGATACGGTAGGATCAACTGAATTCATTGGAGCAGCAAGCTCCGGCCGTCTGTGGCCTGAACAAGCGTCGTCCGAGCGTCTCATTCAATTGAAATCTGTGCTTATCTTTCTTTTCCCTTGATGCTCGGGCCGTGCTGCCCTTTCTGTCGTACAATGGCGAGATGGCGCCTGTTTGTGAGAGTCGCCACACTGTCTCAGCTCGCTCCTTGTCAGACGCTTGTTGGTTCTGCCAGGACGCGATGCTGAGGCGCTGTGCGTGCTAGCGCCCAAGACTCGATGGCTTCCCAACTAACGCATGTCATCTCTGCAGCAGATTGCACGTCTTGTCGCAGCCCGCCGTCCGGCTCGCGTTGCCACTTGAAAGACCACAATGCCGTCTGAGCCTCGCACATTGTTCCGACTCGAAGCCTCTCGATGCAATGCTCTAGGGGAGGGGGGCCAAATCGTTAGCAACAGACGCCACCAAATAAGGAAGAGTGAGGCAACAGTCCTGGTCAGACTCCTTACCAAGGTGAGGTCCTGCGAGCTCCTCCTCCAGCCCAGTCTTGTTCATGGGAAACTCCGGCGTCAGTGCAATGCGAAGAAGGTTCAAGCAGTGCAGGCGATGATATACTGCAAGGCCACCAATGAACCCACCCTCCGAGTCTGCCAGTCGAACCGCCGAATTCGTGTTTTCTTTCCCGGTCTTCATCTCCCTCTCCGTGACACGAATATTCATGGCTGCATTGATAATGAGCCACAATCTTTTGTGAAGTGATGCTTTGACTGGATCTACTCACGTGCCAAGAGATCCGACCAGGCCTGATCGACTGCTTCCGTGCGCGGATGCGCGTATATGGAATTTCCCGAATCCAGTCGCTGCCTTTCATACCGGATCACGTGCCTCGCAGGGCCTGCATAGGATGAGTCTCTGATATCAATCCGAATTCACGATTTCACTCACTCCATGACAACTCCTCTCGCCTCCATGTGAACGCAAAGATGCTGATAGCAAAGGCATATGCAGTGATAACGACCAAGGCTACCGTGCGGCCGTCACATCTCCCTCTGCTCCTCGTGTCTTTGCCTGATTCAGAGTCCATGCTGAAATCCGCCATCAGTTTCCTGGCCTCTTCATTCTCGCAGCTTTTCGATTCGGACGGTTTATACATGTTTGGTCTCCTTTGTCTCTCGGCTTATAAAATGGTGTGTCAAAATGGTAGACCAGGATATGGAACTGTGGTTTCGAGCGATGACTTCCGATGAAATTTTCTTTTTCCAAAAGCAAAGATATGTGAGAATGAAGCACTGTTTTCTATGAGCATTCATTGCAGTCTTATGGCGGCGACCTTCGTCTCTGTGGCGATACAATGCAAATGATCTACGTCTAACCCCGGTCTTGGACTCAGAAGCCATGTCAGTCCTCACAAACAAAAGATTTTTTCGGTGGAGCAGACGCCTTCAAAGTCCTTCTCAGACCAGGTCTGGCCGCGTGTTTGTCACTCACGCAAGGTCCGTTGGACATGTCAGCTGAGCCCAACGTCGTCCTGAACTATGATATGCGAGTATATGGTGGTTCTCACAGCTGTGCAGGTAGACCTACGAGAAGCTTTTCACGAGTGGCAAGGTCTTGGAAACAGGCATTTCGTGAAAGTCTTGGTTACTTCCCACATCGCGGACTTGAACCTCGCAGGCCGCGACCGTTCCGTGAGTCCAGAGGTTGCAATCATGCGCAGGGCAAGTAGATCGGGACAAGACCAGGATATCGGGGCTTGCGATCGCAGCTCAAGGGTGATAGCATCGCGAAAGCCAGGTCCCCAATGACAATGTGAAAAAGCGATTATAAAACACCGTTCATCTTGAGCACCTCATCCCCTCAATGTTCCGCATCCAAAACCTCATCATCTCACAAGCCCATCCACCTCCAAAACAAACAACCACAGTATCCTACAAAATGCTCTCCTCACACATCCTCCTCAGCCTGATGGGCCTGCTCAGCCTGACCTTCGCAGCACCCAGTAAGTCCCAAGCCGTACTCCAACGTCCATCTCCACCCATCTTTCCCTCTTCCAAGTCTGCAAACCTCGAATACATGCTCACAAAAAGATCAGTCGCGCAGCCAGCAGAGCTCCAAGAACGCAAGGGATTCGTCACCGGCGGCGTGTTCCACGACAGCACCAGCAGGAGCCTGCCGCTCGAGAAGCGCAGGGGCTTTGTCACCGGTGGCGTCTTCCACGACGCAGACGCCACGAGTGCTTAGAACACGAGCAGAAATCAGATACACAGTCTATGAACATAAAGCTGGTGGTACGAGATGGAAACTTTAGTCATGGTCATGTTCACCTGGGTCAGAAATGCGCGAGCGAGCAAGAGCAGGATGGATTGTTGCAGCTGAACAGATACATGAGACGCGAGAGCCACAGTTGTCGGATTTGGACGTCTGTAGCGAGGACATTCATTCCGCTAGAATATCAATCTGTGTCTATGTTCGTAAACTATGACCTGCCGTGCCTGGAATTCCAACCGCGTTGAGCCAATGACCAGGCGCCCAGACACCCAGACAGACATTCAGACACCAAAGGATTACATTCCCGGCCAATCCTCCCAACATGCCAATCTACACACTCACACACATCTCCACGTCCAAATCCAAATCCAAGTCCAAGTCCAAATCCACGCGTCTGTTACAGCAGAACTAACCCGTAGTTACATCTCCCTAGCCGGGCCTGTACCGAAGTTATACCCACCCGTACCCCATACCAGCAGCTGTACCTGCCTGTACCTGCCTGTACCTGCCTGTACCTACACCTTCACCCACAACCACAACCACACCTCGACGCACAACCACGCACCGAATTCCAGACCCATCCATCACCATCACCATCCTCCAGAAATGCACACCAGGCCACTCAACCGGTCGATCAACACCATGTGTCCAGACCCTTATGGAAGGGGCCGTGATTCCAGCGGCCGTGCTTACGAGTGAGTGCTTGACTGATTGATTGATAGACACCCGCCCGCTTGGATACGAGGCTCGTGGTTGGAGTCGGGTGTAGAGGTAGTTAGGCGAAGGGCAGGGTAAGCGCGCGATCGCGTTGCACCCCGAGTGCGAGTCAGAGTGAGGATGAGGGTGTGAGGGGGCGAGGGATCGGACGGGCCGCCGTTCGGGGGCTGAGGGTCGAGGCTTGTGGCTGTCCTACTTACTACCCCTGACTAGCGAATTTCTGGCTTGCCACCTGCCTGCTAAATACCCACCTGGGCACCCACCTACTTGGGTACATGCTTAGCGCGAATCTGGATCTGAAAGTCTATGTTGATTCCTGGTGGAAATTCAACGTTGGAATAAATCTGTTGCGCATAGTACAGTTGCAGTGTCCTGCTGGTCTATTGTTCTTGCGAAAACGGCATTCTACGCTTTTCTCCATCAGCTCTATTCTCCTGCTGCTGCTGCTGCTGCTGCATGACCAATTTCGTGGCTCGTGCCTCTCCAGATACGCCGTTCCCTCCGTTTGCCTCCATTCCCCCTGCAAGAGCAATCGCTCGAACCTCAGTTCCGCCGCCCCCAGCCGCTCCCTCCAAACTCCCATACAAGTTCCCTCCCTACTCTGTAGATTCTCAGCTCTTGCCAGACACGATCTGGGTAGTGATCTGCTGTAGTGGTATCTCCGTCTCCTTGTTGTTCGTGATGTTGACGTACGAAAACTTGGATGCGCGCCGTGAGCCTGTCCCGTAGCCTGATCCACGGCCCGAGCCATAAGTCTGCTCACGCCTGCGGTGATCATCTGAACGCAGGTGTCCTGATTCGAGCTTCTCAAAGACGGGCTTCAGGTATGGGAAGCATGCCGTCGCCACGCTCAAGCCTTCCACGATCTGTGTCGATAGATAGTAAGGCCACTGCGCGAACAGGTAGTCCGTCTCGTTGAAAGTCTTGTGGAGGTACGCGAGCTGAACGCAAGCCGCTATGATGACACTGATTTCCCAACATTAGTTTCAATCACCGCCGTGCATCTTCTTCCCACTCACAATATCCTTGTGCCGAATGCAGACATGATGGCGACTCGCTTGCTGATCGAAGTGTTGAGCGGGGATATGATGAACACTGGCAGCACCGTCACTGCCACATCTGTCACAATGTTGCCTATGATCATATAGGTGAAGAAACCTCGCTGCTCCAGTCAGTACAAATCTTTGCGTCTTCAGCTCTCGCAATCATACCCGATCGAAGCAGGTGTCGCTCCGGAAATCCCACGTGTTTGGCGTTCGGCACTGGAATGAGGCGGCCAGCAGGCTCGTGACGCCCCACAGGAGAATGCTACCGCTCAAGCCGTATATCAGGTTCGTGTGTGCCTTGATGGGCGTGATCATCTGCGCAAACGCCAGGATCGAAAGCTTTGTGCAGCAAAAGACGATGATGCTGAGGATCCCCTCCGCGTACAAGACCTGATGCTGTTAACTGTCGTGCTCAGACTGATGGCTGCTCGCCTCTCACCTTCAGTGCGTGCACAATCTGCTGCTCAGACAGGACGGAGAGAGACTGGCCGACACCTTGACCTGATGATCCCAGAAATACGGCGCATATTGTCAACTCGACCACCTGCACATGATCAGCAAAACTCGTCTCATGATCACGTCCAACTTCCAACATACCGTCGCAACTATGATGAAATAGTCATCGAGCATCAAAGCTCGCTTGAACGAGATCTTCGTAAACAGCCTCGTCGCGACAGACAGCAGCGTGAAGATCAACAGCAGCCATGCAAAGATCTGAATCACTGGGGAGTGATCCGTCTCCGTGATCATGGTTCCGGAGGAGGTCGCCATGGTTTGTCGTGCAGTTCTCCACACCACCATCATGGGACATCAGGGTGGTTTTGAATGATTTGCAACTGACCTGCCGTTCCAGGAACCAGCTGCCAAGCATCCAGGCCCCTCCCCTTTACCCATGCTCTTGGGTCGGTCCAACATGCATGAGCATGGCGTTTGTAGGCTAAGGAGCGTACCGTGGCAAACGGCCAAGCATTGTGGCAATATCGAATTGCCTTCTCAGCCGCCTTCGTCCACCGGCATAAAAACGAAGGAGAGCGTCTGGGCAGCGCGGCGGAAGTTTGACAGCAACATCCGATTCTGAGGTGTGGCCGTCAGATCCAAGAGACGCTCTCTACCAACGGATGTCGAAGCCAGGCCCGACACGGGTAGCGGCGTAAGCGCGGCAACGCTTTCGGTTAGGGGCACTCTGCCTGTTCAAACTCGACGCGAAGCGATTCGTGCGCAAATCCCGCTACCTGCGCCAGAGGCGGAAGCTTGAGCCAGGTCCAGACCCATTGGCAACAGAGAGGCGATAGGAGGCAACTGGTGGCGCGCGACAGAGGCAACATGCGGGCGAGAATCCCCATGTCAGCACGCTGGACTGTTACTGTAAGCTCTCCGACAGCTTCCAGCTCGCTCTGTTGCCAGGGGTTGAAGCTTTCGAGCCCCTCAATCTCCACACAAGCGGGCCGTCGACGCACGGCCGCTCTGCTGTTCAAGCGCTCGCCAGTGCAAGCGGTCTGGCCGAGTCAGACAGCACGCCGAACTCCCATGAGCAGTTCGAACAACTTATCATCCGTGGCGATGGCCGCTCATCTTCACGGCTCCGTGCCTTGCGCCTTGTTGTTAGACAGACAAAGAAAGTGAGCCTGTCAGTGCCGCCGCTCTATCCTTCTTACTCGACCCAAGCAGCAGCAGCAGCAGCAGCAGCAGCAGCAGTCATGGACTCCAAAGCTGTCATCGAGACTTCCAGCGTTCCGCTCGATATTGAGCTCGACACTACCATCGAAGTGTCTGAGTCTCGCATCGAGCAAAGGGAACAGCTCTTTGGCGGGCAGGATGAGCTCGATCTCGTCCGTATCGGAAAGAAGCCGGTTCTGAAGGTACATCAGCACTCCTATCGACCTCTGCGCGTGCGTTTCCCGTCTGGCTGTTTGCTTACCCGATATAGCGAAACTTCGGCATTCTGTCAATCCTCGGTTTCTCCTGCACTGTACTTGGAACCTGGGAGGGTGTCCTCGCCACTTTCCTGGCCAGCTTTTACAATGGTGGACAAGCGGGTACGGTCTGGGGCTTTATATTCGTCTGGATAGGCACCCTCTCGGTCTTTGCATCAATTGGCGAAATGGCATCCATGGCACCAACGTCAGGCGGCCAGTGTAAGACTGCTCCGAGCTTTGTATTTGCCGTCTGATTTACTGACCTTCTCACAGATCATTGGGTTTCAATCCTGGCACCACAGAAGAGCCAGAAATTCCTCAGTTATATCACAGGTAAGTCGGGAGGATCAATCCTTGTAAGACGTCGTGAGCTTCAAGTTCTAGGCTGACTTTCCTTTTTCTTTTTCCTCTGCTCTTAGGCTGGTTGACCTTTGCGGGATGGCAGGCACAGACAGCCGCAACTGCCTTTCTTGTCGGTAAGTAGGGGACAGTACTCAATTGACCCCACGACAAGGCTCCATCAGGCAGGAAGGCTTACCGAATTGGCAGGCACCATCGTGCAAGGCATCATCGTCATGTGCACCGAGATGACTTACACCCCAGCTGCGTGGCAAAGCGTCCTGTTCTACTGGGCCGCGCTTGCCATCGCCGTCTTCTTCA
Source organism: Erythroxylum anguifugum (assembly GCA_027478595.1). Classification (NCBI taxonomy): domain Eukaryota; kingdom Viridiplantae; phylum Streptophyta; class Magnoliopsida; order Malpighiales; family Erythroxylaceae; genus Erythroxylum; species Erythroxylum anguifugum. Next base: position 61,676 of record JANIPN010501456.1, read on the forward strand.
ACACCATCGCCGGTCCCTTGCTGGCCAAGTTCGAGGGCATGATCCTGGTGCTGCACATCACCGGGTTCTTCGCCATTCTCGTGCCACTGGTCTACCTTGCACCACATGGCGACGCCACCGAGGTCTTCACCAGTTTCATCAACGGCGGTGAATGGCCAACTCAGGGTGTCTCTTTCCTAATCGGCCTCTCGGGTGCCGTTTTCCCCATGATTGGTGAGTAGAAGCTAGTCGAATTACCTCAGCGGACCACATGTAGCTGACAAAGACTACAGGTGCTGACAGTGCTGTCCACATGGCTGAGGAGATTCGTAACGCCGGTATCGTTGTGCCACGTGCCCTAGTCTGGAGCATCCTGATCAACGGTGTTCTTGGTTTCGCCATGGTCCTTGCAGTCCTCTTCTGCCTGGGAGATGTCGAGCAGGTGCTGGCTGCTCAGTACACGTACGGCTACCCATTCCTCGAGATCTTCCTCCAGGGAGTCCACAACATCCCCGGTGCTGCAGTCATGGCTGCCATCGTGACGACGCTGGGTCTCAGCAGTCACATCGGCTCACTCGCTTCGGCCTCCCGCCAGCTTTGGGCCTTTTCTCGTGACCGGGGTATTCCTTTCTGGAAGACTGTATCCCAGGTAAGCATTCGCCCTGTGCCAGTCGATTGAGTTACAAAGGCACGTTGAGCACTTGCTGATAACAACACTGCAGGTCAGCACCAGGACCTCGATCCCGAACACTGCGATCTCCATCACTGTCGCCATCTCAGTGCTGCTTTCGTTCATCATTCTCGGATCCTCGACCGTCTTCAACCAGGTTCTGTCGCTCACCGTGATCGGCCTTTACTCCTCATACTTCCTGACCTGTGCTCTTCTCTTGTGGCGCCGCTGCACGGGCGCCATCAAGCCCTACTCCGACTCTACCACCGCCATTGGCCCCGGCAGGCTGTCCTGGGGCCGATGGAGGGTGCCAGGCCCTGATTTCATCGGTGTCGCCAACAATGCTTTTGCCTGCTGTTACATGGTCGTCGTCCTCATCTTCTCCGTCTTCCCTCCCATGACGCCGACCTCGCCCGAGACCATGAACTACGCCGCTCTGGTCTTTGGTGCCACCATCATCTTCAGCGTCATCTGGTACTTTGTGATGGCGAGGAAGACTTACACCGGCCCTGTGAGGGAGGTTCAGCTCAAGGAGTTCGAGACTGGACCCATGGTACGATGTTAGAATGACTGCATTGGGGATTGAACGGATCTGGAAACGGGGTCGGAACGAGACATGTCTTTGGGGCGGTTCGGGTCATTGGGGGGAGGGAGATTGCATTGAAAATCTACAAAAGTACGCAAGGTGCCTTTGAAGTAAAAGTTATGGGCAGCTGAGCCAAAATTAATCATGCCAGCTCACGCTTGAAATATATACAAGACGGTCTTGTCTGGTGGTAAAGAGCCGGCAAGACAAATACAGTGCTCCCAGTCAATCAGCCAAACATCTTTGAAGCAATTCCGTGACTGTTCCGTACGTGACCGCTGGCGCATCGTACATTCACACATAAACCGACTGAGAAGCGCCTTGCACCACCAGCCCAAATGTAGTGTTTCTGGCACCCACTCAAGAGCCAAGAGCAAATTGCCATCGGTGTGTCATTGCGACCGCACTCTCCCAGCAGAGCATCTTTTTATCTACACAGAAACTCTTCATCACGAGCCCGAGTCTACCTGGACGGAAGCTCTCGCAACGCATCATGGCCTGAGAAGCATAAAAGTTACAGGGCACGTGAAGCTGCTCTTAAGTTCTATCGACCTTTCAGTCCAGCAAACCAACCAGCCATCGTCCCATATGTCCATCAGCCAAGAATATGAGCGTCACCTGCATTCTGTACAGGTAGTCATCCGATTCCAGTCACCCCCAACTCTCCAGATACGCGATTTATTAGACAAAATCCGGAACCGGTCTTGTCGATCTTATCGAACACTCTTAATGCTGGGACAGGTACGAATTTGTCATGTTCTAGATAATGCGATGGTGTAGGTTTACACTCAAGCAGATTCTTTGACGTGAAACGACAGTCGAGAATTGTTTGAGATAATTGATTTTAGTACATGTCACTCAACCTACAGTCTGAGGTTTCTCTGGAATCTCGGAACATGGTACACATTAATGACACCAAGAAAGCAATTTACGATGCATCTCCAAACGCCGAAAGCGTAGTGCGATGAAGTTGAAAATGCAAGGAAACAAGTGTCATTCAAGTTTGCGTCTTGGCCTGGAAAACCCACCAAAGTTCTCCTCCAAGGTCGTAGCTGTACCCAGCCTAGGTACCTACCCAGGTACCTGCCCGGGTACCAGTCGGCACCAACGTGGCAAACAAAGGTCAGACATATGATGGTTTTCAGAATTGATTTTCCAATTTTGTGCAACGTTCTCATATCGCATCTGATCATCCTCATCAATGCTCGAGACCTTCAAATCTAATCAGATATCATCCGTCTTTAGCGGCCGTGAGCATCTTAGCGGCTTACTGGACCCCCCCCAAATCTCCGTCAGCGCGATATAAGAAAGCTTGACTTGGGACTGAGAGGAGCCGAAAGTCAATATTTCGAGTTCTTGAACTTAGCGTCAACGACCTAATACAAATCCTTTATACAGATAGTAAGGGACGCTTCGATATAGTGATTGGAAACTCTTTGTTACATGGCATCAAAAAGGCTAACCCTCAACATATTACCTTATAACTGGTACCAGTTGACCACAACGATGAAAGTTTCCAGAGCTTTCCAACTGAGCGTCAGAAGTGGATGGTGAATTGCTTGAATGTTTGCTATGGCTGTGCTAGACAGAAGGGGCTGAGGTCACCTCTGAGACGAGTTTTGGTTCAAAAACTCTTTGCGAATCTTGTCTTACTGTAACAACTCGCATGTATCAATACAATAGTCAATCGACAGTCAAGGCTTCTCTATACAGCCTCGCGAAAGGACTTTAGTTGCAACGATTATCCTGTCATCGCGATCCAATAGAGACGCAAGGCCACAGGTTCGCATGGACCGGAGGACACATTCACCATGCCACGAGCCAAGGTGAAACCGTACTGACTTGCCATTCAAAAATGAGAAACATCATCTTGGGACAAAACATATCAAAACAGCATTGCTGGCATGAATGCTGATGGTTCTCGTATCTCACAGGCTTAGGGGTCAACTGCTCGTCAAATATGTGAACGTTTTCACAAACCCCGTGCATAGACCTCACAGATACAGTACAATATATACGTTCGAGCCCTTGATGTCTGCTCCAATGGTGAAGCACCATCGTCTGATACAGAGCGCAGTAGCTGAAGCGGCCCAAGTGAGGCAAATCAGTACCATATAAGGTTACACAGAGATGCCGCGTCCGAGTGGATCATCATCATCTATGCTGCACAAGGGCGTCACCACGTCGAAATCTGGTTCTTCAGTGCATCACAGTGCTTGCTATTGCATATATTTGCCCTGTGATGCTGCCATCATGTACGCGCAACGGCGGTCTTGGCATCGGGTGGAAATCTTCATCAGGGTTTCACCTGCTACAACTCTGGAGGTAACCACAGCGGGCCAGGGTCCGTGTCGCTGGCCTGCAGCTACTCGTTCTGTGTCAGGAGGTGGTACAGTGCAGCGAAAGGGCAATCACCCTCATCAGTGGTGGTGACAACACAAGTAGCCCATGTTTCTCATCTCATCGTATGAAAGGAAGAAAAGGAGAGAGCATCACTGGACAGAAGATGCTCCACCCCCGCCGGATCCATGGACGGATGGAGAGAGAGTCCTGCCCTGGGGAGAAAAAAAAAAGTGTCCATGCGATGGGACATGATGAGCGGGCGGGGATCCGGTCTTGCCGTGCGACCATAACATCCGCATAAGGTTCTTTAGACCCCGGTCACCGATCCATGTCAGCTGATGGGTGCGCTGGCTTATCACAGGATGCCTGCCGATGCAGTGAAGATAATATATCGCCTCCCGTTGAGCGGAGTTGCAGGGATGAGAATGCTGGAAGAGCAGTCCAACTGCATACGGCCATGGGTTCCTGCATCAAGCGATCAGTCGAATGACAGAGGAATCAATGCTCCAACCCACTCTCATTCTGCACTTCCCTCGCCGGTGGCGGGGTGGCTTTTGAGCCTTGTCAATCTCTACGTTCGTATTGATGCCCGACGTTAAATCCGTCACTGCAAAGGCGAGGGGAGAAGGAAAATCAGCTGGGCACGCAAGAGACTTGGTTCTGTTGAGCGCCAGATCACTTGCGAAGGTGCATGCGAGGTCATGATAAGGCTGCCACATTACTTGTTTCGTGACTGAAGAAGCCTTGCGTATTTGATCTCATCCCACTCTGCTGGCCAACTCGACTGAAGTCTGCTCAGGAAAATGGCCCGAAGAGGGAAGGTAGAGATAGACTCTGAGTCCCGCATCTTATGGGTAACACCTCGGCTCCCCCTCATGGAACCAAAAGTCTGAAAAAGATGCGGGCGTTTGTGGCTCGGGGAAAGACGACGTGTTCCGCCTCATCCTCAGAAGAGCCGCAGACTGAAGTCGACTTAAGAGGCTTCACAGAAGCTGGGCAGCAGCTATGGCAGAGGCCAGCACCACAGCCCTGACACTGTGAACCTTTGTTTCGCCGAGTAGCGTGGCCTCATGCTCAATCAGATAGCAAAGTAGATCCAGAGCTACTCGAGGCGAGAGCCACGTGCAAATGCCTTCCTCCATGGCGGGCTCGAGCTCTGAGCTAGGAGTTCAATGGAGGCTAGGTCAATCAAAGCATTACCAATCAGTGTGGCGACCAATGTAGCTCAATTTTGTGCACAGATGTTGTGAGATCATGGTGCCGGCAACGACATCTGATGGCGTTTGTGTGGATCCGTACTCGTACAGTACAGGTGGATTGAAAAGCATCAGAGCTGGCTGGCTGGCTAGTCGCGGCAATTTGGCTGCCAGCAGGCCAGCCAACAACCCCCTCCCGGGCTTCGTTGAACCCTTGGAATTGAACCGCCTCTGTTGCCACAGGGTCGAGAACCTCCGCTTCCTCTGACGCGTAATCACGCTGCGAGGAGGAAAGAAAGGCACACAAGTCCACAATCTCGAGTCAGGTTCATGAGGGTAGCATCATAGAGAGACTTCCTTTCCTCTTCCGCGGACGTCAAGAGAGAAATACATGAGAGGCCCACTTGAACAGAAGAACGGCTGAGTGTCCTGGGCCAAGAGAGGAGAAGCTGGCCTCCGCCCAGTCCACGAAAACCACGAGACAGGCGGTTGAAATTGCGGGAAAAGGGAGACGGTTTGGCCCGTTCGACGGCGTTACAGCTTCCGGCCCTGACCCAACGGGACAGCAGATTGGCACTAATGATCTTTGACAGCTCCCATCCTTGGGTCCCCAGCTCTTGTGTAGATCGTTTGACACACTGGATCAGGCATGTCGATAGATAGCGGAGAAGTCTCATGACGATGTGTGATTTATCTGATTGGCGGCAGTATGCAGCACACTGTTGCACCAGCGAAGTGCGAGCCTGATGGGGACAGGAGGCGGACAGCAGCGAACCTGTGGTTAACGGAAATAGCGGGATGGGGCGAGCAGGAGGAGGAGGAGGAGGAGGAGGAGCAGCTGTGGGTATCGTCACCTTGCCAAGAATTTTCTTTTCTCTCTCTCTCTCTCTCTCTCTCTCTCTCTCTCCTTTCTCTCTTCGGCAGCTGCCTTCTTGCTCATCTTTCGCAAGCTGGATGGTGAACGTGATGAAGGTGGTGGTGGCAGCATGCGGTTGGGGGTCAACGCCATTGATTGCCTCTGTCCCGCGTCTTCCGAAGCCCTAGACGAGTCGAGAGTCACGTGCAACATCATTTCTCTCATCCGTTTCGATCGCCCTTCCCTCCTTCGCTCCCCTCCACCCCTTAAGGCTCCCCCCACTTCTCAGTTATTCCCCTCCCTTTCCTGTCCGGCATGCCCAAAATAATTATCTGGCCCCAGATACCCAGGTAGTCTATCTGCATCGTATAGCAAGCGTCTTGTTGACGCAGGGCGACTGGGAAGCTTCTTCGGCTAGCGTCTGGACTGGTAGATGAGAGTGCTGTAGGGCAGCACTAACGCAGCTGCTAAGGCGACTAGCGTATGGGAAGAAGCTTTCGAGGCCTTGCCTCTTCCTCGCAAGCTCCAGCGGATCCCCCGTGCTACTCTCTGTGAGCAGTTCAGTAGCGGACGATCATCAAGCTGTGGGTATGGAGCAGTGCAGCTTGACGTCGCACGTTTAGAATCAGGAGTTTTTTGGTCTTTTCCGCCATATTGTCAACCCATGTATCTGGATAAAGAGTGGGCGTATCGGTTCAGATTTCCCAAGTCCTGATGCATTCAGTGTCCATGCATTTCGACTCCTTCGAAATTTTAATTTGAGCTATTTAAATTCTTTGCTAAGTTTCTGGTTTTATTTGATTGCCATTTCCTGAGAAAGCAAGGTTTTGGAATAATTTGTTTGCTTGAAGCTCGCATCATTACCTAGGTAGGTACTGTGGGACTGTCAATAGTCATCTATCCGAGGAGTTTCCGTCGCAGACCGTCACGCTGAATCGAAGACGTGCCACTCTCACCCTATGTGTCGGCGACAAAGCTCATGACAGTGTGGTACATACCAAGGCAGCTGCTGCTTTGGCAACTGGGGTATGTACCAAGTGCTACGCCAAGCGGTTGCCCGCATGTTGGGAGCCTATGGCGAGTTCCGGTGGATTTCTGACACATCGACGGCGCCCGCACCGTTCTCGACGATCTCCCTTGTCTTCCCGAGTCGTCGGTTACCTACTAGTAGTCAGAGGCTGGCTGGCTGGCTGGCTGGCTCTGGGGCGTGGTCTCGGACCGGCTTCACGCATCGAGTCGCGCATCTAGTAGAGAACGCCTCACACAGGACGAAAGCATGGCAGCCGACCACGTGTATGTGGGTAGACGGCTGCCGTTCAAGAGAGGAAACTAAGGACGAAAAAGAATGGGCTGTGTTACAGGGCCCATGCGACTTGATAGTAGGTAGGCAGTTGTCACTACGATAATGTTCTACTCTCTCTCTTTCTCGTTCTCGTTCTCTTTGTTTTTTTTTTTTTTTTCCTATATATTTTTTTACCACCACTACGGTTTCCTTCTCGGTGCCGACACACTTTCTTTGATAAACGAGGCAAAGCGAACTGCCGTTCCTTGATTGGAAGGCACCATCCAGCCCCCATCCTGTTCCTTCCTCCCCGGGGGAGCGGTTGGGCTGAAGCCTTGTCTTCGCTCTATCTTTTCTGTTCTGGTGGAACCCCACCTGGCGGATTAGGGCGAGTAGGAGAAGAGCGCCACCCGTGCCTTCCCAATTGCTGCGGCTGCCTCCTGCCGCCTTCTGCCTTGGGTGAGTGGACACTGGAATTTTCCACCTCTGCTGTATCTGGCAGCCACCATCAACACGCTAGCAACAAGCCACTGAAGTGGTCTTAATAATCATCCTCCCAGCGTAATTTAGACTCTGCGGGCGCTAACACTCTTACACCAATATATGATCAAATATGCATGTGTTTCCAGCTGTGTTATATTTTTATTCGAGTCTACCACAGTATCAGCAACTTTTGCCATCACAGAGGTTGGGACCATCTGCGCGCGCGCGCGCTCTCGCCATGCTCCCACCCAAATGACAGGTACGCGTCAGGAGGCTGATGCCAGGTACAGGCTGCGAGGCCCAGGATCTCCTCATCTTTGGAGCTGCCACACCGAGGTACGGTGAGATTAAGCCGTGGTGAAAACGGCAGCTGCAGCAGACATGATCAGGAAGCCAAGCCGTTCCATCAGTGTTGCTGACTGCAGACCCGGGCGGGGAGCGCTGCTGCTGGCCCAATCACACCGGGCCGCTGGTCGGTTGTGGATCCTGTCTCGGGATTTGACCTGGACGGCACCAGATGCTCCATCGCGGCGTCAAGCAAAACTTCGAAGGCTGGGTCATTGTGTGGTCAATGGTCCTGAATTGTGCGCAACCCGTTGTTGGAAATGATGTGCCTATTATCTGGCAGCAGACCAAGCAAACGGGGACATGATGCTATCGGCTGCAGAGCAATTAGCAAACAGTCTCTCGGCTGTCTGTAACATTCGGGGGCTGCAAAATAGCAGTAGAAGATAGCAGTAGAAAATGTTCAGCCGGAAAAGGGAAAAAGAAGAAAAAAGAACCATGGAAACTACCTAGCAATCGTCTGTTTGTGTGTGTGTGTGTGTGTGTGTGTGTTCATCTGTATGTGCGTGCGAGATGTATGTGTTCCGGGCTGACACTTTCTCCAGCATCCTTGCCTTGTTCTTACTGTTCGAGACATGTTCATCATCTATGGTGACGTTACAACAATGCCAAATTCGACCATTGATCTCACTTCTGTCCATCCGGACAACCAAAATCTGCTTGATCCCGGTCGACCCAACTTATGAACGACAGGGTGCGTTGACTCCTCCCTCCCGTCAACCTCGAGTGTCCTTTCCTGCGTGCATGGCCTTCACGACACTTTCCCATTCTCCCCATTCCCGACTGGACCGGCTGCCACACCCTTCGCGAGTTCGGGAAACATACGGAAAGAGCAGGAGGTGGAAAGGTGACAGGACGCGAAGCTGCCAGCATCTGCCTCACTTCTCAACACATGAGGGTGGCAAATACAAAATTCCATATCTTGCATACTTTTCTCAACCTACCTATCCTTCTTCTTCAACAGCAGCCAAGGTGGCCCCTGACTTCGAACGCAGAGCTGAAGTGTTGTGCTGTGAAACTTTTGCTCGTGAATTTTCCTGGTTCCAGGCTTGATGGTCACAAGTGTCGTCTGTCTCTTGAGATGCAACAATAAATAACTCTACAAGGCGATCCGTGTGAGGAGGGTGGCCGAGCCGCATAATCGATCACTCGCCAGACCAATACTGGCTTAGTCCGGATGGTCCGACCTTTCGATCGAAGTCTTGCCTCAGCGCTTGTAAGCGGAGTTCGGGGAAGAGTACTGGCCCGCGAAAGCTTGATCGACCCGGCCGATCCAGCTGTTTGTTCTGTCTACTGCTAGCAGCAGGCATGTAGCCCAGGCCGTTTACTGCATTCTTCGCTTCTGACCCTGCTGTCTCTGTTGCTGTCGCTGTCACTGTTGCTGTTGCAGTCGCTGCTCTTGAATGTCGCCGTAGGTTCATACCTGCTTCTACTGCTGTGATCATCGCAGGATTTTTTGTGTTGTCCTGGTGAGGCCAGGGCAATTGCAGCAGTCGAGTAGAGCAGTCGTCATGTCAGGACAAAGAGATGCTTGAGGCTCACAGTGCTGTTCAATGCTCCGGTTGCAGCTTTGAGAAGTGAGCACGCTAGCCCCAGACAAGACTATCAAGTAGGCGCGCACACTCCTCCACACAGGATTGCACGGAGGCGCACACACGCACACATACACACACACAAAAACGCACACATGCATGCATGCACAGCTGCCAACCACACAAATTCACCTTTCCCCCCTCCTGCAATTTTTTCTTCTGGCAAATGCTTGTCTACAAGGTCGCTGGCAGTCTCTATTGGGACCAAAAAAGCCAGTCTGCATCTGATTCTCGCTTGTTTGCGCACAGTCGCTCGACAAAACAGCCAACGGTGGATTCGAGGTCTTGGCTGGCGTGCCGTTCAACCTTGAAAGGTCGCAAATCCCACACTGAGCTGCAGGTGGAGAAGGGGAAGGGGGGTGAGTTCTTGCAGGCCGCACTAACCATGGAGCTCTGTGATTGCTCCGGCGCGCAACCAACTGGCAGACACTGGTGATCTGCACAGCAGACGTACGGCGCGTGTGCATGACTGTTGCTTGGCCCTTGTCACCGCGGCCGTTGTCGAATTCATATCGAATCTTACCTAAACCGGGCACGAGTGCCGCCGCTACGTCTGCAACTGTGGGTTCAGATCCTTCTGGGTCTTGCCCCCATCTCGCTGCCCGCTGCGTACAGCGCGTCGCCTGATAATGGCTACCAGCTTCTTGCTCTACCAGCCACCGAGACGCCGAACCACCGATCTCCTTCACCAATCCAGCTTCCGGCAAGAAGATATCCACATCGCCAAATGATACGAATGGAGAGAGCAAGAGGAGGAGATAGATAGTGGGTATTACAAGGAGAGAAATTATTTGCGGATGAATTGAAGGGGGATGATAGCGGCGGTAAAATCAAGCAAGCAGTCATCCTGTATGGTTTCAGGCCTGCAAAGGACTTGCCTGCGCCGTAATGAGTGCGTGACTTTGACAGGGAGCAAAAATCTGTAGCAGGCGAACGTGTCTCCGGGTGTCGAGGCCGTCTCGTTTTCGCTTGATTTTTTGTTCCCAGTTTCGCTACGTACCGGGCGTGGGCCCACGGCTGTCCTCCGTCTATGCTTCCGCCATCCCGGGACACGATGAAAGTGTTCTCACCATAGATCTCGGTGGCTGGGAAGGATTTTTGGTAGCTGGCTGGGGAAGGGTTTATGGGATGGCACATGGTCAGTGTGGAGATACGGAGACACAGAGACGAGAGCGAAATAGTGCAAGCGCGAGACACAGACACGCAAAACACGCAGAGACACGAAACCAAAGAGGATGCAGAGCCCTGGACACACAGAGGACGACAAACGAGGTTGTACTAGCGGCAGGGACGTCAATGCTACCGGCTGCTCATTGTCGTTTTGGCTCGTCGGTGGTGTGTTGATTTCTCGGAACCCATCCGTGCGTAAAGGAAAGGCAATTGGAAAAAGGTGGTGTCGTCCATCTCTGATCTGCGTCTCGAGAAGGAAGGAGCCAAAGAGATACCGAGAGGAAAGAGAAAGAGGGAAGAACAATGTCAGCCTCTTGCCTCTGTTCGACTCCGTGATGCCGATAACGTGGGAGGGCAGGTGCAGTCTCGAAGCGAGAAAGATGGGGCTTTGCCTCCCTCACCGACTCCAGCACGGCATCCCTGGCATTACATCCATCCGCCCTTTTTTGCGCAGATCCACACACAAGGTCATGCACATTCTTACATGCGCCAGGAGCAAGGAAAACGGAGGTAGGGAGAACGACAGCTCATGCTCCGTACCGTAAATTGACTGAGAAAGTGATTGACTGACGTACTCTGCAGCAAAATTGCCTAGCTTTTTTTTTCTCTCTTTCATTACGGCCTCTATCGCGCATCCTGTCGGTTGACAGAAGCTTAGGTGAGCTGTCGTCCTCCCTCCCCCCTGGAACCAGCAAGGGAGCCCACTTGGCGTCCGACACTACCCCGGTGCACATTACCAACGCTACCCAGTGCACGAATAGTTTTGCATCTGCCAGCTACCTTTTGCTACCAGTACGGCATAACAGCAAATCCTTCGGGTCCCGCAGTCAGGCTTGGGGGTTTTAAGCGACAATCAGACCTTGGACGGCCTGGGTGCAAAAGGATCTCTGGACGAGCCCGACTTTCCAGAGCGAGCGCTGGGGGACTGACAAGTGAATCGGTCGATCACGGCTACGCATCAACCGTGGGTTTACCAAGTATACTGCCCAGTCTCCATCATCAGCTGCGGCTCCAGCATATGCCACAGTTGGTTGCATATCTGCTGGTCTGTCTGTGCGTGCTGATGTGACGGATTGAGAGCGGCTGGTCAGAGTGACTGACAGGCAAATTGACTGACTGCGCGTTGAAGCGCGATCAGTTGGTGCGGCGAACAGACACCGACTCCAAGTTTGCCATTGACACAACTCAACTGATTGTCACTGCTTCCTCTCCCAGGCTTGATGAAAAAACTGCATGTTTGAACAGTTTTGATCAAAGTTCAGACAAGAATAACGATTAGTTCGGTTCGCTGGCTTTTTTTTTTTCGAAAGTTTTTTCGTGACCGCGTCAAGGTCACGTTACCCAGCTGACGTCTTCTCTTTCTTTTAGCTGGCCGCTACATTGGCATTAGCAGCAGCAGCAGCAGCAGCAGCAGCAACAGTCGTAGCGGCGTCGCCCGACGTAACAGCGATCTATCGGTGGAGTACAGAAGGGTGAATAGCGGGCCAGGCGACTTTCAACAACTCTTGCCTGCTATCCGACCCTGTATAACGGCCGCTGTCCGCCGGGTATCCACCTGAGCAAGGCATCTAATGTGACCTGACTGCTGCATCAAATCCACAAAGATAACTTGAAAAGGCGGGTGAGCACGATTTGGAAAGACTGGTATGATAGAAGAGGATACTCTGTATAGTTCCCAGCCCACAGACCATTCGTCGTGTGCACGGATCCACTGAGTTCTGCCGTTCTACACACGAGAACGAGAGCACACGAACGCTCCATTCTTTCGACTCTTATTGTCATTTCGCAAATTCACTTGGGCAAATCTCATGCGTGCCGGACACAGATAATTACCCTCAACATCTGCCTTTGTGGTTCCGTGCTTTGGCTGAGCCGGTCCCCCTCCCAACCTTTCCCTCTCTGGCCCTACCACACGGAGCCGTCTACAGAGACATACTTGACATTTGGTTGGCACACCCGCCAAAGCTGTTCAGGCTCCGAATAGCCCAAACATTCAAGCAATAAACACGTACCCACCCTCTCTTTACTAGTGCCGCATCTCGGTTCTTCTGTCGGCCCCTGCCATCCTCTTGTCGAGTCGTCTGTCCATCAAGACGTCGGGTCGGCCAATCGCAGCCCTCCAACAGCTAATACCGTACGGTATTGCAGGCTTGGAGCCCTACGACGAGTGGCAAGCAGCAGGCTTTGGAGAGGGTGACAAGCAAAACACAAGCATAAACGCCCACAAACCAGCCTATCCCTACTCTACACCACCCTACTCTATCCAACCCACCCATCCACACACGCAAACACAAGCGCAAACGCAAAACATCATTCCAACAGCACTCGAGCACGGAGTCGCATACAGGTTGATACTCAAATACCTTTTTCCCCCGCCTGCAAGCATCCTTACCAAATCGACTCCAGTCATCAGATCTGAAGACGCGAAGAGAATAAGAGGACAGAAAAAAGGAAAGGAAAAAAAAAAAAAAAACGCACAGGGGTCCTTTCATTACCCGAACTTGCGTGCCAACAATCTTTTGGGGGTGCCATCAAGTCAGCCTCTTTTTTTTTCCCGTCTTTCTCTCTCTCTCACACACACGCACACGCACCTTTTCACTCTCCACCGTATTTGCGCGTGTAGGCAGTGGTGGTTTCGTGTGTATCTCGTACGTGTGGGAGAACAGACCGAAGATCCTCTTTGCGGAGCTTTCCCGATCATACCACCCTCTCTCTTCTCTCCCTCTTCTCCTCCTTCGTCTATTACTTCTTCTTTTTTTTTCCCCCCTCTCTCCCTCTTCTCCCTCTTCATCTTCTGTCACTGCTTCGTCCCGACGAAATTAAAAAAAAAGTGGCAGTTAGCCTAGTCCCTTAGGGCTTACAGATCGTTTACAATCTTGTCTGCTTGACACGCCTTGGTCGGCCACGCCTCTTTAGCTTTGCCTTGAACCGGTTTGTGCACTAGTCTCCTTGCCTAAACTATCCAGCTATAATCCCCATCCACCACCCCAGTTGCATGTTTCGCGGCAGCTAACCTCCGCTAGACCCTGCCTCGTTCTGCCCGCTACTTTGAGCACTGCTCGAACCCGACGCGGCCTCTAAGCTGTCAACACACGCCACCTTCTTACCAAACGCTCTAGGGCACAAAAAGGTATCCCTCTGATCAACCACTACCGAGACCCAGGGCCACCATCACCGTCTACCACCATTCCCACCACCACCATCATCTCACTCTCACTCTCTCTCCCTCTTACTCCTTCACCACATCTACTTACCACTGCTGTGGGCTGCCGTTGCTGACGACCTGAAGTTAGCAGCATCTTGTGCATCTACCCGTCCGGACGCCCACCTACGCGTCGACGCGCACACGGTCACTCGAGGGGTTCAATTGACTTTGCATCTATCGAGTCCTCTCTATCCCTCCTTCTCTACCAAAACCCCCCCCCCCTCCATCCCTCCCGAGACCTGAGGAAACAGTCCCAAAATGGCTACTGGAGGTCAGGAATCTTACTCTTCTGGTAAGTCGAGTCTGTGCTCGCTCCGATAGCTTGGCTACTTCGGGGTGGGGACGCCATCTCTTCTCTCTTTCCACTCCTCTCTTCCCTCTCTTCACACACAAGCATCAAAGGGCACTCATCTACTCGTGACCGTCGTCCTTAGCCTGCTCTTATATCTATTTTCTTTCTTGGCCATACACCTCTCCATCAGCTCTCCACAAGCTCCCCGAAAAGCTAAACGCTGACCATGGCCGTCGCCACAGATCCTGGCTCTGCCGGACACCCGCCGCCTCACGACCCTAGCCGGTACGGTGGCTACCCGCCGGCGACACCTACATCGGCCGGCTATCCACATGAGCATCCATCCTCAGCGCGTTCGGGCAGCTTTCCCTACGACGCCATGCGCCAGCCGTACACGCACACTCCGGGCTCGAGCAGCGGAAGTATGATGCCAGCCACCACCTCCTATCATCCTGCGAACGAAGGCTCGAGTCACTCTCGCTCGGATCTGCACTCCCCATCAAACGGTCATGCTGACGAAAATATTCCCATAGACCCGGCCATGTCCGCCGTCCACTCGCCGACCTACCCCTACTACGGTCATCATGACATGGGTCAGTACGGCTCTCCAGGCTCGGCTCCGCCAAACTATGCCCCTTGGCCGGGCTACGGCCAGCCGAGCATGGGCTACAGCTCTCCAGGTGCTCACAGCACCGTCGCTCCGCCCGCACCAGCCGGGCAGCAACGTGGACAGGTAAGTTGACGAACGTTTTTGTGCGTGGGGCGAAGGATGTGGTGAAGCGATCAAAGCGATGAACAGCATGGGCGCCGAAAATTGATGGATGGAGTTGGGGAAGAAATTGGGCACCCACTCGCAAGAGTCATTGCGCCATCCATGTCACCTTCGTTGCTTCGAATGAAATGAGGAACATCTCCCCCCACCAAAAAGGGAAGAGACAAGAAAGAAAGAAAAAGACGACAAAACAAGTACACGATCACAAGATATGAAGTCTTCAGGGCAGAAAAGGTGGTTCACTGCTGACGCGTGAGTTTAGCAGGTCTACTCTTTTGTGCCCATCCCAGGTGCTCAGCAGCACAAACGCCCGCGCCGCCGATACGAAGAAATTGAGCGCATGTACAAATGCGGCTTCAATGGCTGTGAGAAAGCCTACGGAACTTTGAATCATCTGAACGCTCACGTCACCATGCAAGGTCACGGATCAAAGCGCACACCAGAAGGTAAGTCCTTCAGTCAAATGGATATGAACGCGCAAAGTTCTTTGCTTGTCCGAATTTTTCCTTTGACAGTCCCTACGTGACTCTTTCCACACTACATTCGTTGTTGATCCCTTCGCGATGCGTTCAAATTTCGTGCCAAAACTTGCCCTTTCTTTTTGTGAAGCTTGTCACACATTACTGGGCGCATACCACCATGTGCTGTCGCAAAGCTACAAAATGGGTTAGCACATATTCAAAGCCGCGCGCGCGCGCGTGCCTTTGTACTATGCGGACGCTATGCTCTCTTTAGTCTTTGTCACACAAGACCGTTCATGGACCGCGGGCCAGGCCAAAAAGTGAAGAAACCCACATCCGCCTGGGCCGCTAACACGAAAAGCCGGTCCGCCATGCCTTATCACCGCCTTCCCGCCGGAACGTCGCGCTAAAGGGAAGGAAGCAAAGAAACGGTTTTAGTGGCGGTCCACCGGGGGGCGATTGGCAAGGGAAGCCCATTCTTCAAACTACAGGGGGGAGAGACCCTTGTGAAGAAGGGTAATCCGGCCGCTAGCACCACACGTCTTAGCGGCCCGCCATCGCGCCTCCCACCACAGCCGGCCCCCTATCCCCTACTCTCAGTGCACTGCCAGCTCCTTGTTCTTCCCGCCGTCTCGAAGCAAAAATCCTTCCATCAGCCTTCCACCCACACATGATGCACCAAGGATTGTCTAGCTACTGCTAGCCGCCGATTCCTGTACAACCCACACCCATAGTTGCAAGCACTCAACCACACACACACACACACACACACGTGTGCGCATGTGTGTCTGCACACAGGCGGATCTTCACGTACCTGCGCACACTGACCCGCGGCAATCTCACATACGCGCGCGCGCACACACACACACACACACACACCATTTTGGTCTCACACCACAATCTCCAAAACGCGCGACATGGCCTCAGCCGTGACTGACATCGCGGCATCTGCCAATGTCGGAATCTGACGCTAGAGCTCTCTAGCTTGGTGCTAGTGTAATGCTTAGCTGTCATGAAGCGCGGCGACCTTCTTTCAACTTCGTGTGTGGTGCCATGTTCACCCTCGACCTTGATCTTTGATGCCCTCGATCCACCCCAGTCATCACCGAACATTCGCGTTGCCCTTCACCCTGTTCTTTTTCTTTTCGACTTGCTGGCTTTCACTTTTCTGCCTCGCCCACTACCACACATGAACGAGCACCAACTGACATGATTTTTTCCAACAGAATTCAAGGAGATTCGCAAGGAGTGGAAGGCTCGCAAGAAGGAAGAGGAGAGCCAACGCAAAGCAGATGAGGAACGTCAGCGTCAGAATTCCATGAGTCAGGGCGCATCTGGACAGCCCGGCGATGCGTCAACGGTTGGCTCGGCCACAAACTCGCAGGCTGCTCCCACGCCGACCACGCCCGGATTTCCCCAGAGCCCTCGTGGGCCTCAGCTCCCGCCCATCGGCTACAACAACGCTCCGAATGGCCAGTATCCCGGCGCCTCGGGCGGAGCAGCTGATGCTAACCTATATGGCAACGGCCAAGCTGGCCAGCCCAACTACTATGGCAACTACATGTCACGTACGTCTTACCCTGAGCTGCCGAGTGATGACGAGTTTTGGCAGAACTTCAAGCCCCTCTCAATCCCCATCACCCCCTTGCTTGACCCTTCTGCACCCAGCGATAGGCCTCGCATTGAACCCCTGTCATTGGAGACTACCGAGTCGGGCTATGTCGTCGTCAACGACGCTATCAACCTTCGCATATACATCCCCAACAAATGTAATCGTGGGCATGTCAGCAACGAATCCGAGCAAAACACATGCGTTGATGTCGGACGCGTGTCTGTGATTGAGAGTCAGCTGTGAAGAGCACTTGTCTCCTCATCCAGTCATGTGTCCCCCAACACACATCCCTCTGTTATATGAAACCTTTCTTTTTGAAGGCTTGTCTTCACGTCCCATGGTCCATCCCTTTCAAAGCAAGTGCAATCTTGCTTTCCCTCACGCATTCATCTTCAGCAGGAAGATGTGTGATGATTATATATGGCACGCAACTAATCAAGACGGCCAACCTAATAGATCAGGAAAATGGCAACACGTACGCGCAGTGACGCGGCCTGATTCCGGGCCGAAACCTGACAAAGCGTGCCAATTTCATTTGTTCAAGCTGACAGTCGATCATTTGGACGCGACACCTTCCTATCTGGAGGACGCGGCTGCCACCAGCATACGCGACGAACGAAGTGATGCGTAACGATGATTTGGGCTGAAATGGTCGACGAAACGTGTTCCGGGTTCAGCGTTTCCACACGGGCGAGACGAACGGAGACGAGGCAAAATATGGGGAGAACGGGGCACATTGCATTGAATTGTTTCATGAAGCACGAAGATCATACACAAACACGAGGCCTGCGTGCACAAGCGCACTCACACCTACGAAGAACAAAACAAGCAGACAAAGCAAACTTGTATAGTGGGAACCGGGCAATTACTACGAGACCGCGTGTCTGTTTTTCCTTTTCCTGTTTTTCCCCTAATCGTTCCTCTGCGACGGATCACCAGCCTCTCTTTTTCCATAAGCAACAACCTGCGGAGGATATACCCAAGAACGACTTTTTACTGCTACGACAAAACAGACGATTGGACGGGTTTTCACACAAGACGGTTCAAGAGTGATTTGTGGGCGAGTAGGATAGTAGGAGAGAAAGGAATGCAACAGGAGTGAGTGAGTGAGTGGGGGATGCGTCATCGGAGAGACGTGAGATGGGAGACGGGAGGAGGAGGAAATTGTAATGGAAACTCGCAAAAAATGGCTTCACTCTGATAACTTCTTTTTTTTTCCTTTCACACACAGTTTTTCCCCCCTTCTTTCTTCTGCCAAAGTTTCCCTCGGGGAATCCCAGTCAGCCAGAGAAGTTTCGGGAACAAACCACCCCCAACACAGACCTCAAATCAGAAACAAAACCCCCCTTAATTGAATCCGGCTTTTGCTTTTTTTCTTCTTCGCCACCTTTGACTTTCTCTATTCCCAGTGCTTTCTTATCTTAGTTTTTTCTCTATGCTGGTTAGGTGATTCTTCTGCTGGCCCTGGCTGGCTGGCTGGTCGGTCGGTCGGTCGGTCGGCTGTGATTCTTGATTTTGGGGAAGACGTAGACGGGAAATAGTAGTCGGGAACATACAGCGGCCTTGAGTGCAGGACTGAGAGAACATTGACTCGAAGAAGCCTGCTTTTCGACTCATGTAACACATGTGATGCACGCGGTGAGTGGGCATAGAAGGGCGATGGAAGGTCTTTGATTCTGGAGAAAGTCTGCTCCTCAGTTCATGTCACATTCATTCATCTGGAGTAATCTAGAGAGCTGAGGATTGGTTTTATATATTTCTCCAGAGAGATACAAGCAAGACATCGAACAGCCGTTTTCCAACCAGAGATTTTCAATGGCTGTATCTGCAATTATTTGGTGCACGGATGGAAGGATTGACGGGGAGAATGCCGATACCTTGCCCACGCCGTCAATGCTCACTTTGCTTCCACCACAGGTCCCAGCCTGGCCTTGTATCCATCAATCAGCGTGGCGCGGCAGATCTCGGAGAAGATGTGCGCAAAGCGCCAACAGTCCTCGAACGAGTTGTACAGTGGAGCCGGCGCGACTCTGACAACGTCTGGCCGACGCTCGTCCACCACGACGCCGTGCGCATTCAGACCTGCCATGACCGACTCCAGCATGCCCTCTTGCAGCTGGATGCTCAGCTGCGCGCCCCGCTGCTCTGGATCGCGAGGTGTAATGATCCAGTAGGGCTGAGATCCGCGCGCTCGCTTTGCCGGCGGCTCGCTGTCGCCGTTGGATGTGGCAGGTGTAGCGGAAGCGGCAGCACCTTCTTGCCCTGCCCCGGATACGTCCCAGAAACGTTCGAGGTGCCAGTCCAGCAGCTTCTCCAGGAATGCGGTCATGGCGACGCTCTTCTTCCGCAGCGTCTTCATGTCTGTGCGGCCGAACAGCTCTAGCGAGCCTTCGAGGGCTGCCAAGGCCACGATGCATGGGTTGCCTAGCTGAAAGCCGGCAGCTCCTGAGCGAGGTACAAATGCTGTGGATGCTCCCTTCCCGGGTATGGTGTTCATGTTGAAGCGTGCGCCCTTGTCGTAACCCCACCAGCCGCTCAGTCGGTGCCGGTAGGCCTTGTCCAAGTCTTCGTCTGGCCCTCCGAGCGAAGCTGTGTCAATCGCCGAATGGCGTTGATGTACGAAAAGACCAGCGATCGCGCCCGGTCCGGCATTGATATACTTGTAGTTGCACCAGGCTGCGAAATCGACGTCCCAATCGTGCAGCTGCAGGAGCACATTGCCAGCTGCGTGGGCAAGATCCCAGCCAATGGTGAGTCCAAGGGAACGTGCGTGAGCTGTGATTGTCTTTATGTCGAGCAGTTGACCGGTGTAATACTGGATTCCAGGAAGCAGCACCAGCGCAGTCGAGGATGCGTGTTCATCCAGCTTTGCCAGAATCTGCTCTGTCGTCAGAACCTGGGCTGGTGCTTCCGGGAAAATGGTGACTAGCCCATCCCTTGCCGAAAAGCCATGATGGCGAAGCTGGGACTCAGCAGCATACTGTTGACGAGAATCGTTAGCTCAGATCACGACCAATATCATTGCCAAGCAGAGAAGGGTGAAAAAAATTTCAGGTTAACGAGATTACTAGATTAGTTTATGTCTCATAGGGCTATCTGTCCCTCAATGTGTTCAAAACTCATCATACATAAAACAGCAAATTATTCCAGAAAAGTATGAGACTCACATGATCGCTGGGGAATGCTTTACCCTCGACAATGATCTTGTAGCGGTCCTTGGTGGGACGGTAGAAGCTCGCCATCAGGATATGCAAGTTTGCGGACAGCGTCTCCATGGCGACCACCTCGTCCGGCCTTGCACCGACCATGCTCGCCAAGATTTCTGTCGGCGCATCGTCGGCATCAGTCCATTTTCTGAGCGTCGAATCTTCTAAATCCGTAAAGTGGCCCGTGACGGCCTTCTGTGCCCAGCACGCAAGGTGCTCGTTGACCCGTTGAGGCACCAGCTTGGGCTGAAGGCCGAGCGAATTGCCACAGAGGTAGAGACATGGCTCCTCACTGTCGGTGTCTCGAGCTGGAGGAGAGTGCTTAGTCAGGACAGGTCGTTTTAAGAAAGGATAGGAATACAGCATGTGGTCATTTGCACGGCCATGTCAGAAGCTGCTGGCGTGCGTGGCTGTAAAATGAAAGCATACAGGCTTCCGGATGCGTACTTTCTCTGTCCGTCATGGACTTGGACTTGAGATCAACCTTTGTGGGGAAGATGAACTCATCTCTGCCACCCTTGAGAGGGTCCTCGGCGTCCAGGTGCAAAGCCTCTTTTCGGCTTGCAGCTTCGTCGGCATGGAGCTGGGATAGGACGAGGTCGGTGATAGTCATCTTTGCTTGATTCGTCTCTTGATTGCACGATGATGAGCAGATGTTGGAAAGGCTATCAAGCCGGCTAGGGCTGACAAATGCATGTTGACTCTGTGGGCCAGATTTGATAAGGGAGATGGAGGAAGCAAATACTGGCAAGTTTGACTGACGTTGTCTATGTGTGCGAGAAATTTGTGTGTGTGTGTGCGGGGGCCACGCACCTTTCCCTGTTGGGGGATTCCTGACGGGTTTTGCGACCCCGAAATGCACCCAAACAACGCTTGGCTGCCCAACCAATCATGCAGCCGATTGGGGCAAGTTCACCGTGTGGGATTTCGCAACAGTGGGGAATAAAGCAGGGACGGTATTTCGAAAGATGTGCATCCCACCATTCTCATGGCGATCACATAGAATCACAGAGAAGTGTTATGCGTGACCAGGAGAAGGACTGTTTTCTTGGTTGATGTAGAAAGAGTATAGTCGACGGTGGTGGAGATATTTCATTCCTTACACTCAACTGCCGGATTGGTATGATACTTTAATTCTTGCCAACTTTGCCACTTTGGTGGTGATTGCCGTTCATAAGATATGCTGGCAGTCTCATACTCGAGAAAGATCACCAAGCAGATCTTATTGAGTCGAGCTGGTCTGTCATCACGCGATGAACGGAATTTATCTCTTACGCATAGATAGGATCGAGTGAATTGTCCACGACACTTGCTTGAATCTGCCCACGCCTCTACTCCTTAACGTGAATCGGTGACGCAGAAGCGGAGTAAAGTCCGATGGAATGCTGATCAATCACCGAGCTTCGGCCAACCTTTCCTGGCCGCAGCGTTCGCAAACACCAGGATAGGCACACGCTTCCCAAAATCTACAGAAGGAGAAAATTTGAGGCTTGAAAAGTCCGGGCGACATGTCAAACCTCTACGTGCGGGCTGGAGGCCAAGCTCTGAGAACAGCTGCAGCCAGCAGCAGGCGACCAGGCACCGCGACGCAACGGCTCATCTCGTCACCATGTTCTTCCGCCACGCCACGCGGTGCAAACAGCCTCTGCACCGTTGCCAGCCAGCCCATCCCAGCGTACGGCAGAAGCCTGCGAGAGGGATTCTGTCACCAACCGTCGAGGAAGCTCTTTTCCACATCTCAGAAGCACCACGCCACCGTCGTCACCCAGAACATGCGGCAGGACGAGGAGGGCCAGGACATGTTGATTGAGATTACGGAGCGAGCACAGAAGGTGGGTCATTCACGCATTACACGATGTTCTTGAGGGACTTATTCGGCAACACAATGCTGACTATTATACTCTTCCTCATAGCGTCTCCGCGACATTGCAGCAAAAGACAAGAACCCCGAACTCGCCCTGCGAGTCACCGTCCAAGCGGGTGGCTGCCACGGATTCCAGTACCTGATGTCGCTGACATCGATGAAGGACGTTGACTCGGCAGACGACACGGTATTCGCGACGGAGGAAGGAGACGCGCGCGTCGTCATGGACGAGCCTAGCCTCGAGCTGCTCAAGGGCAGCCAGGTCGACTTTACCATGGAGCTGATCGGCAGCCAGTTCAAGATCACGGGCAACCCGGCGGCGAGCAGTAGCTGTGGCTGCGGCACAAGCTTCGATATCAAGATGTGAGACACATTGTCAGAGGCTGGACATGAGTCAGGCTTGGGAAGAAGAAGGCGTTAGGTACGACATGGAGGAACCTCTCCCTCCTTTCTGGCTTTTACGAAAACGACAGCGGCATTGCACGGCGTTTTGGGACTTGTATGTGTATACCTTTGGGAGAAAAAAAGGACATTCACGATCAGGTTTAGACAAGAGTTCATTGTACACATGCTATGAAAGAACAAGGGTCGTCTTTTACGCAGGATGACCCTGAAGTTGCCGCTATTCAATTGTACATATTCTCGGCCGAACCTGCTCGGCGATCGTCTAGGTTTGGCGCAAGCCAGCAAATATCTTAACATACCCTTTTGATCTCGCACGAAGGTAGTCATCGGAATAATACAGCTATCACTAGATTCCATTGCTGGAAACCTACGTCAGGAGCAGGAAATTTGCTGTTTGTGCGTGTGATGATTCCAAGCGTCAGGGTTGAAATGTCAGTACCCCGCGGTTGGGACGAGAACTGATTATGGATTCAAGACTATCATAGTCGCTTTTTGACAACGCCGCGAGTCAGGCTCACCTCCCTGCAGACTTTTTGGCAGATGCTTTTGATCTTCCGCTGGATCGGTTCCTGTTCTGAACTTGCTCTCGTTTGTCGCCCAATTGAGTGACTGACAGTACTCTTGACGACAGCATCACTTGCATCACTTGCTATGAGCACCAGTGGTTGAATTGGAACGAAGATTCTGACTTACATTTTTCTTTCCCATTCTTTCTTTAAAGTTACCAAGATTGGAAGTCATCCATCTTTATTTATACTTTTCCTTTGCTCTACGTTGGTGAGGAAGGCCCTTTGTGTATAAATATATAACCCAGCCCCATGAGGTTTTCGACGGCCAAACAATCATCTTCGCCCATCAGCAGACACAACACTCACCTCCTTTCCAGCCTCTACATCTACACTATATCCTATACGTCCCTCCTCACCAAAGCCACTTCGTCCATGCCAGACTCCGCCTATACCTTGTTAGATACCTGACAAACCCCTTATCATTATTCGCACCTCAATCAGTCTCTATCAACATCACCTTTTCGGCATACAACCACTTCTAAACCCACCTCTGCCACATACACACACACACACACACATCCCAAACCAAACCAAACCAAAAATGTCGCCACCAAAAGCCTACCTCTTCGACGTATTCGGCACGATCGTCAACTGGCGCCACTCGCTCACCACAGGCCTCATGTCGCACGCCGCCAGCTCCCTCGCCACCAGCACCCCACCCCCCTCAGCCCGACACGCCGCCACGCTCATGACCTACACGCACTGGGAATCCCTCGCCGTCGCCTGGCACACGCTCTACATCCGCTTCTCGGCCAGCCACATGGCGGGGATCAGCACCTGGGTGGACAACGACACCGTCCACATGCGATCCCTGCACCGCCTACTGCCGCAATACAACCTCGTCGGGCTCTGGACGCCGCAACAGCTCGAACAAATCAACCTCCTCTGGCACCAGCTCGCCGGCTGGGCCGACTCCGCGCCCGCCATCTCCGCGCTCAACGCGCACGTCTCCTCGCGCACCGCGACGCTGAGCAACGGCTCCCGCCCCCTCTTGGAAGCCTGTCTTGGCCCACAGGGCGCGAATGTCCCGTTCGGCAGGATCCTGTGCTCGGATGATTTCAGAGCGTACAAGCCCGAGCCGCGGGTGTATCGCGCCGCGGCAAGGATCGTGATGGGCGCGCAGGCAGACGGGGGGGAGGGCCTGGATGCGGATGCGGATGCGGATGCGGATGGTGGAGGGGAGTTTGAGTATGCGGATGTCGTGCTGGTGGCGGCGCATTTGCCGGATCTGAGAGCCGCCAAGGCGCAGGGGCTCAGGACGGTGTATGTGCCCAGGCCGTTGGAGGAGGCGCTGGGGCAGGAGGAGGTGGACAGGATCAGGGCTGAGGGGAGAGTGGTGGATCTGTGGCTGGATGGGGGCGTGGAGGGGCTGCATGAGCTGGTGAGAAGGCTGGATGAGTTGCAGTGAGTATCTGGATGCGTGAGTACAGGAGAGCGAGAGAGCGAGAGAGTGAGAGAGGGAGATAGCTTTGGGCTGTGGTGGGATGATACAAGATGTGTGTGTGGGTGAGAGGTTGAAGAAATGGGGTCGGATAGGGAGAAGGTGGGCGAATTTTGGGGGAGTGTAACTCATGCCGATATGTTGAAAGAGCGGAGTGAGGCATTGGGATGGGGTGTTGATGGCGGTGATAGTGATGTGGGGTGTTTATAGAGGAATGGGAAGACAAGTTCGATGGTAAGGATTTGCTGCTGAATACTTGAATGAAGCATGCCGAGATTGCGTTAAGGAGGAGGATGAGAGATGGGGCTATTTTAGGCTCATATGGCGCTGAAATGTGCATCTCAGTATGAGCTGGTAGTGGTCGATCTTGACTTTGACTGCAGGCTTGTCAACTCGAAGCGATGGCGAGAACATAGAGGTAAAAGTGCAGACAGATACTGTCAATGGAGTATGGCCTGAAAAATGATTTCGTAAAACATCCACTTCATTACGCCTTCGCGAGCTATATGCATTGGTATTTATACAAGGGAATCAACAAGTCTCGCTTTTCAGGCATCCGTTCGTCGCCGTCCGACCATCCATCCATCCATCCACATGCAAATCTGCCACCATTCCACCGTCATAGCCAAGCCATTACACTTTCTATCATGGAAAAAGACGCGTCGTCTACAGGTAGGCGACCAGGCCGGCGACGGCGCCCAGAACACCGCCAATGGGCATGAAGGCGCTGGCGGTGCCGGCGGCGCCAGTGAACTTGGAGATGGCGATGCTGGTCTTGCTGCTGCCAATGGGCACGACAGTGGTGCCAGTCAGGGTCGGGCTAGCGACGGGGCCGGTGATGCCGCTTGACCTGGAGCTGGAGCCAGAGCTCTTGCTGGAGCCAGAGCCTGAGGCGCTGCTCTTGCTGGTGACACCGGAGGCGGAGCTCTTGCTGGAGCCGCTCGAGGTGTTGGTGACACCCGTGTTGGTGCTGGTAGGAGTGGTCACGTCGGTGGGGCTGGTCACATCAGTCGGCGTGGTGGTGGTTTCCGGGGTTGTAGTGGTAGGCTCATCGGTGGTGGTGGTGACAGCATCGGCGGTGGCACAGGCGCAGAAGGACGAGTACGTGTCCGTGTTGTCAAAGGCGTTTGTGCAGTCGCCCAGGAAGCCAACGTCGGTGACAATGGCGAACGAGTTGGTGCAGTAGCAGTTGAAGTCACCGGAGGCGCAGCCGAAGGAGGCAGTGGCAATGCTGGTGAACGGGTCGAACTGTTCATGACTGGTCAGCAACACTTTCAACAGCTTTGTTCTCTCTCCCAGACGAGCTCGAAGCAACACAAAAAGGCCGACGTACAATGCAGGTATCAGTGAAGAAGCTAGTGCAGGTCGAATCGTCCTGAGCCTGAGCGGCGACGGCCAGGGCGGCGACAGTAGCGACCTGGGAGACCTTCATGTTGACTGTTGGGGTGAGAGGGTAGGCTTAGTCCGGGGGAGATGCAGATCCTCGACTTGCTCTGAGATGTTGTACGGCTGGCGACGGTGGTACCCTGACACGACTTGGAACGGAATGAAGGCGAAAGAGAGCAGGGCGAGGGCAAAGCGAGGCGGCTGCTGCAAGTTATAGCTTCTCAAGCCATAACCAGCTTTCCAATCCAGACTGGGGCGCGAGCTCCACGAACGGAAAAATGCACAGGGGGGAGGAAGGGAGAGGCGCAAAATGGAGGTATCGCACGTGGCGAGAGCTTCAGTGGTCAGAGCGAGCAGAGGAAAGAGCTCGAGGCTGCTCTAGTGTGGCCTGTGACCCAGTGGCCGATGATGCCCGCTAAAGCTATAGGAGCCTCGATTGTGGAGAGTGGACCGCCAGCTCCAGAGCGCCACTGAGGCCTGCGAGCGTGGCGGTTGGAGAGGCTCCAGCAGCTTGTCTCAGACAGGAAAGGCATGTGAGATGAGCTGATTCGGCCCGTCGAGTTTTGGCTGCATCTTTTCAAAAGCTTCGATGCCGCATCTGGGGAAAGCTACTCTGACAAGACCTATCAAAAGTTGTGTGTATCGGCGTCCCCTTGCAGCTTGGAGAGGCTTTTTCCCTGCAGGCTGCGCAATGGTGGGACGGTAATCAGCAATTGCAGGCTTGCAAGATGCTACCTACTCTCCGCGTCCTCTCGTTACCAATCTCTTTTAAACCACAGCAATGACTGGCCAACTGATAAGATGAATGCATCGTAGAAAGTTAGAGATCGTGCGTTAACCCGATGTTGCTCCCGCCCAGTTTTAGCCTGAGGTCCTAAAATTTGTTGTTATCAAGAAGTGCTTCCAGAGGCGCGTTATGCCAGCGGCCAGAGAAATTCTCGCTTGTGTCACGCATTGATGACCGGTGGCAGCAGCAGCAGCAGCAGCAGCAAAATCTCGCACTTGGCAGCAGAAGCTCCGCCAGAACCCCAGTTTTCCTTCATGTCGATCCAGGAACGCAAACGGGGCCAAGGCCAGTCTGGACTCGAGAGCGAATTAGAGTTCGCGCTCGCGTCGCGATGTGGAGATGGCGGCAGCTCGAGACGACCGCGCAAAATTTGGGGGAGGCCCGCTCGCAACACCACTGTCTTTCGACCTGCCGCATTCTCGCCCTCCTCCAACGTTCCCGGATGCAGGATGACTGATGACCTGACCGGGGTTGGACTCGCGAAAATGCTCACTTGGCAGCATTACTGGTCTCTGCTCGGGTCACACTGTGGGCGCAACGGCGCGCGCGGCAGGACATGTGAAGCAGGCGACATGTGCGGGCATCGGAAAACGCTCTTCAGCCTCAATGCCGTTGTTTAATGTTGGTCCTTCTCTTTCTTGATATTTGCTCAAATTATAGGGAACAGTCAGGTCTGAAGTTCCCATGTAGCCAGCAGATACAAACAACGCTTGGAAAAAATCGCTCTTGACGTGGATGACCTCTCCTGTTGCCCGAGTTGGGAACTACTAGGCTTGTTCCTGAAAGCACAGGGTTCATCTTGGGCCGACGGTTCCTCGGCTCTTGAGTTCGGTGTGGGGGTCGACCTGCCGCGAGCCCAAGCCCGTTCTGGCAGCGGGCGTTTTGCTACCTCTGTGCGGTATCTACCGCACCAGAAAAAAGTCAGTCATGCTAGAGTTACTTACGAGAGAAGAGTACCCGTCCATGTTGCTCACCGGAGGCAAGCCGGACATGGCTGAATCGATTGGCTGTCGTGGAAAGTGAGAGACAGGATGGCAGTTATGTCTGTTCATGGGCAAATCTTGTAGGAAGAAAGAACATTGTGCGGTACCAGCTCTGATGACGCCGGGTCGTCCGGTGACTAATGGCTCGAAGGGCAGGGTTAGGGCTCGAAATGGGATATTTTCTTGCTCCCTTCGCACCTTCCTCGAGTCTGCAGTGGATCCCATCATCAATGATAAACGAGGACTCCAAACGCCACTGCTTGGTATTTCGGGGAATCGGCACCAAGCAAGTGAGCAGTGGAGCACGACCTGTGGCTTTTCCGCCACACTCAGCCTTCAAACCAGACGCTTGGGACGCGTCGACTTTCGACCAGTATGTTATTGGGAGAGACCTCGGATTGCTGTTCCGAGAGATCGTCGGCATTGGCCACTGGTAGCGGACGTCCCCAGTGTTCAGCTCAGTCTTCGAGAATCATCGTCCCGAGCGGGGTCCGATAGTGGTTTGCAGTACCAGCTTGGCAAGTCCTGAACCTGAGAGGCTATTGATCAGTCGCGGAAAGCCTCGCGATGCATACTGAGGTAATGGGTGATGCGTCCTGTGCGCCTCTCTAGAAGTCACTAAACGTGTGGCTTGAGCGTATGAACTGTGTCGAAGTTTCACTTTTGATGGAATGTATCCCACGATAGTCACATTGGTCCTGTGATGGGATGCAGACCTGACTGATCGGATCGCACACAAACATAGACCCGCTCCTAGGCCAGGTGTCCGGCTGTTCAAGTTCAAATGCTCTCGTTCGTTAGAATGTTCATCGACATGCTCTAATACGATGCCAAAAATATATACATGTAGCTTTAAAAGGTATCCCGTATCATAACCAACGCCTGTAAATGCATTCAAAAGGCTTATGCCCTGTCCCTTGTCCAGTTCTGTGGTCTGCATACATTCATCTCGCATCGGGGTATGCATCGAGCCAGGCCAGGTCGTTTGACAACCGCTTCTACGCGGAGCAGAGACCCTGGTGCACCTCGACAGGGTTGCTAGTCGCGCTGCCCCAGTTGACCTGGACCATGGCCTTGCCGCAGTCGGTGCTGTCGTCGCAACGGATGTAGTTCTTCAGCAGTGGTGCGTGCCACCAATCCTGGCCGCGGTAAGCGTTGTCCAAGCTCTGCGATGCCGGGTCCTTCCAGCCGGTGTTCCTGATGTACTGTTAGCTCTTTGTCCTCTTTCCAATTTTAAACATGCAATGCTTAAAGGCTGTGATGTGGAGACGTCTCTTACCGGGTGTCAAAGTGAGGGTGCTTGCTCCAGCCGACATAGACCTTCGGGTGGTCAAGGTCCTGCAGACCGTTGGGTTCGGTCGACTTGCCGGCGTTGTAGTCGTCATCAGACAGCGTGTTCTGAATGTCCGGCCACTCGATGTGCTTGTCGCCACTGTGGTAGCTGAGGATGGCCTGGCCCGGCTGCCACGTGCCGTCGCTGTTCTTCTGGTGGGCCACAATGACTCTCTCCCAGTCGTAGTCGTGTCCGGTTTGGATTCTGTTTCTGTTAGCTTTGCCCACCTCTATCGCAGGGGAACCAAGCTCGGCATGTAGCCGCTCTGGATCTGAAGTCGTTACTCACCCGATGAATTCGGCTCCGTCCTTCTGGTAGAAGACGTTGTAGGCCACCCGGACCTCGCTGGCGTTGCACTGCTTGTAGGTGTAGTAAATGGGCCACTCTGGCAGTGCGCTGTTCGTTGGCACGCCCGGGTTCCGGCAGTTGCAGCCGACGTTGGGGTACTGGCACTGGGGAGCCGGCTGCGTCTGGCTGCCGTTCTTGTACGTATCCGCAGTGGAAGGCGAGCCGCCAAAGGCCCAGTCAGGGATGCATGGCAGGTTGCTGTCCATCTGGGAGAAGAACCACAGAGGCGCGTACCGCTGCGCCAGCTGCGAGCCACCCTGGTTGAGGTAGTCGGTCATCTGCGCATCAGTGAAGTTGGTCACGGCAAGCGCGGAGCCGGACAGCATAGAGAGGGCCGCGAGGGCCGTGACGGCGAAACCAGGCATGATGAAAGGCGACGACGCTAGCGGAGAACTGCCTCTGATAGTGACGGGCTCGACAAGTAAAACGAGAGTCGAAGCTGGTAGACCTGGACCAACAGACAGGAAGAAAGGACAGCGAGTGAATCGACCTGATGGACTGGCAAGGACAAAGGTGGCGTGGATCAATAAGGGCGGATCAGCACTTGTATATAGCTTCGTACACGAGAGACATTTCACGTCCTATGATCATAGCTTTCGGCGCTCTCCACGGCTGCAACGACAGGTGTCTTAATGTCACGACAAAAACTGCACAGGAACCATGTCAGTGCACAAAGGTGCGCGCCTCACCATCACTCATCGAAACCTTTCGGTCGGAGCACGCTTCGAATTCATAGGTGAGAATCGTGTTGACACTGAGATGCGGCAGCAACGTTGGCTCCGTACTGTCCCATGGCTTGATCCTGGCTCTGGGGTTTGATGAGTGAAGTTGAGGAATGATCGTCAAACTGGGTGGGTCAAGGTGTCAGGAGCAGATCCGGTTGCAACGCTAGGCATCGGAGTTCTATCAGGAACAGGAAGTGCAACGCCTCCCTCTAGCAAATCGGAGGTGTTGGAGAGCCCGTTTCTGCGGAGAAGTTCGCACTTTTGCAAGGATGAATACGCCTCCACAGATCATCTGATGACCCCAGATCACTCATCAGTGCCGTGGGAAAGGAAAAACTGGTGGCCGTTGGAACGTTCTTCGAGGCTTCGATAGCCACCATCAACACGGACATCAAAGGTGACTTGAGTATCTCTCCTGCATCTGGGGAAATGAAGGACAAAGACAAGCAGCAAGATCAATCATGGCACATCTTTACCTGTCAACAGGCTCCTTGTATACATCGTAAACGTGAATCATCTCACCAGATTCTGTAAAAGACGTTTGAGACTTGCAAGAAACCCAAAGTGCCACCTGAGAGGCCTCTTCAAGTGGCGAATATCTGGGCGTCGATGTGTGCGTTTAGAGTAGCAGCGGTGGTGGCCGTCGCAGGAACGCTACGCAGCCCGGGTGGCCCAAGCAACTGAACTGCCCGTTGAAGCCCAGCGGGAAAACGCCTTGCAGCGTGCGGCTACGGCTGAAACAGCAGCCCCCAAGCCATCACCCTAGGGCTAGGTACGGTGGCTTTTCCCGGATTGTACAGCTGATACTACCGCTCGTCGCAACCGAAACTTGGGGGCGATCCGGCTGCTCCCTCTAATCTTAAAAGTGCATACTTTGCACAAGGTAAAGATTAAGGTGCGCAGATGTGCAGATAGGTAGCCAGTCTATAGAAGAGGCGAAAATCCATATTGTACAGGTGAGTAGCATGTCTATGGGGGGGTATATACTAATGAGAAGCGGCCAAATAACAAATCAGTCCTAGCCTGGCAAAGATCGCATGACGCCTTCGAACGCTACCAGCGCCATCGCGTTGGCAGGGAAGGCCCTCAAGAAGCAGGGCAGAAAGCCTCTCCAGTATCCTCTCGCTCCATCTCGTCTGTAGATATCTCGCGCAGCGTCCATCCACCGCTTATACTTTCGTTCGCCGTCGTTGAGGCCGCCTCCGAGAGGGTCGGTCATGATGCGCTGCTTGACTACATCGGACGGGTACGATGTCAGCCAGAAGCACTGTGCGCTGAGCCCACCTGCCCAGAAGTTGATGGCTGGCGTGCTGAGGTTGGTGTTCTGCTTGAAGAGTCGCGTAAAGATGTCGTACGTGCCCCACCAGAAAAAGAAGAAGCTGCGGAAGAGCAGGGTAGCGGACAAGCCGTGGTATAGGCCACGAATACCGTGATGCTTGAAGATCTTACGCGAGCAGTCGATCGGCCCGCTGTACAAACGCTCCGTCTTCTTGGCCGCGTACTGGATCTGCAATCGTGCCTTGACGTGCTCGACTGGTGCTGCGATGAAGCTGACGGTACAGCCAGCCAGGATGCCCGCAATGCCATGGCCTAGCGGTGGAAGCTGTGGAGGCGGCGGCGGCAGCTTGCCTGGTGATTCGATCAGAGGCGCAAACCGAGGACTGGCCCAGACATTCTCCAAGAGCAGGCGTCGGTAGAGCGTCAGGGAGCCGAGCATCAGTGAGTCCATGAACATCCATCCCACGAGCGGAGGTGTTGCACCCTTGTACAATCCCCGCACTCCCTCTTTCTGTATTGTCTGCTTCACGCAGTCTAAAGGGCCTCTGAACTGTGTCTTTTCGCTCGTCTGGAGACGAACCTTGACCGTGTCGAAGCTGGCAAGCTTGTTAGCACCCTCCGGATCCCCTACCAAGGTTGAGATGAGCAACATACGGATGACCAACTGTTCCCTCATTAGTATTCTATCATCTGTAGACGGACGTAGTGTTCACTCACCTGTCAGCTTTGCTATGCCCGAGAAGACTCCAGCGACGAATCCCTTGTACGCCTTCGGTGCGGCTGCCACGGCATTTTTCTGTTGCTGCTGCACCAGTTCGGCAGTGCTGCGACTTTTTGAGCCCTCATGCTGCTCGAGCAAGCCGGGTGCGGGCGCAGACATCCCGGCCTCTTGCTGTAGTCACGGTCGTGACATTTGGCTCTGAAATGTGTAATGCAGAGAGAAAGCGAGACGAGCAAAGGACAGGGCGTGTGCTCAGGGGAATATATTGCCAGATGCAGACCGTCGCGTCGTGGAAAATAGGATGGACATAAGCAGATCCGCCAACTCGACCTCCGGCCGCGTTGGAACTGCGAGATCGGTGACGTCTTGAAGACTCTGGACGCCAAGCGGGGATCGAGAAGTGAGCGCCCTTCTCTGGATCAAGTGCCCCAAATCGTACCTCGACATACACCTGATTTTATAGCCCTCAATATACTTATCTTAATATGAATTTATTGGAAAATATACCATTTTCATCTACTTGTTTCAATACTTTATTAGGTAATCAATTATTTATCTGAATAAATTAACAAGGATCTTTATTGATCTGTAGGCCGGATTGATAAGCGTTCACTTTTTGTATGCCGCTTGACGCAGGAGACGCGGGAGATACGTGCTATCGCCGAACGACTATGTAGCTGGTCGGGACAGACCGAAGACGTCGGACACGTGGATTCCCATGTTAGGAAGTCCATCGGCTGAGCAGAAGCAGAGTGTATGCCATCTTTAACGGCATTCCTCGTCTCGGTCAGTGGCAATTGTACTAGCACATCTTGCGGTTGTATAAATCGTGGCTCCGCCTATCTCGCTTTTTTTTCCGTGAGCACGATCGTCTTCCATGCCGTTTGCTTACCGGCAGGTGCGTCCTTGTCAGGCACGATAAGAAGCAAAACGGCGTCAAAGAGCTTCCCAACAAGTGTGGTAAAGACTCAGTCCGTTTTAGTGGCTGACGAGAAACTCCGGGTCATAGTGAGCGCCCAGCAGTCCCAGGATGTTTGGGCCTCTCATACTCGCGGGAACGACATGTGCTGCTTTGACGGCACGTTGGTGCCAGGACCTTGTCAAATGGCACCAGCTCGAGTGCTTCAAACCTGCCTGTATCTTGAGTTCATAGCTCTTGTGTATGATTTAAACAAAGTTCTCCCGATCACCGTCTCTTCTTGCTCGATTTCTTTTGTTTGCTTCTCTTCCCTCCCTTGTCTCGGACGATGCTGTATTCACGGTCTCGCCTAGCAATCGTACAAAGAGCTGCATGGCCTTTCCGGCATCGCTCTTATCAAGAATTTGCGAAAGCACTTGGTCCGTTTCTTCTTCAGCCATCCTCCTGCGTTCACAAATACCGATGAACAGGGATACAATCTCGTCCATGCATTTTCTGTCTTTTTGTCTCTGATTGCCAAGATGCTTCCTCGGTTAACCCGGCACATCGCCGCTTTCTTCTTGACGGCGTCGTTACTTCTGAATGCGAATGCCTTCTTTGTAGTGCTTTATTGCTTCCTGGAACGTTGCTCCCAGACAGTCCTTGAACACCTTGATATCTCGACGGGAGGATCGTTTCCGATTGCTCTGAACGCCTGATTCTGTTCCTTGCGTTCGGTTTGCAGACGTTCGAGTCTTCCAATAGACGCGGTAAGATACTCTTGTACGAGTGTGCGGTCGCGATTCTCAAATAGAGGTGTGTCCTGCTGGACGTCTTACTTGTTTTCAATAGATCGAGATGCACCGTCAGCTTCCGGCTCGATAGTCGAGCTATGAATTGGGCTCGATATTTTGATGAAAAGATGTGCACTTGTATCACGCTGATTCGTATTGAGAGTAGGCGTTCTTGCATCTATTGTGCTATAATTGCTGAACAACTTTCATGCCAGCGTCCTTGTAGCAGACAAATCATTGTTATGCCCCCATCCAAAACACCACGCGAGTAAACAAACATAGCGCTCTCGTCCTACACGGTCAGCTTCTTGCCCAAGCTGTCCGCCAGCGCATCCACATCCAAATCCCTCTCCTGGGCGACAAGCTCCTGCTCTGCCTTTTCCGTGTCCTTGACCTCCTTCTCTGCCTTCGCCTCAGTGTCATCCTGCTCGTCTTCTGCCTCATCGTCGTCATCCTCCTCCTCGTCCTCCTCTTCATCCTCCATCTCGTCCAACTCGTCCAGACCCCAAGTCTCGTCCTCCTCATCTTCCACACCAGCAGCCTCTCTCCGGCCGTCGAGGAGAGACTTGAGCTGCTCGACCTTCTCGTCATCCTCAGAAAACTGGTTGCCGTTGAGCTCGACGCGGCGCAGCTCCGGCAGGCCGCCTCCCTCAGCCGCAGCGAGGACGCCAGCTAAGCCTTTGGCATTGATCTCGTTGAACTGTGCACGCAGCGTCTGAAGCTTCTTGTTGCTTCCAGCCTCTAGCTTGCTGGTAACCGCGACGAAGCCCCGCGAGCTCACTAGGCAGTCGCCCACGCCAAGCTCCTTCAATTGTGACCACTCGGATATGACTTTGGCAAGGGCTTTGCCACCCGTAACGGTGAACGTGTTGTCCTGCAGGTCGACGACCTCGAGCGACTTGCAGTTGACCAGCCCCTTGGTCAGCAGCAGCACGATTCCCTCCTGTCGGATGCCGTTCTGCGTCATGCGAACCGTCTTGACCTTTCCCAGCGCGGTGTATGCCTTAGCCCAAGCTTCCATGCTGCCAGTCTCGAGTCTGTTGCGGCCACAGACGATCGTCTCCAAGTCTGGCACGCTCTTTCCCTCTTTTCTTGCCTTGTCCTTGCGCGAAGCCAGCTCAGTCAGCGCGTCGGCGATCTGCGAGCCAGCAAGCGGACCCATGCCATTGTTGTTTAAGATCAGGTGCTGCAGCGGCACGTGTGCCTTGAGGAACTTTGTCAGCTCCGCCACCAGGCTCAGGCCAAAGGCGTTATCTGAGAGGTTGACCGTGTGTAGCTGAGGCAGCTCGAGCAGGGCCGACAGTAGCGCATCCAGCGCCTCTGGAATCTCGGACAGCAATCGGCCAGTGAATATGTCGGCAAACTGGACATGCTGCAGCGACTTTTGTGTCTTGAGGAGGGTGGCGAGGTATTGAGCCGCCGGAATGCCTATGGTGTTGCCGTTCAGGTGTATCTCGGTGAACGAAGTCGACTTGGTGAGCTCCTCGGTGTGGGCCTTGACATCGTCAGCTGTGTCAAGCTTGAGAGCCTTGTTGGAGATGTCGAAGATTGTTGAGGAAGCCATGATGACGGCGGTGTGGAGAGAAGTTGGGTATCAGGAAATGGACTCGGTAGCGGAGGAGAAAGCAAAGGAAGAGAAAGTCGTAGTGTGAGGGTGGATAAAATGCTGACAGCACCGGCGTGGAAGGAAAAAAACAAATCAGAGTCTGTTACCGCCACTGACAAGGTCAGTAGTGCCTGGTTCAGACTATTGCTGGTGTCTGTCGATGGCGGTGATGCTGCCCCTCCTGTAACGTTTGTTTGGTTTCGGCAAGCAGATTATTTTTTTCCCCTCGCTTCTCATGCAGGTGGTGGTAACGGCGGGCGGCTGCAACAGTGGGGATTCAGTAGGGCAGCAGCCGAAAGCATCGGAGCTACAACCGATCTTAGGGGAGAAGGTCAGCTATCAGAGACGTTTCACGCAGGTCCAGCCAGCGATCTACAGGGTCCCTCCGCCCCAGGTTCCCGCTAATGGAAAGTTACTGGGGAGAGAGCCGCAGTTCCTGCTGAATGTGCACGCCGCTGTACCTGACGAAACGTAATTCGGAGCTGAGGAAAAGGGCTTACTCCCAAAGAGTCGGATCACACAATGCTGGCGATTGGGAGGAGAGAACCTCTGGATTAACATGTAGAGAGAAAGGTACATAGATTGATAAGAATTTCAACCTACGCTGCAGAAACATACGTGTCTTGTGTGGTACATGGACGGCAATAGCAGCGAAGTGTTGTGAAGCTTTTTAGACCTTGCCGAGACGATCACCTCGAATTCGACACACCCACATACGTCTACCAGAATTTGTCGATTCGCTGGGAAAGGCCGTATCTTTTAAGTCGCTACAGTAGTGTGCATACACCGACTGCTTCGCTCATATAGTGCCTTTGCATTGGTTTGCTTGACAGCTACCACAAGTGGTATTATCTTTCTTATTGATCCCCATTCGATAGCATGGCAACCTCCTTCTTAGGTACGCCTGCAGTTTCACCGGCCCTGCTGCCTCTTCTCGGGTCCGCCGCGATACTCAGCTTCGACTACTTTGAGGCCATCTACTTTTCGACGTTCATCCGGGCACCAAGGGCGGAGATGCCTGATGGAGCACTGTCTGCCTTCTGGAAGTACTCACTGACACCCAGTCTGACATCAGTGTTCGTAATCTACGGAGGCACGGCAGCTCTAGGCGCGGCAGCGTGGAGCGGTGCAGAGAAGGGAGGGCTGCTGAGAAAGTATGCTGGACTTGGGGCGCTATTCACAGCAGGACACTTCCTATTCGGGTACCCGGTTAGTCTCTGGCTCACACATATGCTCGTACAGAGTTGACTGACTAAGAGTTCGACTTCAGATTGCAAAGACAGTGGAGAGACTGGTGGAAGAGCCAGTATGGGCGCGTGAGGGCCAGCGGAGGTGGCTGATAATTCACGCCGTCAGAACCATGACAGCAGACATTCCGGGCTTCATCTGCTTCTTGGCTGCAGTCTATCACGGTTGGTAAAAGTGATCGAGAGGTTGTGGTTGAACAATGCACATCGGTGTTGTGATCGAACAAACATAAATCTATAAAAGCAGATCTAAATTGCATGAAAATTAAGTCCTGATTTTAGGGCAAGAGAGAAGTTTTGTACATACCTACCTGAGTAGGTACCTGGGTACTCAGGAAAATGAGGCCTCGGCATATAGGCCTTCATCACGGAAGGTAATTGTCCCGAATAAGAGATGAAAACGTGTGGAAGCGGATTTTATATTTCACATTTTTGATGACATGTACTACGAATAGACCGATTTCGTCTTTGGATGCGCCGTGGTTGCACAGCAGTGCAGCGGCAGCTCACTATCTGCGATTGAGCGTTTGGGCCCTTGCACATAAAACCAGGTTCCTGCAGGTTCACTCATCCGACGATCAGCCGCTGAGCCGGCATCCTCCCACGATTTATAAGCGGCAGAAGGCAAAAGATGGCGGCATGGAACTACTGTATGGTCTAGTGATGGTATAACACTTTGGTATGCCGTGATGCAACGTCCACAAGATCCTTCGTTTCTCATCCCCGGCCTTGTCATTTGGTCAGGAATGTATCAAGATGTGGGGGATATGTCAGCGGCCGTGGCATGGAGTGGATTGGTATAAAGGCCCGTCCATCCGAAATCATTTGAGCGAGAGTCTCATCTCGTCGCTTTGACTATCACATCTTGCGACTACTCTATATTCGTCTCTATAGCACCCGGCCCCTATCGACTACGGCCAGAAGCAGCAGCAGCAGCGTTGGCAGCGTCGCATCAAGCTAGATACTTACGGCTGTCTCGTACAATAGCAGGGCTTTGTTCACGAGTTCCTGGCAGTGCCGTGGCAACGAGGGCGGCGTCACTTGTCAGCTCTTCATTTTTCACTGGGTGAGCACGCAATTTCTCCATCCGCCCACGCACGACGAAGATTTCCGCTTCCGTCGGGAACGTCAACTTCAGCACCTCCGCCGTATTAGTGGCGTTATCGTCATCGGTGGCCTGTCAAGACAGTCAAAGTTGGACCGATTTTGTACCTTCTGTCTGTTACAACGCAATAAAGTGCAGAGAGATTTGAGAAAAAGACTTTCGCATTGTCAGGAATATTCTTTCTTCCAGTTGAAATTTTCACGTTTGGTAGGATATATGAGCGGGTCACTGAGTTCGGTGGTGAATTCACTCTGACATTTGACGCAGGCTCACTCACACACACTCTCGATTCGTCTTCACTTCTTTGTCCGCCAACTTCACTGCACACTACTCCAACATGTCTCCCAGCACATTGGCGACGACATCAGCAGCTCAGCATGCGGTTGAGACGCCACCACGAGCACCATCGCCTGTACATGGCTTCGGCACTATGGCCGTGCACTCGGGCTCGCCACACGATCCGGCAACTGGAGCGGTGATCGAGTCCATCTCGTTGTCCACCACGTTCGCTCAAACGCATGTCGGCAAGCCGATTGGCGAGTTTGAATATACGCGATCCTCGAACCCGAACCGGACCAACTTTGAGACCGCTATCGCAGCACTGGAGCACGCCAAGCACGCCCTCGCCTTCTCCTCCGGCAGTGCGACGACTGCAACGATCCTGCAATCGCTCGCATCGGGCTCACATGTGGTATCTGTCAGTGACGTCTACGGTGGCACGCACCGCTATTTCACCCGGGTGGCCAAGTCTCACAACGTTTCGGTGACGTTCAGTGCCGCGATCGAGGCTGATATTGCCGACCTGATCAAGCCGGAGACGAAGCTGATTTGGATCGAGTCGCCGAGCAACCCAACCCTAGGTCTGGTGGACATTCGGCAGATTGCCACGGTGGCACACAAGCATGGCGTCAAGATCGTGGTCGACAACACCTTCCTCAGCCCATATCTGCAGAACCCACTTGACCACGGCGCGGACATAGTAGTGCACAGCGTGACAAAGTACATCAACGGCCACTCGGACGTGCTAATGGGCGTGTGTGCTCTGAATGACGACGCACTCGCCGAGCAGCTGGCCTTCCTGCAAAACGCCATTGGCGCCGTGCCCTCTGCCTTTGACTGCTGGCTGGCCCACCGGGGACTGAAGACGCTGCATTTGCGCGCGCGACAGGCGTCAGCTAATGCTCTCGCCATTGCCAAGGCGCTGGAGGCATCGCCAAATGCCGTCGCTGTCAACTATCCCGGGCTCGATTCCAGCAAGCACCGAGCCATCGCGCTGAAGCAGCACCGGGACGGTCTGGGTGGTGGCATGCTCAGCTTCCGCATCCAGGGCGGGCGCGAGGCAGCCGAGCGCTTCTGCCAGGCGACTCGCCTCTTCGTACTTGCCGAGTCCCTGGGTGGCGTCGAGTCGCTGTGCGAAGTGCCCAGCGCCATGACACACGCCGGGATTCCACGCGAGCAGCGTGAGAGTGCCGGCGTTTTTGACGATCTGGTCCGGCTGAGCTGTGGTGTTGAGGAGACCGAGGATCTTGTCCGCGACGTGCTGCAGGCGGTCGATAAAGCCTCTGCCGCCAACGACCCGACTGCCGGCACAGGTATCAACGGGCTGAGTAGTAAGGAGATCAAGGCAACTTTGAACGGCCGGGCCTGAACGTATAGCTCATCTTCATATTCCTCTCCCGAAACACGCACCGCATGACTGCATGAAACGATTCCCAGGCATAGCATTGGAAAGTTAGATCGATGATTATTCTGGAGATGAAATGGTAATGGACGGCACGCGCTAACTGGGCAAAGTAACTGTTATGCGCACCACTGATAAACCGGAACATTAGAAAGGTCAAAGCATTGATGATATCTCTCAGCCTCTTCTACGGCGCCGTTGGAAGAGCGAACTCACGACTACATCTGAATGATAGAAATTTTATATATTCCGTGCTCAAACCTTGCAAATATCACGATCTCAAGCTTGTTATATGACTACAACGCACGTATTGCGAAGGTCCTGTTGTGGACCAATGAACAGGTCTGTTACAATTCAGTCTCAGATGCTATGTGGAGACCAGAGATATCTGGAAGTATCTTCCACGTAGCTCTACCATCAGATAAATTCTGCTTAGCTATGAAGACATCAATGTGCATTGTTGAACCTCATCATGAGTAGATCTGATAGTCCACCTTTCCCGTTTCTTTGAGCGTACATGTGACCTCGTAACCATCTCCAGCGTGATATTCACCTACCTAGGTAGGTAGGTGAATGATCTGTAAAATAGCTAAGCAGCTTGATGCGAGTAAATTATGCTGGAATGGCACCAAGCCAAACACCATGGTGTCCTGTGACCCTTCAAACTTTTGAGGATTGAGGCTCTGCTCTCGTCATGAGCCGGTCGCATCCGAGCTCGCCGTCGCATCATGAGGATCTCGGAACGAGTGTTCGCACCTAAAATTGACTTGCCTCTCCAAGAAGCCAACAAATTCACTGCGCAGGTGGCGTTGAACAAGACAAATCGTCAGATCGTCAGAATCTACACGACTATTGATAGCCTAGTCTGGCATGGCAGCTCCATCTGTCAAATCCGAGATCTGCAATGCTCCAACAATCTTCCATGTCCAAAATTGCCCGCAATATGGCCGCAATATGCAGGCAGATGACATGCTCAGACACACAACCACGGCTAGCATCATGTGGATTAGGCTACTTGAAGATCAAGCACTGCAAGTCAATAATGTCCTCAGCAAACATCAACCCACCCACATCACTTCGCTCTGCAAGGGAAAGGGCGATACCGTCGTCATAGCATCATGAATCAGATTGCCGGCAACCTGTCTCCACCATCCGCCACATTCAGAAAAGGCTGATTGCCGTACCGCCACTGCAAGCTCGCAGCGCAACATCGAGATCGGACCAGCAGCCAGCAGACGCCGGTTCTTGTGTTCTTTCTGGAAAAGGCGATTCGTGATTCACGAATTGCGATATCGTCAGCAGGCGCGGAGAGGAATGCGATCGTGGAAGGCGCCGCCCATTGGCCTCTTTCCTCTTCCTGTGAGCGCGTTCTTTGGTTCTCCTGACGTAACGGATGCGTTCTCCGTCATTGACATGTGCGACCACGAAGCGCGAGGAAGGCAGCACCAACTTGTTTACTGTTGTGTGCGTACGTGGGGAAGGGAGTATGGAGGGGCAAGATCCTGTGACTGTGAATTTTGTCTGTTTAAATACTTGTCTTTGAGTCGAGTTTTATCTCTTTATCATCAAGTCCACTCGAAAGATCTCACTTGAACAACTCACACTCAACTTCACGATCAGTTACCGGTATGTTTGATACGGTCCTTTCCCAGTACAAAGCATTGTTTGGGATTTGATGGACACCCGCATCCCTTTTCATCCCGCCGTTCGATATGGACGTTCTGTCTATCTTCATGACGAGTCGATTTTTCATCTAGTGATCGACTCATCGACAGATGGGCAGTCCACGTGAAGCAGCAGGCCACCGGGTCTGGCATACCACCCCTTCCCATAGTTTTTGCTCACACTCGAACTTATGATACCTGAAATCTGTCAACATTCGCGTGGCTGTCGCTTGTCTTCCTTTCTCATCATCTCATGATATCAGTAACATGACAACTTCGAGAACGGATCTGACAGACGTACAGAACCTGAACCTTCAAATCACATTTTCATCACAAGCCTCACTCCAATATGTCTGACAAGGCTGGCCGTCAGTCCCCCCACCCCGACCTTCAGAGCGATGCGCAGGTGCACGCTCCTCCTGCCGACGGCAAGATTGGTGGCCAGAACGGCGACGACAACAAGAAGGCGAATGAGGAACAGCTGAAGGGTCTTGAGAGCAACCCGAAGCACCCGCTCGCCGACGCTGCCGAGGAGAAAACGAAGTAGCATCACGCCCACGACATCTGAGGGATGGGTGTGACGTTCGAGAGAGACGGCGATTCAACTTGACGACTGTATGATAGAGACTCACACGGCCGAGCTGCGGTAGAGGAAGAGCTATGAATCTTCGTTGCCAAGCAGTTAGCAACGACAGGCGACGGTTGTGGTCGAACCACGTCGTGTTAGACAGAACTACGCTTGAATATGAGCTGGGTCTTCCAGCCTGAGAGATCAATGATATTTTCCTGCTCATGACCACAATCATGACCAACACCGTTGTGCTGCCCACCACGAAACTATCTTTAAAGCCTAGTCTATTGGCAGCAAAAGTTTCAAGTAAAAGTGTAGGCATAAAGTCTTTAGAAATCCAGGCCATTTAAGTCTTGCAAGTACATCAGCTTCGTGCCCTGTCCTCTCACCACCCGACCCCTGGTTCCCTGGTTCTCTGGTTCCCTCGTTCCATCGTATAGTGATTGGAGGGAACATTACAGAGTCAAGTTTGATTTTACCGAAGGCGTGAATCCGCCGTTTTCGACGCAGTGATCAAGATAGCCGGCAAGCTTAGCATATCTACCAATGGAGATTCACCATGTGTCGAAAATTGGATTCGAAAAGGGAAAAAAAGCGAAGCTGTATCGCATTAAACCTCTCAACAGACATGCCAAAAGCGCCAAACAGCCTAATTCTAACCCTCATCCACCCCGTATCCACATTCATACACATACACACACGCCACGCGCGCACAACTCTCACCATCATCGCCTCCCACCACCGCCACTCCCACCCACAGCAACCGGCAAATACCCCCACCCGCCGTCCCCTCTCCCTCCCCTAACCCTCTCCACCACGGGCTTAAGCACCGCCCACGCC
This sequence comes from Erythroxylum anguifugum, assembly GCA_027478595.1. NCBI lineage: Eukaryota > Viridiplantae > Streptophyta > Magnoliopsida > Malpighiales > Erythroxylaceae > Erythroxylum > Erythroxylum anguifugum. The sequence continues at coordinate 103,972 of JANIPN010501456.1, forward strand.
AACAGCCCGACCGTCGTCAACAGGAACACCCAAACCACCGCCTCGTCTTTACTGCTATCGCGCTGGAAGCACGTCGCGAACACGTCCCCGTCCGCTGCGTCGCGGCACTCCGGCAGGTTCTGCGCCAGGCAGAAGCTCCGGTTGCAGTCGTTGCATGTCTTGGCTCTGTACTCTTTTCGGTCGTCGGGGGAGGACTCGGGGGTGGAGGACGGAGAGGGGGTGGAGGGCGTGGAGGGCGTGGAGGAGGATGAGGATGAGGATGAGGAGAGGGTGGTGGTGGTGGTGGTATCGGCGCGAGAGAGGAGGATTCGGGGAGCGAGTTGGTTGATGCTTGTGGGGTCGTCAGGGTCTGGCGCGGCGTCGAGCGGGATAATGCGGTACGCGCTGAAGCAGGTGCATTTGCAGAAGGAAGTTGGAGCTGTGGCACGGTCAGTGGGTAAGTGTGTGAAGGATTTGGAATGGAGGCTGTGGAGGGTATCTGGAGAGTTCGCACCACAGACGAAACACGATTTCTCGGGGTTAGATAGACTCACAAGCAGCTCCTCCCAGCTCCACGAACAAGGAGAGCAGGACAATCAATGAGAGAAAGACCATCGGCACCCCGACGCGACATGCAGCTCGCGACAACATCTTTCAAACAAGGCGGGCGACAGCTATGATGAGGCTGCCGTCGAGGCCGTTGATGGAGAGGCTGAAGGCAAAGGCGAGGTTATCGACGATGTCCGAGTGAACATGGCATCGTCTGAAGTGTAGAGGAGGAAAGGCGAAAGACGATGAGTCGCAGAGGCGCAGTTTGTCAGGCTCGCTGACTTGCTGGCTGGTCGGCTGTCACGAGCGATGATGCCAATTGCTCACTGATAACTCGGAATGCTGCTTCGCCGGCCTGGCCTGGTCTGGGATGGGAGTTGTCGGAGTTGTGGCCGCGGCGGCTGTGGTAGCTGGAGCTGTAGCTATTGCATCGTACGGGCGGGTCCCAGTGGTAGTAAAGGCGCAACTCGGCGCAGCTCATGATGGCTGATTCTGCTTTCACTGACGTCTATATTCAACAACGCTTCTGTGCAAATAGTTCTAACAAGTTGCGGAGGTCGAAGTCTTAATGACAATTGTATGCAATGGGTGATCTCGGTCAATCAATCCCTCCGACAGCAGCAGCTCAACATCCATGTCCACAGATATACTCGACCCCGATGCTACAACCCGGCCCGAGCTTGGTCATTTTCCTTCAATGAAGTAGGGTTGTATCATGTCCGAATCTTGTTGTAGTAATGTACAAAGAAATGCCATATTTTCGCTGCCCTCAACTCTCAGCATCGTGGGCTCTGCAGTAGAGCATGCAAACCAGACTCTGAATAGTATTCGTACACCGGTCTCCCTCCCCACTACTTCGAACCGCCAAAGAACCCGGTCCACGCCGACCAGCTCTTCGCCGTCTTGCCAACCTGGATGGCTGCGTTCGACGCTACCTCGTCGAGCAGCCCGCCAGCGACTGCAGAGCCTTCGCCCTGCTGTCTCCGATGTTGCTTCAGCGCCTGCGTCACCGGGCCATCGCCCTCTGTGCCCGATAGTTGCGGTACCGACGGATCCGGGACTGGCGCGACCGGGATGCTGCTCGCCATCGCACCCTCCTGACCTCGTCGCATCAGCTCTTGCTCGTCAAAGCCGCTGCGCTCCTCCTTCTTCAGCCCCTCGGTCGAGAACAAGCCTTTGACGCGACTCATTATCCCCTTGCGCTGCTCCTTCTCCTGCTGCGCCTGCTCTGCCATCCGCTCTCGGTTCAGTAGCAGGATCTGCTCCGGTGTCGCGATGCCGGCTCGTTCCGCCCTCGCCGCCTCGACCAGCTCTTTCTGCAGATTCGCGAATTGCGTCTCCAGCCACTCGCGCTTCTTGCGTCGATTATATGATGCCAGGTCGATGAACGAGTAGACAGTGATTACACCGGCGACGACTGTGAGAAAAAGATGTGTGTCAGTCGATCTGTATCCACACACCACCCCTTCAACATTCCCAATCAATACTCACCACTCAATCCGACCAGACCCATCACCGTGACCCTGTGCGCCGTGTCTGCTACCGTCCGCCCTCTCATAACCACTCTATCCCACGTCGAGATCTCAGCTGCTCGCTTCGCTGCGTGAGCCGCCCGCAGCCGCGCCACCTTCTCCTGCGGAGTTTCTGTCGGTCGTCCGCCATTGCCTCCAGGTGGCGGTGGTGTTGCGGAAGAGCCTGCCGGCCCTTGCCTGCCCTGAAAGCTCTGTGCTCCTGATCTGAATGAGCCGCCGGCTGGCTTCGAGTAGGCGTGGGGCGCTGTGGCCGTGAATCGTGTTGCGTCCGACGCTGAACGCGACATTGTGTGTGCTGCCTGCGGGAAGAGGAGAGGTAAGGGGACGCAAGCTTGTGCTTGGGCTGTCAGTAGCCGAAGAAATGAGGGTATGTACTGTTCAAGGCGTCATTGAGGGAGCTTCGATGTTCACTGGTGCAGCTATGTTCGACCTGGTTCGCTGATCGTATTTCGGGGGAGAAACTTTTGATGATGTCGGGATAGTCCGCTGTCTCCGGACGACATTTGCCAAGACTGCCGACGGAGAGAACTCCTTGAGATTCCTATCATGCCGGACTCATAATATGATGTAGTTCTATTTTGCTACATTACCTGCGAACGCCATGTACTACTTTCAGTATTTGATTGCTTCTTCACCTCTTTGTGAGCTTAGTGAAACTAGTGGAGTTGCCAAACGGACTTCATATGCGTGGCTCTACCGGTCTCTGACACGATACATGCGTCGATTAGAATGAGCAATGCTCGCAAGCAAAATGTTTGAAATCTTTCCTTGTGTGTTCCAATACAGTGACGAAGACTTTGTTATCTGATGAATCTCGAGGCGTCACTTTGTAGCTGACCTTGTCGAGTGACTGTTGAAGACGGTTTTTGGCGACTGATTAGTTGTTCCGTCACCTGGGAACAATGCATCTATCACTACTCCCAGCAGAGTGACGAGGGTGACAAACTTGTTCAATTGCTACCACTGTGACTCTTACCTCGACCGTAAGTGACTGAAACTACCGTCTGCCACTGAAGCCTATTTAACTCAACCTTCCGTCCCGTCTTTCCACCCTCATTGTCATGAAGCTTCGAATCCAAATCAGCAGCAATGAATCCAAAGTCAGAAGGTTTTGAGTTGACCGCTCTCCAGTCTCGCATCGAGGAATCCCTCAATAAGAGTAGAGCCGGAAAGCGCAAGGAAGCCCCACATACTGACGAAGAGCTTGCTTTGGTTCAGCAGAGAAATGAAGTTGCAGCATTCAAAGCCTTTCGGGAGGATGAGGACATGGCAAGGAGGATTCAAGACGCCGAGCTTGTTGACAGCAGTGGCTACTCCAGATTCTTAGGCTCAAATCGTCAGAATCCGAACATTGCGGAGCTGGCATTTTACAAGGCTAACCCTCCCAAGAAAGCCACAGCCTTCAGATGGTAAGCTGCAACAACATGGATAGAATTTTTTTGGGTCTTAACATCTTCTCAATAGGCAGTCTCTTCTCACCGATGACGGCAGCGACGACGCTAACAAAGCTGAGTCGAGAGCCGAGATCACCACGGACGTCAATGAAGACTCTCGACCCGCGAAGAAGCAAAGGATACGGGCGGATTGTGTTGCCTGTGGCCGAAGGACAGCGACGATCGAGGTCCCCTGTCGGCACGAATATTGCTCGAAGTGCCTGATTCACCTTTTCGAAGTCTCGCTAGAAGACGATGAAACTCGATTTCCTCCACGCTGCTGCAAGAAGGAGATCTCAATTCGCCACGTCCAATCCAGGGTATCCTCCGACTTCAAAGATGCCTACTGGCTCAAATTCCAAGAAAGAGCTGCGACGGAGAAGGTCTACTGCCACGTATGCAGGGTGTTCCTCCCCGATCTCTACTTTGATGGACAAAACGCCATCTGTCCAAAGTGTCATGTCAGCACCTGCCGTCATTGCAAGGGTGCTGCTCATACAGAAGCAGTCTGTCCTCCTGATGAGAACGAACGCAAGCTGCTGGTTCTCGGCAAAGAGAAGCTCTGGAAACAATGCCCGAGGTGTCAACAAATGATTGAACGATACAAGGGTTGTAATCACATGACGTAGGTCTATTGAATACGTTCTTGAACTTGTCTACCCGAGTTTTCAACATAATTGCATTGCTGACGATACTACATTAGCTGTCGCTGTGGCACCAGCTTCTGCTACCTTTGCGGTTCCTTGTGGAGGACGTGCCGTTGCGTGTACGCAGGTTGATGCCCTCTTTGGCTATTTTCCTGTCGATGAGGTAGCTGATTAGACTGTAGGCGGTAACGAGAACGAGGCAATGGATGCAGCAGCAGACATCCTGGCCGATGTGTGGGAGGATGACGTTGCAAACTTTCTTGATGCAATGGCAGACCAAATTCGCCATGAGAGATCGGACGATGTGACGGAGGAGATGATTGAAGTTGTGGCAGGAGTGATGATTGGTCTTTGGCCTTTTTGACATGACCGTCACATTTTCTGGCGTCATTCAATCAGTTCGTATCGTTGTGAACGAGTCTCTGACCATCCTGTTACCGCTCATCTACCAGTGTCGCCATTGTTCATCACTTGCCTGCGTCTGATGACACGGACTTCTTGTGTGAAGACAGTTCAAGAGAGGTTCCATTTGATTGATTATGTATTTTTTTTTTTTTTTTATCAGATCGAGATGTTCGAAACTGTGGAGGAAGTTTTGTGATTGCAGTTACTTCGGAGCGCGAATTTATTGTTGAAGAGCTCTGGATATCAACGAACGCCATCTCAGATCGACATGAGGCACAGGAGTATCTCTAGCATTCAGTATCAGCTAAACTGATATCATTTTGAAAACAGCTGTTGCTCTCTACTCAAAATGATTTGCAACATAACACTCAGAGTTGTCATCGGACATAGCAGCATATCCGTTGCAGACGATCAGCCTGAAAGTCTACGTCGCATCCATAGCGGGCCATGCGATCACAGATCCTAACAATTGACTCATTCGTGCATAACGCCTTGCTACAGGTGCTGTGAATCTTTCGGATTGCTGTTACTATCACTAACTTGCCATTCGCTGAAATGTCCGATCATCCATTTTATGGTGCGGGATTTGCTCCACGCTGCATGCATCTTCGCAACAAAACCTGTTGTTAGTTGATGCAGCTAGCCGAGATGAATTGGCAAATCATAGTGGACAAGTCATGTCCAGCGGGGTCATTCTCCCTCTCATCCTCTCGTATTTCGAATGTCTTTCTTGAATGAACGAAGTTAAGAGGTGATAATTCACGTTGGATATATTTGTGTGCGGATTCAGCTACTACCTGTGCTTCAGATAGCTTATCATAGCTGATTGACCCGTGTCAAGGCTGCCACTACTCGGACTCGCAGAGCAGTGACAACGCAGTTTTCATCTCGCTTACACTGTTTGTCACACGTGATTGAGCTTTGTGATGGCAACACAAGTATAAAGTCCTTTCGTACAATCTCATCAACTCGCTTCCAACAATCCAGTCAACATCACTGCAACGAAAGGGCTCCCTACGCACAGCAGCAGCCATGGATGCGAGCACTCTCGCCTGTATCTCGCAGATCCTGCAAGACGACATTGAAGAAGAGCTAGCAAGAAGTCGAAGCAAAAAAGCCGAGGGCGCGCCCTACACAGACAGTGAAGTTTCTCTCCTCCAGCAGCAGGAGGAAGCTGTTACTGTATTGACATCTACCTCGGATCATCAGATGGCTCGAAGTCTACAAGATGCCTGCGTTAATGATAGCGCTGAAATCACGTTGCTGACAGCAGCTGAAGATCTTGCCTCAAGAGACCACGCTTTGGCTCGCTCACTTGGAGGTCTCCCGGCAGAGACTTCAACAGTGGGAAGGTGGGTACCAGAATGGTTTCTATTGAACTGGGTGACTTATTGACATACACTTAGCGAGTCTTATGTGGAAGACGATGACGATGATCTGCTTGAGAGAATGAGCGTACTCTCCATGAGTAATATCGGTGATGATGCGTCCAGTTACCAATCCGGAGCAAGCGCCAGCAACGCTGTGATGCGACATCCTGGTAGCAGCAGGGCCCCTTTGGCCTGGAGGACGAGCAAGCAAGAGCAGCTATCCGAGTGTATAATTTGTGCAGACATGAAGGTGACCCAAGCCGTCCCATGTGGTGATCAATACTGTCAAGAATGTCTCGTTCGACTGTTTAGAGACTCCATCAAAGACGAAACGCTGTTCCCACCACGTTGCTGTCATAAGGAGATACCCATCTCGCTTGTCTTTGCGAAGCTAGGCTTTGCTTTCAAAAAGGCCTTCGATTTGAAGATTATGGAAAGAGCCACGACGGACAGAACATACTGTCGCAACTGCATGACATTTCTGCTGGACAACTCCTTCGATGGACGTGACGCAGTCTGTCCGAAATGCAAACTTCGTACATGCCGCCTCTGTAAGGGCAACGCACATAGCCTGGCCTGTCCAAATGATGCCGCCCTCGAGGAGCTCAATCGCCTTGCTGAAGAACAGGGATGGCGCCACTGTCCATCGTGCAACGCTCTGGTCGAGCTCGAATATGGATGCTTTCACATGACGTAAGTTGAGTTCTGGGCTATGGTTAAGAGAGCAAAGACTGATGTTCAGAAGCTGCCGATGCCGGACTCAGTTCTGTTACCTGTGTGCCGCCCGCTGGAAGACCTGCTCATGCCCTCAGGCCAGCCAACGCTACATCGAACAGCGTGCAGCTGCCATCGCCAACCGCCCGGACGGCCATGGCAATCGACCAGCGCCAGCTGACCATCAGCAGATTGCGCGTATCGCGGATATGGTCAATGAGACGCACGAATGCAATCATGCCGGCAGATGGAGGAAGCGCACGGGTAGCTTCCAATGTGAGGAATGTTATGACTGGCTGCCCCAATTCATTCTCGAGTGTCGCCGCTGCTTGCTGCATGCCTGCGTCCGATGCCGCCGCAACCGTCTTTAAGCAAGCTTAAAGATAGACGAGCTTCTTCAAATTGGTAGACGTCAATTAGCCCCTTTGGTATTAGTGATGATATAGGGGACCGATGTGTTTGGTTGAGCAAATGAAACGATATCGAGTGAAGAAAGAGGTAGGAGTGCGATGGATGCGATGATGGGGAGATCGTCAGTGACTTTGATGGGCTTTGGCACTAATGAGTGAAAAGAATCTTCAATCAGACAATCTTTGCAGATCCGATCTTGTGATATAGTTGGAAAAGGAGGTGAGGGATTGCTGTTAAGTGCTGGATAACCTATTTCTTCCCCTGATGGCTGTCATCTATTGCCCTGGAACCTCCTTTTAAGTATTTCATCTTCTCCCTGAATACCTTTAGTGTAGTTCGATTTTGCTCCCTACGACGCTCTCGTCGATCTCTCTCCAATTGTTCTCGTCTTATACCCTCCTCGAGCCAGGGCACGAGATGGAAAAGTCGTTCAGGCTCTGGACATATCAACAACTGCTTCCTTGTGGATCGGTCCGGACTTTTAAAGACTGATAACGGTAGGTGCTCGACTTCACATATTTTATGCGCGAGAATACAGTCCATACATGGAACGAGATGTTGAAAGTGCTGAAGAAAGTTCCGCTTCCATTCCGTCCACTGAGTGCTGTCGCGAGCGACTCTGCCCGAAGCCTGAACTCTTTGTTGAATTTTATCTTCCATACGAGGCTTTGCTACTGTATCCATAGCTCCGGACACACGAGAGCGGTTGGATTCATTTGCGGTTGCTGCACCCAATTGGCCTATCTTCGATGACGTCCCAACTGTCTTCGACTTTTCAAAATGCGTTGACGCCTGGTGGAGATTGGTGATGCACTGGTTAATATTCCTGATTAAATAACCACCAGTAGTCCGCACGTCGGAGCATTGACATCGCAGAGGGATTGTGCCGACGTCTAGAGTTTTCCCAGCATCACTGTGCTTGATTTCTTCCGTTTCGATGGGGCTATCAAGACTTTCTTTGCTCATCTGTTGAGTGCTTGGCTGAAGAGACTGAAGGCGACCAGTGATTCGAATGATGCGATATACTGGTTCTGATTAGAGCATGGGGTAATCTTTAATCTGCGAGTTGATAACAAGGCGATACGGCTGTTATCATACTCAAGACGTCTTCCACAGGTTGATCAATAATCTCAAGCTGTACTTACTTTCGACTAGCCCATTCCACAGGCTCCGAAGGGCGTCTCCAGCGAAATCGATAGCAAGCTGTTCGATATAGCTTCCTGTTTCTTCAAAGTCATTTTGAGGCGGCTCAAATTGTGCGTACCAGAGGATTAATTCATCGTGAGCATCGAACAAATCGTTCTTGACTTCACTACTGAGACGGTTTTCCATCGCCTTTTTATCAATAGCGGCGAAAGCTATCTGTATGCCTGTAACTCGGTTGCGCAGTTGCGTTGCACCTAGTTTAAGGTCTGCTATTTGATCTGGGAATGTCAACTCATATTTTTTTGCAGTTCACAGGAACAATCACTAAAGATGAAAGACGAAAGACGAAAATGACGACACTAAAATTGCTGACCTTTGCAGCTCTCACATCTAAAGTTCGACTGTGTATGGCTTAATGATGCTGTTGAAAAGGCTTCGACACAACGGGGCCGATTGCCTCTGCCTGCTCGGTTTCTCAAGAAGATCAAGACATTCGTGAAAGCTCAGACTTCCATCGCCTGAAGATTATTTGAATGATACTGTAAAGTATACAATTTCAAGTCGCTGTTAGAAGTTCCGTAGAAAACCATAGGCGACCAATTGAGGCACGTGAAACGGTTACCTCGTCAGGGAATCGACAATCCACCCCGCATCACGCAAGGCTGAGCAAGGACCTAATGCAAAAAAAAACCCCCTGGAAGAAATCATATTGTGAGTTTTAAAACTCACAGATTCGTCACTGACCTACAATATCGCTGAGCGATCTTGTATACAAGTCTGAGAGTGATGAGCGGTATAGAGGTTGCTGGACTGATTCTGGGGGCCATACCAATCTTGATGGAAGCACTGGAGACGATTGGGAAGACACAAAATCTAATCGGTCGTATGGCAAGAGGGGGACATATAATCCACTGCACATTGACAAGCCTTCAGCTCGATCAGTTCTCGATTCGTGTACAGGTTTACAAACTTCTTCGCAATACACAAATATCTTCATCACCCGAGGGGCTGATGACTCAGGATCCGACGCCGATATTACAAGATCCTATCGTTGCTCAAAAATTTCAGTCATATCTAGGAAGTGAACGATACCGACTGTTCACTCAGCAGCTTGATATATGTATCAATATCTTGTCCCAGATTATTGACCGATTTCAAAGTCTATTATTTCCGGGTGTGGATAGTACCGTAAGATTTTGCGGACTTGTCTTCTCTGAAGCTGCGCTCGGGCCAATTCCATTGATTGCGCAAGAAGTTCTCAGTATATATGAGAAATATATGTCTAAGACTATGTTGATGGCTATAGTCAATACGCACGAGAGAAGGGCGCATTGCGCTTCCGGTCTTGCTTGACAGCCATGCGAGCCAAGGACCAGCCCGTGTTCTCAACCATAGTAGGACTGCAATGTTCCGACTTGCCGTCAGGGGGCCAGAGCTGGAAGCGAGAGTAGCGGAACTACATTTAGCAGTACAAAAGCTCAAGGATCCTGATCTTTCCGAGCCAGAATCCAGACAGATACGTTCTGCTCCAACAGAAGGTAGACGGTGCGACCTTGGGCATCTACTGGTCAGGCACTTTGGCACGGCTCAAAGAAATGCTGCAAGACTATACCCAGCATTGGTCCATGCAGTCCAGGATAATTGTCACCTCGCTCACCCTGTTTGTCTTTTTCTCAATGATCACAACACACTCTTGAGCGAAAGCGAGGAGAACATAGTTCAACAATCAACATCGGCATTTACCTATAAGGTCCAGTTGGCTGCGTTATCGCACGAGAGTGAGGTACGGCCCGCAAAGTGGTGTGTGTGTCTGATCTCAGCGACGCCTCCTGGCAATAGCGGGGGTCGCAGAGCAGAGACAATAGTGGATCTGTGTTCGGTGTTGGTTAACAGTGCTCAGCTCTCATGTAAATTGAAGCTGTCTGAGGGTTGCCTGTCTCGAGATCTCCAAGCAGGACCGGAGTCGTCGGAACCAGCAATAGGGAATACAGTCACGCTACAAGAGGCATTGCAGCGACGAGGCGTCACGCCAGAACAGCGGCTCAGCCGCAAATCGAAGTATATTCTCGCATTTCACCTGGCTTGCTCAGTTCTCGAACTGAATCAAACGCAATGGATGTCGAGGCCATCATGCTCTCGATCAATTCATTTTGGAGAGACGAACGCTCGCTTGGACGCCGAGTTTCCTTGCATTATACAGCCTGATCTTTCTACAAATATATTGCCCGGCCCTTCAGAAGCGCACGCTCTTACGCTTTCATTGGGCGTCCTGCTTTTGGAACTCTGGTCGGGCAAGGACTATGCCGAGTGGAGAATCGAGCAGAGTCTGGGGCTCGAAATTGAGAGCGATGCACACGAGCAGCGCCTGTCCGCGGTGGATCAGTGGCTGAGGCAGACCGAGACAGCAATGCCGAGGTATTATCGAAAGGTGATGAGGCGTTTGATCGAGATCTCTGGAAGGACGTCTTACTTGTGGCAAGATATCGACTTTCGAGAAGATTACATTGAAGGTGTAGTCAGACCTTTGTGGATGAACTGCAAACACTGGCTACCACAGCAGCAGCGGACGAGCGAATAAGGGAAGGGCGAGAAGTGAGAATTTTCCCTTGAATGAACAGTGGGACGGCCACTATCGTTGAGTACACTTTCAGGTATTAGAGAGTATACTTTGGTTTGTACCTAGGTACTTTGCCGGGTACCACAGCGTAAACTACTTTGCCAGGTATCCAGCGATAAAGCCTGTCATGTTTCCATCTCAATATCACCCAGTGTAGTAACGCAGAACCAAAATTGTGTTACCCTTGACCAATTTAGAGTCATGCAAAATCACCTGTACTGACAGCTATCCGTTTCGCTCAATGATGGATATTATGGTGGACTTTGACTACCTTTAATGGTGATAGATGCTATCTCCAGGTGCGTTGAAACGGGAGTGAGAAACATCGAGGTAAGTATCTGGACATGTTACAGCAGATCGAGTTGTCGTTGCCTCAATTTTTTTTTTAACAATTCTCTTATCAAAATGCTAATGATCTGAAGATTTCAGAAGACATCGCAGATTGTTGTCGCGACAAGCTTGAAAATGCGAGATAGAAGCCAGATTGCACTCTTTGTCCTGATTTCGCCCACCAATAAAGGCCGTTTATTATTTTGATTCCATGTCTAATGCGGGTGATCACTCATCGCGAAGACGCACCTGTCACCATGCACGAGCCGATGGCCACCATTGGCGGCGGGGAATCTCAATCAATCCTTAATCAGTCTAGCCCACAGGCTTCATGATCTGAGAGTCTCGGGTCAAGCCACCAGTTGACACCTTTTAATCTCAAGCTGACGCGGACCATCCCTCTGCCGACCGCATCATTTCGGGAACGGTTTCACATCGCGCTCACGTGACTGTGCGGCGATATGGCGCATAAAGTCCTTCTCTGTACTGTAGCATAAACCTGAAGCTCGAGCTGTTTTGCACTGCGGTCAAGGTACTCGATGTTACAAGCCGCATCTGGCCAACTCTGGGTGCTTAAAACAATTAATAGACCCACGTGGGTGTTTTTTTTTTGTTTTGCTTTTTTTTTTGAGGGTCTTGGGTGTGTTGTTGGCAGGTCTCTACATCATGCTCCGCTCCAAGTTTTCATGCTCTCGCTGCCACACGTGTTCCACGGACCTTCGAGAAGCAGCATTTCAGAAAACTGCAATTCTCGCTCATGGGCTCAACTCGGGCCCGGCAGAGCATGGCAATGACATGGGTGCGAGCAATTTTGTCAAATAACATTGCAATATCTTCTGACATCACCGATATCCATGAAAAAGGTAGCAAATGGTCAAGAGATCGCGATATGCTCATGCTGTAGCACATCCCACGACCCTCCCGTCGCCAAGCTGCACAAAATGCCAGCCGAGACTGGCCCAACTCCCGACTGTGGATTAGCTCCCGCGTCGGGAGAGGGAATTTCATCATCAGGCTAGGAAAAATGACATGCAATACGAGGCCGAGATGCTTGTCGACAAGCCTGCGGTCGGACAGTTGAGTTGATGCTCGGCAGCAGATTCTCAAGGTGGAGAAGATAATGGTGTTGAATCATGCAGTGTCGAAGCGGAGTTGTCACGGAGCCGGAGCATCAATGGCTGGGTGCACGTTCGCCGCACGCATAAGCAGAACTCGATATCAATCGGTGATCTACAGTCACAATCTGTCTTGGATATCACAAAGAACGAGCTCGACGGCATGACAACGTGCAAGTCTTTCTTTGCCGCTGTCCGGACATAGGTCTAAATGGCATCTTTGAGCTGGCATGGCGACACGACAGTGCATGGGTCGTTCGACAGGTTGTCGAGCGTCCTCCCAGTCGTTGTTTTCTCCGCATTTACCAAGTGCCGTACAAGAGTGGAGTGACGCATCACAGGGCGCGCGTCTATGTCAGACAAGCAGCCAAGGACAGAAGCCGACATTTAGCAGCCGGCCGGCATCACGATACGCTCAAGTCTTTTGTCTTGTTTATCCATATCTGCTTCGCTTTTCTTCAGGGTATGGCGGCTAAGACATCAATAAAGATCGAACACGAGCTTTCACGAGGGATTGACTTCAAGTGCCGCTTTTGGGCCAGTTGGCATTGGGTCGCTGGGCGAGCTTGCATCAGGGTTCTCGAGATCGCGAGCGGCCAGGAAGCGGCGGAGCAGAGAGGTGTGGATCCCGGGAGCGGCGGATCTGAAGCAGATCCCTAACCGAAGCAGACGCTCGACCCGGCCAACCCGGCGAAAAGCTTTTTTCTTCTTAGGGAGGCGCCGCCAGGAGCGTTTGAGGCGCGTCGGGGTGTCTGTAGCCTTGTGGCTCCTGACGCAGGCCTGAACCAACCCTAGCTTGCTGCTGCGTCATGTTGGGCTTTAGTCAGGGGCGAGCTGCTGGCCAACGACAGCGCAAGCTGCGATTGCGAGGTCACCGTGGCCTCTGTACAGTGCCATCAGAACGCTGCCACGCTGTACACAAAGTCTCAGGGGGGTTGAGCAGCTGCCAGATGATATGGGAATAGTGCTTTTGTCATCGACCCATCTCGTGATGTTTGTACATATAGGTTGTCCAGAAATTTGAACGTGGTGAAAAAATCTGCAATGGAGCCTCCCCTCCTTTCAACGGTATGGTTTTCTTTTGGGATCCAACATCAAGTCCCTGACGCCGCAGTCATAAGTACTGAGGAAGAATTTTTAGATGCTTCTCTGCATGTGGGTGAGTAGTGGTGGTGGTGGTGGTGGTGGGCGAGTGTGGGAGGGAGAAAGTGCGGGTGTGGGTGTGGGAGCGGGTGAACGCAAGTCCCTTTCTCTCTCACCTCCCGATATAGAGGTGCACCAAGCCGTCGCTCGAAATCTTGGAACGGGGGGTCACAACTTTTTGCCAGCGCAGTTGGACTCCGGTCCGTGTTCGAGCTCTGGTCCTACTCTCTCTCCTCTTTGACGATTTCTGCTCTTTTTACTCTCCCTCCCCAGCATCACTTCTTACAAACCCCCTCGTTCATACTTTATTTCCTTGTTCTCGAAGTGTTTTATTTCCTTGACACTCTCGTTTTGACAAACATCGAATCCTGCGTGGCACACCTGGCTTGTGGAGCTCAGCAAGTCTCGCCTTCACTACAGCTACCCTTTTGCCTATTTACCTGGGCCGACCATCTTCAACATTCCACAATCAAAGATCCAAGGGGATCACTCGCACACCCCCCTTCTTGTAGCCGACAGTTGCGGCAAACTCATCTAATACCTGACCGACACATAGCTTGCTCCAAACACAGAGCACCGTTTCACACTTTCGTTCGCTGGTGGACAGTTGATCTGATTCCACCGCACCAACGCCTTTTTATCTGACCATCAATCTTGTCACACTTCGGAACTACAGCTATAACCAATACACTCACGCATCATCATAGACCCGGTTGTCCCATTCACGACCTATTTGACGACTTTCCACGAATTTATCGCTAGCTGAGCGCCCTGGTTTGGGTGCTGGCGTGCGATGTCGCTTCGCAACTCGCTCACGCGACACAACTACTCCCCATCTGGTTTCCAACAGATCCCCGAATCTCAGCAACCCCCCTCCGGTGGAGCTCCAGGCGACGTGAGCATCCCGATGGAGCCGGTACGGAAGATGTCCAAGACCTCGGGCTCTCGCCGAGCCGGTGACAGGTCGCCAGGACTGCTCCCAGGCTCTTCATCCGTGTCTCTGAATGAAAAAGGAGGATCAGGAGGTCACGGCCACCATCGACCGAGCAGCCATCGGCGAACAAACTCCAACGGCGATGGCAGCAAGAACACCATGGGCATGATCTATGACTCCATCAAGAATTTCAGCATCGTCACTCGCTACCTTCTCTACGTCATCCCCGTCGGCGCCATTCTCCTCATACCAATCATCATTCTGGCGTTGCCCGGGGTGGGATACTGGTTCCCAAAGAACGCGAACCCGCAAAAGATCAACTGGGGCGGCGCCCAGCCTCTCTACGTCTTTGTTTGGATCGAAGTCTTCTGGGTCAGCCTGTGGGCTTCCAAGCTAGCTGCCAAAGTGACGCCCGCTCTGTTCCAGTTCCTTTGCGGCATCGTCAGCCCTGGAGTACGAAAGTACAAGTCTGTTCTCAAGAGGCTGGAGATACCCATCTCGCTTGTGATCTGGTTTGCTGTCGGCATCGTCACCTTTATCAACATTATCGTCGTCGGCTCCAGCACCAACAATTACAACAACATCGGTTGGGCCCACACCTTCAACAAGGTCCTCCTCTCCTTTCTCCTTTCGTCTGCCGTCCTCCTCGGCGAGCAGTTCATCATCCAGCTGATCTCCATCTCCTACCACCACACGCAGTACGAAGAGAAGATCAAGGCGTCAAAACACAATGTCGACATTGTCACACTCCTCTACGAAGCCTCCTGCAGCCTCTTCCCCGCATACTGCCCCGAGTTCGCAGACGAGGACTACATCATCAACGACAGCCTCGAGCTGCCCAAAGGAGTCGTGTCTGGCGGGAGGAAGGGCCACAAGAAGAGCGGCAGCGCGACTCCGATGCGCCTCATTCAGAACGTCGGACGTTTTGGTGACAAGGTCACTGCAGTATTTGGAAACATTGCCACCGAAGTGACTGGCAAGCAGGTGTTCAACCCCATGGCCAGCCACAGCGTTGTCGTCGAGGCTCTGGAGAAGAGGCGCTCGTGTGAGGCACTGGCCCGCCGCATCTGGATGTCGCTCGTCGTTGAGGGCCGTGAGGCTCTGTACCTCGACGATGTGCAGGAGGTCCTGGCCGGTCACGGCAACCACAACGCCGATGACGTCTTCCTCGCCCTCGACAAGGACGGCAACGGCGATGTCTCGCTCGACGAGATGATCCTGACCGTCACCGAGTTTGGCCGCGAACGCAAGGCCATTGCCACCAGCTTGCACGACGTCGACCAGGCCATCAAGGTGCTCGACCGGCTTCTGCTCTTCCTCGTGCTTCTGATTGACATCTTCATCTTCATCCTGGTGCTTAGCCCGAGCCTGACGGCGTCGCTGGCTGGTGTTGGAACTTCGCTGCTCTCCCTGTCTTTCGTCTTTGCCGTCACCACTCAGGAGGTTCTCGGCTCCTGCATCTTCCTCTTCGTCAAGCACCCGTACGATGTCGGTGACCGGGTCGACGTCGGCGCTCAGCAGCTCACCGTCGAGCGCATTTCGCTCCTGTATACCGTCTTCAAGTGCGTCAACAGCGGCAAGCTCACTCAGTCACCAAACATTGTGCTCAACACTCTCTGGATCGAGAACGTGTCCCGCTCCAAAGCCATGAAGGAACAGCTGCTCATGAACATTGACTTTGCCACCACCATCGAGGACATTGAGCTGCTCCGCAACGAGATGCAGAGCTTTGTTCTTGACAAGGACAACAGCCGCGACTTCCAGAGCGATGTCATTGTCGAGGTCACTGGTGTCAACAACATGGACAAGATGGAGCTCAAGGTGGAGATCAGGCACAAGTCAAACTGGCACAACGAGACCCTGCGCGCCGCCCGTCGCTCCAAGTTCATGTGCGCCCTCATCCTGGCCCTGCGTAAGGTACCTATCAGCCCGCCTGGTGGTGGCGACGCCGGCCTCGGAAGCGCCAACCAGCCTTCCTGGTCAGTCGCAATCAGCCCCGACGAGGCGCGGGAGGTTCGCCAGAAGTTCCAGGACGACAAGGCCGCCAAGAAGCTCTCCAACATTGCCAAGGAGGATGCCTCTGCCACGACCGGCAGCGATGCCAAGTTTCTCTCGCCCGAGAGCAGCGTCCGGAGTCGCAAGGGCGGTGCCGGCAACGGTCTCGGACTGGCCACAGTCGCCGAATCCAGCGCCATGACCAACCTCAACGCCCGCTCTCCGACCTACAACGAGTTCGAGTCGGGAAACGGAATGGTGGACCAGTCGCCGGGCCGGTCCGCCATTAACGATTCGAAATCCCCGGTCAGGGCTGACAGCCTCCGCACGCGCGAGCTCAACAACCTGTACTCTGAACTGACCAAGTCGCCTTCGACTGGGAGACGCCGCGGAAACAGCCAGAGCTACCACCTGAACGTCACCGCCGCTTCCCCCGTCACACCGGGCACGCCGAACGCGGACGTTGAGGACCGCATGCTGGAGCCGAGCGAGGAAGCGTCCCCGACAGAGGCACAGTTTCCTCGCGACCGGTTTGACAACCAGCCCCGCCGATCGACCTCCTCTGGCCGCCGCGGCTACTCGCCCCTGGGTCGTGCAGAGCTTGGCGGCGACGGCTTCTACAACCAATCGACATGGGGCACCGGCGCCTTCATGGACCCCGTCTCGCCCGCCAGCCCTCAGAGGCCTGCAAACGCGCAGCCGCCAGCGCCTCCGCGAGGCCGGTACGTGACGCCGCCTGCCCGTGTCGAGGAGGCTTCGACCGCGACGCCTGCGGCTGTGACCGGCTCGCCACAGGACAGCTGGTTCAACCGGGACTCTGACACGCTTCCAGCGTCTGACATGAGGCAGGCGTCGGCACAGGCCCAGTCCAGCCGAGGGGCGCCGAGCGAGCGTCCAGGCACGTCAGCACAGGCGGCACCAAAGCAACCAGGACAGATGAACCAAGGGAGGTTCTGATTAGAGGGATGAAGAAGACGAACTGGAAGTGATATCGACTCAGAGATTGGGGTTGTAGAAGACGAAGTAAATTATGAATGGTCCTTCTGCGACTGTTGAAGGCTTTCGGAGGTTTGGAGATAATGATGATTTGAAAGAACAGACTGGAGTCTTGGAGCGAGGAGGATTTGCGAGATGGTTGAAAGGGTGTTGCCTTGGCGCCGACTTTCATTCGATCCATGATACGATAAACATGACCATAGCTGCTTGATCAAAGTTCAGCCAGAGCAGAAAAGCTCGGCTGTTTCTGTCGTTGAATACATTTCTTATTTCTGAAGGATTTTGCTGATTGGCGTCTCGTGAAACTGATTTGATCTGTCATGACTGGCATCTGTAATCCAAAACGTCTGCTTGTGCCATCTCACTCGCAAAGGGAACGTCTATCCAGGCGAAGAGGAAGAAGAAAGCTCAGGTAGATACGACGTGGACCAGAATCCTGGAAAGCAAGTCTTCTCACTTCAATCTCAACTTTCGAACATGCACTTGACACTTATTGCTTTCATGTTTTACTTTGCTCTGCTTTCTCTCGTCGACAAATTTGCTTCCAGAGAGCAATCTGTTTCAATCTGATATGAAGTTCATTTCCGCGATCCTCTTTCCAATATGCTTGAAAGTAGTGACTGACTGGCCGACTGACTGAGCCCATTTTTGGATCAGTATATATACACATCTCCTTTTTCCTTCGATAGCCATCTTTTTATGTTTCCATTTTATTTTCTTTTTCTCTCGCAGTTTCCTTCTTCCTTGTTGACAAATGGGGTGATGCCTGCCTATATACACAATCCGCTTGACTCCCGACTTTGATCCCGTACCTCTCCATCTCGACTTCGCCTGCCTCTCGCAGCAGTTTCCCTCTTGACAGGTCCCATCGACCATTTCAACGCCGCCTCGTCGAGCTAGTCGTAAGTGCCTGAGTCGAGGACACGGAGCCACACGAGCCGGAGAACTGACCACTCGGTAGCGTTACGAAGCCCGAAGACGGGCGCTGACCATTCTGACCCATCTGCCCCTGCTGCTGCCCTTGCTGTCCTTGCTGACCATTCTGCTGACCCTGCTGTCCCGCCGCTGGCCCAGGAAAGCAAACACTCTGCGTCGCCGAATTATTCACCGTCCCCGTCTGCCGACCGTTTCCTGCAGCCGCAGCCGCAGTCGACCGACCCTGCTGTTGTCCCTGACTCACAGAACCAGCATGACCGGAGCCGCCGCTACCGCCAGGAGCAGCGCCACCGGCGCGAGCGGAGGAAGAACAGCTGAGAGAAGCCGACGAACTGCGGGAACCCAAAAGAGGAGAAGAGTTAGCCGAGGTGGTTCGTGGTCCAGCAGCGGTAGTGGTCTGTCTCTGGCTCGTCGTGGCCACCACGGTAGCAGCGGCCACTTTGGAAGAGGAGGAGGAAGAAGAAAGGGAGGAGGGGCGGAGAACGTTACCGGATGATGAAAAGGTCGCGCCACTGTTGCTGTTGAGGCTGATGCTGCTGCGCAGAGAGGTGGCGCCGCCGGTGAAGGTCGCGATAAGTCCGCTGTAGGTTCCGGCGGTGGAGGTCCCTGCGGAGGAGCTGGTCGCGGCGACGGCGTTGTTGTTGTTGTTAGTGCCGGCGGTGTTGACGGAGTTGGAGCCAGAGCCGGCAATGGCGGAGGCGGAGCCGCTGGGAGCAACGCCTGAACCGCTGGGTGCCATGGCGCCGCTGGCTCCGCTGGCTCCGCTGGCTGCGCTAACTGGTGCACCGCTCCCGCTCGGCCTCGCAGTGCCGGCACTTCCACTCGGCACGGCACCGCTCATGGAACCGCTAGGCATAGCACCGCTAGGCATGGCCGAGCCACCGGGCCCACCAGCACTTCCGCCCGGAGCACCACCAGAACCGCCGCCCATACCGCTGTTGCCCGTCGAGTAGCCACCATCCTCGCCCCAGACGGCAGCAGCAGTGGCATCGCTCGTATAATCGGCCGACATGTCCACCGCAATGCTGATCCACATCAACAGACCATCGCTGACACTGTCTCCCAGATACAAATACTTGGGGAATGGGTCATACTCCGTGCTCGCCGAGTCCGGCGCCAGCGAATCCTCATCATTGCTCGTGACCGCCTGAGAATTGCTCGCATACGGCTCCGTCGCCTCCACGGCCGACCTCAGCGCCTCGTCAAAGAACAGCTGCCCGATATGCCTCGCCGTCCCACCCGTATACGTATCGTTCTCCAACAGCGTCGAGCCGGAATGCGTCATGATGTGTATATGCGTCGCCCGTCCCTGGTAATGGCCGGGGAACACCGTGTCAAACGCGACCACGCCATCATCGTCCGTCTGCTGCACGCCCCTCAGGAAATCCGTGTTCAGCCCGCCCTCGCCGTCGACGCCGCTGTACACGCCCGTCGCGTTGGCGTGCCACAGATCAACGAGCAGCGACGAAGAGGAGGCGACGGGCTCGCAGGTCGACGAGTCCACGAACTGCATGTCCAGGTGCACGGGCACGCCGGTCTGCGTCTCCACCACGTCGCTCCGGATCAGCTCGCCGCTGACCCAGTACGGCCCAACGA
The DNA here is from genome assembly GCA_027478595.1 of Erythroxylum anguifugum. NCBI lineage: Eukaryota > Viridiplantae > Streptophyta > Magnoliopsida > Malpighiales > Erythroxylaceae > Erythroxylum > Erythroxylum anguifugum. The sequence goes on from JANIPN010501456.1 coordinate 123,820, forward strand.
CGTTTTCGGGGGTCAGCGCGCACGACACGTTGGATCCGAAGAGCGTGCTTGCGTCGTACGGCGAGCTGTAGCTGCCCGTCTCGTTGTGCGAGGTCTGCTCCCAGCTCTCGAGCGCGGCCTCGTCGCGGCGCAGGAAGTTGGGTGCGGGAGAGGCGGTGGCGGTGCGACGAGCGGGCAGGCCGGCGCGTTGACGGAGACGCTCGGCGGTGGCGGCGCGTCGCGCGATGGCGCGTTCCTGCAGGGCTTGCGCGTTGGCGCTGCGCGCGCACTTGTTCAGGGATCGTGCCACGTGCGCCCCGTAGGCGTCGCGCTCCGCGATCTCGCGCCGTATGGCGTGGTGGTCGTGGTGCTCGCCTGGATGAGCTGAGGCGAGTTGGGCCAGCGCCGCTGTGGCTGCCACGGCCGTTGCCAAGCTGTTGAACTGGACCATTGTTGCTAGATGCTTCTGGTTTATTTTGGAGATGTTTGCTGTCGTAAAAGTGATTGGATGGATGATAGATTGATTGATTGATTGATTGATTGATTGAGTGGACTGTCTATCCTATCTCTCCCTGAGTGAGTGAGTGAGGATGAGACTGATGAAAAGTTTTGGGTCATAGGAACGGGAGAATCAACGCTTCATTTATCTTGATGAAAATCAGAACCTCATCAGTGGGACTACGCGTCGTTTGAGCAATTTGGCATGTCCCTACCTCCACCTTCGACTCCAGCCGTACGCGTCCAAGGACTCATCACGGGCGGATGGCTTGTGACGGCCACATACACACTCGAACGACAGGAACGACGAAAGCAAAGAGGCGTCGTCGACCAGCGGGGCACAATCATCTAGCATTTACAGAGCATGAGATCGGAAGAGGGAAAGCAGAGCCGCCACCAGAGTGGTGCAAACCAGCCAGACCAAAAGAGCCGCGTACATTCTCTGCAGCCAGAGCCCGGTAATGTCCACAGAAATGCAGGAAACATTGGACCGTCAAGCTTCAACAGCAGCAGACCATCGACCCGAACTCCAACGTAGCCTCAAACTCGTCAACGACGACGCAGAAGTGTGTGTGTGTGTGTGTGTGTGTGTGGCTGTCAAGCAAGAAAAAAAAGACATGAGACATCGAATCAGGAGAGGTCAAAAGGTCATCATCATCATCAACCTGCACACCTTCTTCTGCAACCGCGTCCTGCGACACGTAATACTGCCTGACGTAAAACATGGGGAAAGCTAGAAACAGACATACGAGATTTTAGGTGAATGACAACAAAAGAGAAAGTGTTGGTCAATGAGAGTGAAGGGAAAGAAGGCGGAAGAATCTGAGGCTGGCATCTTGCGTGTTTGGCCCATCTGATGGCTGAGAAACGGCGCAGGAGCCAAGAAGTGCTTGACGCGTCTTGGAGACGAACGTCTTGCAGCGCCACTTGGAGCCGGCTGTCTGTCTGTCTGTCTGTCTAGCTGATCACTTGTATGGGCTCTGAGCTGTCGCACACACTCTTCATCCCCCCACACAAAATATCTTCAGGTGGAAACATGGATGGGGGAAGAAATGTGAGGCGGGAATCTCCACCTTTCGTCTCCGGCGACGACGATGACGCGGCCGCGCGGCTGCTGTGGCGCTGGCCGCGGAGCCCGGAGTCTTAGTCCGTCATTTTGGCTTGCAGAAGGTACGTGCTCCAGACTTTTTGCCCTTTGGCGTCGTTTTGTTCGGTAGAGTCGATACACGACGTTCGGTGGAAATCTGACGAAGAATCTTTGGGACGATCACATTCATCTGTGATATGATTTATCGAAGCTCTGGCCGTCGAGTTGACGTTTCATGCTGACGCGCTCCGGTTGACGGTTTTGCGTGCGTGCGGAGAGTGAGGATAGGCAGGCGAGAGACACGGTATGGCGCGTCGCCAAGGTTTGACTTGCTCGTCGAGAGGGGATCGTTCGTATGTGAGGCAGTGATGTGGCGTGGCTTGGTGTAGATCTGTGCCGTGTTGGCCGAGTCTGCTCTCTATCTGTCCTCGACTTGTGTGGAAGAGTGATCTTTGCTTAGCTGCGCTTTTGCAACCTTGATGGAATTGCTATAAGCGAATCAGCAGATGTGTTATACTCACTTGTGGTCATTCTAGGTATCTATAGATTAAGTCTCTTATGCGTAACCCACGGTAAAGGGCTATATTATAGGACCACAGTATAGCAGCCAGTGAAGGAGTGCAATTGAGACAGAGTCAGACTGAGACCTGTTCTTTTACGACGAGTATCAGACTGAAGCTAAAACCTGTCGTCCACAGCCAAAAGATGATACCAGCCACTCAAGTCAAACCTCATATATTCGGACCTCCCTTTCAACCTAATGCAATTTGAAATTCTGATCTACTTGCTGTTAGGTTACAAGCCTGCAATGAAGTTTATATTCATTCCTGTTTCCGCAACCGCTTACTAATCAAGCTGAGAGTCACGTCTGTTCATCTACAGCGGCTCGTATAGTGTTTTGTTTGGAGCTTACTTGTTCGAAAGGCTTCTCTTTACTGTATGGTTGGTGCTGAACTATTTCTTTCCTCATTGTTGTCAGCCTCATGCAGCCCATTGACTGAGCAGAAGTCCTGCCCACCATGCTTGAATGCTTATCTCCCCTTGGTGGGGACTCGCCGAGGAAACGAATGCAGGGCTCGAGAAATCTGCGTCCTTTGCTGTGTGCACCAAGGCCTCACAGAGAACAAAGAATAGCGAGGACGAGAAAATATTGAACAATAATGTCATTACTGTGGGACAACTCAACTGCCGTGCTGATGATGCTATCAGCTTATTTGCTGAATATCCCCGCATCGTCAGCCGGGTCATGCACGATGCAGGCGCCCATGTCCAATACGGGCTATTGCCTGAGCGCATAAAAAGCTCTAGAACGTTTTCGACGCAACTATCAGCCTTGTTCGTGCCGCGCCAACTCTTTGAGTCTGTCAGCTGAAAGTCCCGCAGATAGTGAAAAGGCGTCAGCGATTGGCTTCGTGACCTGCCACAGTTGACCACGCCCGACTTGCTGGGACGTCGAAGTATTTCCGTGGTGGTTCCGATATCGAATAAGAACTTCTGTACGCTTGCTCGTAATGAGGCAGAATCGCGATGGACATGGGTGGCCTGACGGCCGGATTCCGACAGATGCTGCTACAAGAAGCTCACGGTACCTGCCCCAGTCTCTCCATTCTATTGCCTCTTTGATCTACTTCCTGAGTATCTGCCTGTTCGAAAGGTCAACATAAAGCTACAATTTTGGATCTTCGCCATGTCGCCTCCCACTCAGGCAACAAAGGCTCTGCAGAAAAATCAACGACGCGGTCTCTGGTTGCCCAAAGACCGGGCAGTGATCCAGTCATGGCTGGGAAACCTGGTGAAGGAATGCGACCAGACCAAGGCCACGCATCTTGACCCTTCCATCTTGCACTTCCAGAAGGTTGTCGAAAGCGATCCGAAGCTCAAACAGCTTGGTGAGGCCATGTTCACCCAAGTGCCCGACATTCCGCCGTACAATCAGGACCCCACCAGCAACCCCGAGGTGCGCAGCTTCGACCACTTCCTGCAGCTGCTCAACTTGATCCTGAAGAAAGGCCCGGAATTCCTGGATCCCAACGACCACTCGCAGGAGGCTATGGGCCTGATCGGCTTCCCCATCAACGCCATCCTGGACTGGCCCATGGGCACCAAGGCCGGCTACGTCTTCTGGCTGCTGCCCAAGGTCAACACGGCCTTCTTCCCGATCCTCGACGCCTGGCACCGCTTCCTAGCCAGCCCGGCATCACAAGCCTGCCTCGAGCCGAGCAAGGGCTGGACGTCGCCGGACGCGCTCACGCTCCTCGCCGCCCACGGCAACGACGACGGCACCACCTACACGTTCGCCCAGCTCTACAAGTGCGACCCGTCCGCGCCCTACCTCGGCTTCGCCAGCTGGGACGCCTTCTTCACGCGAACCTTCAACCCGGGCGTGCGGCCCGTGGCAGCGCCCGACGGTCACCCGTCCGCCCAATACCCGGACCCATCGCAAGTGATCGTGCACTCGTGCGAGTCAGCGCCGCTCCAGGTCGTGCACAACGTCTCCCTCCTGGACTCCTTCTGGCTCAAGGGCCAGCCCTACTCGGTGTTCAACATGCTCGGCTACGACGCTCTAGCAGACGACTTTGTCGGCGGCACCGTCTACCAAGCCTTCCTGTCCGCGCTCAGCTACCACCGCTGGCACGCGCCCGTCAGCGGCCGGGTGCGCCGCATCCTCAACCTCAAGGGCACATACTACTCGGAGAACTACTACCAGGGCTTCGCGAACCCAGACGGCGGGCCGGATCCGGCAGCCGCCAACAACTCGCAGCCGTTCATCTCGGCCGTGGCCACGCGCGGCGTCATCTTCATCGAGGCGGACAATGCCGCGATCGGGCTGATGGCGATTGTCTACATCGGCATGGCCGAGGTTTCGAGCTGCGAGTTCATCGTCAAAGAGGGCCAGCACGTCACCAAGGGCCAGGATATTGGCATGTTCCACTTCGGTGGCTCGACGCACTGCATGCTCTTCCGCCCGGAGACGGATCTGCAGCTGATCGATAAGGGGCCGTGGGATCCGAACACGGTGGCTAACAAGCCGGTGAATAGCGCGTTTGCCGTGGTTCCTTCGGTAAAGAAGTGATCCTTTTTTTTTCCGGAGAGGTGATCCAGAAATTCAAGCACTTGGTGCTGACGCTTGTATTATCAAGTCCACGTTATTCACCAGTTCATAGGCAGAGGAGACTCGTACCCAGATACTGAACTCTGGATAAGGATCTGATCGATCAAGTAACGTTTACGATGCTAAAGAAAAAAAAAAAAAAAAAATTGGGGTCTTATCTCAGTGAATGAAATCGACAGTCTCAAACATCCCTTGCCGTGCTTCACATAACCCTTGAAATCTTTTCATTCTAGTGAACGCTACAAGTGGTCCCAATTCACTCACAAAAGATACCGTTCCATCCGCCTCGTACAACCGCATCTCAAGGCGTCGACCCCAACCAACGTCAACAGAAGCATCATCATCATCACCACCACTCCAATCCCCATCTTGCAACAACTTCTCCCTCTCCCCTTTTCCCCCCTCTCCCCTAAACAATCCCCCTCTCCCGCTCCTCATCCCGCCTCATCCGATCCCACCTCTTCCAAACCTCATGCATCTCATTCGTCACCTCGCCCTCCTTTTCCTCCCACGGCTTCGGGCTCAACAGCAAATGCAGATTCTTGATGCTCTCGAACCGCCAGATGGGCGCGTGCACCTCCGGCTGCCGCATCGTCTTGAGCGCGTTGTACACGTACGGCAGCGACACCCAGCGGTCGCGGAACACGTCCGACACCAGCGCCTGGTCCGGGAAGTCGTAGGACGCGATCGCGTCCGGCTCCTGCAGCTTGGCCTGGATCAGCCCGAAGGCCGCTTCGCTGGGCTCCAGCACCAGGAGGCCGCCGTTGACCATGCCGATCCCGGCCGTGGTGGGCGGACCCTGGGTTTGGGCGAGGTCGGGCGTTGATTCGATGCTTGTGAAGGCGCAGTTGGCGTGTGTCCTGTGACGACGAGTTATAGCGGGTTTGTGGTTTCGATACAGGAGGTTGTTACTCACCAGTTCTTCGGGTAATGCGCCTTCTTCAGCGGGTTGCAGATACACGCATGCGCCGCCGCAAACACCTTGTTCCCCTTTCCCTCCGTCTCCGGCCCGTCCAGCTCCAATTCGTCCATCAGCTCGTCCATGTTCTGGAGAATTACCATGTCGCTGTCCAGCAGCGCAACCCGCTCGTACTGCGTGAGCGAGAAGCAGGCCAGCTTGGTCCAGCAGTCGTAGAATCGCGGATCGTGGCTGTAGTCCCGGTGCACGCTCGGCTCCAGGTGGCGTACGTGCTGCTTGGGGATCCCCCGTGCGTCGAGCGCCGCGTGGCCTTCGGCTTCGAATGAGTCGGTGTAGATTGCGACGAGCGGGTATTTGCTGCCGACCTTTTTGAGCGAGTAGTCGAGTGTGAGCAGGCCGGGGAGGTACTTGATCTTGGTTATTAGGGTTGTCCAGACTGGGAGATGGTTAGCATCGAGGGTTCAGTTTGAAAAGGATTTGGATGATGCAAAAATGAAAAAGTGAGTAGGTGGATTGGCAGACAGGTTGGAAAGTAGATACCTTTCTTGGACTTGACGTCCGCGACGCTGAACATGCCGCCATTCTCCTGCGCCATATTGATGGCGATGTGGTGATAGATACACGTCGGTGCGGGGTAAGAGGAAGAGTCAGGATTTGATACAAGCAAGACGGGGGAGCAGTGACAGAAAGAGAGATCCAAAGGAAGAGGAAGGGCTTTTAGTTATTCATGTTGAATAAGAACCTCAGCTCCATCCCATGCAGATGTAAAACATGGGATGAAGCACCGCATCAGAGACGGTATTAGTCACCATAGTGGCGTAATTATCTGGATGACAGCTCAAACGAAGTGCGGGTCATTCCGGTCGGTGTCAGTGAACCGCGGATCAGAGCTGCTTGTCATTTCGAATGGAGGATTTCCAGTTTCAAGTCAAAACTAAGAACTGATCATCTGTTCGTGGCATGTAAACAGCGAATTGTCTGTTCAGCTCTTAATGATGAGTACCTTGCTATTGAGCCTGCCGTGTCAACAATGGGAACAGCCAATCGGTGCTTCTTCTGTTTGCTAGGACGATGTGCAACAGAGCTGCTCTCCATCCAAATAGAGATTCCGGTAGAGCACAACGGTCTCTAGCATCGTTCGGCTAGCAATGGATCGGCGCGAGATCTGCCGAGTGCATCGTCATGGATTTTCCTTGTCGCTTCTAGCGTTGCAACAGGCTCACCGCCTATCAACTACCAGAATACAAAATCAAGGTAGATGTGGTACTTTTTCGAATTATGACTTGTATAAAGATATTCGCAGTGGATACGGACGAATATCGTTTTCGAAAGCAAATGTATCAACTGTGAGCACGATAACACCAGCGATAGTCCACGGCGAGAAAAACATTCCCAACGTTGGCGTCGGGCCCAGCGATCAAATGGGCGATACAGTCTTGTCATTCGTATACGTCGTAAGATATGAACTCCGGCTTTTTCCATTATACAAAATCATTCATATAGAAACAACAGCTCCCAAATATAGATGCGTAACCCAAAACAATACCACCTGGGATATACACTCAGTTCCTCCGCCTTCTAATGTCCCATATCTCCCTCCTGTTGATTCTTTCCTCTCCCTTCAGAAATATAGGTCGCCTGATCTTGACTGCTCTTGCTCTTCTTGCATCTGGCCTTGGCGTGCTCGATGGTACCAGCGGCGGCCGGTAAAGGACCAATTGCTTGTTCGACGCATCATCGTCGAGGTCCCCAGTCCCCAGTGCCTTGATTCCCCAGACCTTCCTAACTTCAGCAAGCCAGTCTGAGATCCTCATTGTCTTGCCGCCTTCGAAGCTCCATTCGCCGTTCTCGGTGGCGTGTGGGATCACCATATCGCCCCACTTGACCATACGCCTCAGCTCTTCGGTTGGTGGCGGCACCGGGATCCAGTCGTGACACGCCATGCATTCGCAGTATGTGAACTCGTTCTGCTTCACCTCTTCGAGGCAGTCGGCGCAGAGCTCCGTGTTTGGGCAGACCTTGCATCGCCAGTATAGGCTCTCTGGCGTCCACTCGGTGGAGCATATGTGGCACTGGCCCAGTTGCACTTCGTTCAGGGCGCGTAGTGTCTTCTCTATGTGGACTCCCTTGGCTGGATTATAGTCCTGCCACTTGACCAGCTCCAGTCCTGTAGGCGCCGGAATCTCTGCGAACTGTTCTGGAGAATGGCCGCCGACGATGAAAACAACCCTCGTGATCAGGACACGCACGATAATGTATGCGGCGAGCGCGTTTTCCACGTCATTGACCTTTTCAAACAGCGCTGACATCAGGTTGAATCCCTCCCAGTCGTTTCCTGGGTCGTCGTCCGACAGATAGCCCAGCGCGTCTTCCATTCTGAACTTGAGCATCTCTCTGGCCTGCTCGAGCTTGCCGTGAGTCGCGTAGTAGTGTACCAGACTGGACGCATAGCCGTCGCTGTCGAGGGTCGAAGAGTTCTCCTCGAAGATCTTCTCCATTGCTGCCACGTTCTCTGACGCCATATCTGGCTCACGGGTGGCTTTCCGGTAGTGGTATGTCATGATATCTCCCAGGGCGTACGATCGGTGCACCGATCTGCTGAGTTCTGCCGCGTTGCTCACCCTCTCAACCTCACGCCATAGCCGATACGCCCGGTCGAGCTCGTTGGCACTTGACGCGCCGTATGCGATCGCGGCAGACTCGGCCGATATGAGGTAGCAAATGTTGGCCAGTCGCCCTGATTTCGTCAGTTGGTAGTTCTCCCTGGCCCCTCTCATCGCATTCTCCACCATGCTGAGCAGTCCGACTCCTCGCGCTGCGAGCACGACTAGATAAGCGTCGATGAGGTTTGGTTTGGTGGCCATCCTTCTGCAAAATTCTACCAGTCGGGAATGATCTTGCACTTGCCCATCGTCCGTCTCTGATCTCTCCCTGTTGATAAATGTCAGGAACTTTTTCAGCTTCGTGTGCTCCTTCCCATCCCGTAGCGCCATGATGTATTTGAAGTAGGTTCCGTACTGGCTCGGCTTTTCCTTGATGATCTCTTCAAACGTCACCGCTGCCTCTGCCGACAGTTTGAGACGCGACTGGCACATGCCTCGTAGTATCTTGGCATTCAGTGCGTCGGGACCCTCCAGTTTTGATCTGCGAGTCGAACCTTTCAGGAATAGAGGTCGAAGAGTATCGAGCGCCTGTTTCCACTCGTCTTTGGCGTTATACGCCTCCGCAAGGCCAAGACGGACACGAAGCATGTCGTGCGGTCGTTCCAGTGCTTTCTGGAACGTCTCGATGGCCTTGTTCAGTAAGTCGTTGGACAGATACGTGTCTGCCAACTTCTCGAGCCACAAACCGTCGAGCTCGGACACTTTGAGCACTTTCTGTGCCCATGATGCCGCAAGTTCTATCTTTCGCTCAATGGACAGTTCTGGGGGCTCAGGAGCAACCCGAGCTCTTGGTATTGGCGGTCGCCATCGTGGTGACCCTCGCCGTGACGGTGGCGTTGTGCGTCGTGAGGATTTACGAAGCACGAAGACATGGCTATCGTCACTGGCTTCCGTTTCAGAGTCCGCAGCATTGTATGAAGCCCGATTCCTGGCGCCACTGCCACTTTCACTTTCACTACCCCTGCTGTCTCTGTCTCTGTCTCTGTCTCTGATGTCAATGTCTATGCTGTGGCCGTCCCGGCCAGAAGCGTCGGATTTGTCTTCTGTACTATCGTTTTGCTCATTAATCTCCCCATCGTCATCACTCGCACCTTCGTCATAAACCTCACTATCCGATTCGCGTGAGTGTACACTTGGATCTGGTGACAAGTCGTGTGTGACACGGCTGTAGTCTATGTCCCTGTGGGTTGTTGTGATGGGCCTTTCATTTTCAATTCTTTCTCTTTCCCTTTCTCTTTCTCTGGGTCGTGGTCGGGCAGTCGCTTGGAAAAAGTCCTTTGGCGCACGCCTCTCCGGAGAAAAAGTCTCCGCTCGAGCAAAAGTCTCTGGTCGGGCAAAAGTTGCTGCCCGGCCAAAGGGAAATGCACGCCTCCTGTGGCTTGGAGCCCTATCTGGTTCAAAATGGAACTATTTGAAGAGACTGGTCAGCTAATCTTTACAATATGAACAGAGTGATCGACGGAGGCTTTCACTTGATATCCGATGGCTCATGCTGCTAGCAGACAGTTTGAATGCAAAAGTGCAGTGGCACCATCCTGCTGAAGTCAAGCTTGCTTGAATAGCAAAGACCCATTATAAGGTAAAAACCCGTACGTTAAAAAAATTTTTAAAACATTTTAAAAAATTAATAAAAAAAAAGAGAGAGAGAGAGACTCACCTTCTCCAGATAACTGCAGACCCAGACGAATGCAATGTCCGCGGGTGACTCAGGACGTTGAAGCCAGTGTCGTGCCATCGCTTTTATCAATCGTCTGAACAGCCAGCCAGGCCGGTGGGTCTTTCGCATCATCCGATGTCTCGAATATTGATCCTTAAGTTCGAGCTTGTGCGCGACCGGATACGCTGTTTGCGATTCCGTTAGGATATCTTCCATAGCATGGTAGCAGGTCGGCTTGTTGAACCACAGATCGACATAAGGCCGGGTCGCGAGATGCGACGATGGCACCTTGACATCGCGAAAGAAAGCCAGAAGCTTTTCCACAATCTTCACCTTCAATGGATGCGCCGTGTCGTTTACCTGTTCGAACTCGAGAAGAGCACGGACTCGGTCTGGCAACAAATCAACTGCATGATTGATGAGGGGCTCGGTCGCCGGATTCACCCCGGTCGTGAGCAGATCGAGGAATTGTGACACGATTATGGCTCGCGAGTCATAGATTGGTGCCTCAATGACGGCCTGCTTCCTCAAATTCGGCGCGTTTAGTTGCAGAAAGCCGGGGTCAAAGTTCGCCGTCTCATTGAGCTTCCACAGAAAGCGACGGACCTCTTCCGCTTTGCCCTGATTGATCGTAACGCTCAGCGAGATCAGAGGCTCTGCGGCATCGACAGCAGTGTCCGAGCTCGAAGAGACCGGCTGCATAGCTCTGAGAGCTGTTACCAATTCTGGGTGAATGCCGATTGGCTTCGACGGAAGCGGCAGCTGGCGGAAGAGGCTGGCGTATAGGGACTGCTTCTCAAACTTGCGGGCAAAGGTCCTTAGCGATCGCCTCCAGCCACTCAGGTGGCTGACGGCATTGAGCTCAGCGGGCGTTAGCCCGGACTTGATCCAAAGCAGCCAAATGAGGACGCTGTTGAGCTGCTGAATATCGGGCTCACTCAGCGATGACTGCAGGTCCTGAATGACCGTCTGGGCCACGAGCTCTGAATCGCTAATGTTCCTCGACAGCATGGACTCTTCAATCTCACGAACATCGCTCGACCTGTCGATCATCTGCACGACTCGCCAGATCCTCTGTTGAACGATGGTGAAGCTGCCATTGGCAATTTCCTCTAGCGTCTCTCGAAACTCTGTCATGATCTGCGGCTCCTGGCTCTCGAACTCCACAAGTGCGGGCTCTTTCTTGAGCCTGTCGGCAACAAAGGCTTCAATGTCTGGCCTGTTCAGTTGACGGAACAATTCAAGGTTGGTCTGCGGAGGAGGCAGTGGGAAGTTGGCCTGGAGGTTGGTGAAGGTGCTCGAGTCACACGTGAATAGTGCGCGCCATCCCAGGCCGACGCCGGAAGGGACCGAGATGGACTGTTTCGAGGATGTTGTCGTTGCCGAACTCGTGAACATGCTTCGAAAAAGCTCGTTGATGGAGGAACGACCCTCTATCTGTTCTATGCCGTCAAATACCAGGTAGAAGGTGACATTCTTGTTTGCGGCGGGCTCGATGATCAGGGATCTCCACAGTTCCTTGACCGACTGGTTCTTCACGCCCGGCTTCGTCTTCAGCTCCCTGCTATATGGCTCTGAGATCTCGGCGAGCTGATATGCCATGTGGCGTAAAGCAATCAGCAGCTCTTGCTTGCTGTCGGATCCAGTACCGGTATTGTAGAAATCCCGCCTGCTGTTGGCTCGAGGGAAGAAGTAGTGTGCCACGGCGATTCTTTCCCTCGCCTTAGCCCTCTCCAGCCTATCGATGATGGATGATGCGAGATAAGACTTGCCACTGCCCTTATGTCCACAGACGAAGTAGATCGAGTCCGAGTCTTTGTCGGGACTGCTCCATTGTCGAAAGGGCCTAGACTCGTCAAAGAGCCACTTGCCGGTGTCCTGGAGGGGCAAGGCCATCTGACGCCGAATCTCCTCCTGTGCGGCACGAGTGCTCTCACTCACACCGAGATGCTCGAACAGCTGTCTCTGCCTCTCCCCAGTGTCGTCCTCCTGCTTCTTGCCCTTTAGATATCTCGACATGGAGACAATCTCCTCCTGCTGCCGCTCGACAAAGTCAAGAGCCTGGTCGAGCTTGGCCTCCTGGCGCAGCACGGTGTGGAGGGTCTTCGATGACGAGTCAAAGGCAAGAGTCGACACCAGCACATGCTGCTGGTTGATCAAGGCCTTGAAGTTGTCAAGCTCGGACTGAAGAGGTGAATCGTCCTGCAACAGGACGAACCTGGTGCCCTTGAGGAATCGCTTGAACTTTCCATCCTTGAAAGGGCCATAGGCTAGCGCGCACAGGACGACAAAGCTGCACATGAGCCTCTGAATCACCTCGACCAATGGCGAAGGTAGTGGAACGCTGCGATCGGATTGCTCCAGCACTTTGAATTGGACCAGGGCAAAGTTGATCTCTTGGAACAGGTCGGCGAAACGCTCGTAGTACTCGTCGACCTTCGCCGGTATGTCGATGAGCATGGCAATGACATTGCAGCAGATGAATACAGGTGGGTAGACCTGGGTCACCTCCTTCGCGATATCGAGGCCGGCTTTGACCACCTCACTAGCCCGCTGAAGACATCGCAGCACCAGACGCACGTTGGCCTTGGCCCTGCTCTTCGTCTTCGCTCCATGATCGTCTTTCGGGTCATACTTGCGCCCAAGCTGATCCAGGACCTCGTTGATCCCCTTGTGCTCCGACTTGTCCAGCTTCTTGCCCGTCAGCTGCACAAACCTGTCCTCCGCATCCTTCCACAGCTGCTCGAACAGCTCCGTCTGCTTGGCCTCGACGGCGGGAGCCATGGTCCCTTAGGAGCCTTAAGCTTTGCCCAGCGAACAGGAGAAACAAACGGACAAAATAAGAACGGGGAGATTGTTACGCGGAGCACGACACACGCACACGCACACGCGCGAGAGAACACAAACACAAACGCAATAAGCTCCAAAAGAAAAACAAAATATGTATATAGCAAGAATTATGTAAAGAAGAAGAAAGGATCAGACCAGATATCGCGAGCCATGTTTGTTACATGTCCCCTTTGGCCGCAAGAGACGCCATGGCGGAGCCTGAAACTCGAGATTCGGCCTTTCTGGCTGGCTAACAGCAGGATCAGCCTGCAGAAGAGCCGCAGCAGAGGGAAACAGCGAATCACGGCGAAGCGCCATCGTGGGCCGCACGGGCGTCTGGTCTCGATCTTGGCTGGATGAGGATTACATTGGCCGACGGCGGGCTTTTGCTCAGCCTTGTTTTGGGGTGGCAATAGGAGGAACGGGACCAGAATCTCGAGTCATGGTTCATGGGGACGCAAGGCGCGTTTCGGTGGCTTTTCATTTGAATTTGATTGAAGTAAAAGTCGAGTTTGCTTGCAATGCAAATCTCAAACCTGTGCCGCTGAGACAGATTCTGAGGTTTAGTCCCTTACTAGAATGCGACGCGTAACTATAGAAACTCGGTCGCCTGGAACATATGCTGTCGTCGAACCTGAACTTGATGAATGCACAATATATTGAGAACTTCTTCAGACGAATGTCAATCAAGGTAAATACTAACTTCAGCTAGAACTCATGTGGTCCAAATTAGTTCCAGCACGCTTGAACTCAAATGTCAAGCTCATCGCTTACCATGTTCGAAATTTCAAGAGAACTTGAGACGAAGTAAATGCAGTTGACCGACGAAATCTTACTCATTGCTACCACACCTCAACACAACGCGTTATGGATCAAGATAAAGTCCTCCACCAGTCTGTCAGCTACTGTTTCTCTTTCTCCTTTTAGGAATGTATGGTAACACGAAGCTTCGCGAAAAGATATATCGTAATGATAGCTCAAGACACAGGATGTGTTTTTTTTTTATCGAGGTAGAGGCTTTCTTGCGTGACGTTCCTTCCAAAGGCGTGAATGTTGTTGATAAGGTGTAGACTCGGAGTAGTTAAATGAGAGGTTTATACGAAGGCGAGACAGGTGGAGAGATAGAACAGTGGGCTCAAATATGATCCCAAAGATCATCAGTAAGGTCTCTTGAACCAGGCCAGGCAAGAGTGGAGACGGCATAGGAATGATCAAGGGACAATAGATGGATAGATGACTCGGTATATCAATAGATATATATGTGGCTAGATAGATGGCCGAACATTCCTCTCAGCTTCTCCTATAACTTGGTGCTTTCTCTTTCTTTCGCGGCCTTCGGCTCTTTCTGTTACCGACACTGTGAAAATACCGCCATAGCTGTAGTCTCACTTTGATTACCTCCTCTCAAATCTCCTTTTCCCGTCACCAAGTCGCAGGATAGCTCAATTCTGACTCTCGCTGTCACGCGTCTCTTTACGCAAAGCTTCGCTGCTGGTCCGGCTCGTCTATCTCGTAAGATAGGACCAAAGGACCAGAGAAGCACGCTGCTTTCTCCTCTGCAAGCACCAAAACAAAATTCGGCCAAATCGCATGACAAAGGGAAAAAGTGACCGTCCGAATATCTCTCACAAGCTTGCAAAATTGGGGATAAAGACAGTCCCGCAGCCAACGCGTCTGTCCTCAAAAGAAAAACTGTTTCCTCCTAGTGGTATCATTTGTCCGCATCTCTGTTCTCTGTGAATCGATCCTGTAGCTCTCTGTTGTCTTCGTGTCTCGGCTCTTTTGGGTCCCGCTGCTGTATCGACAATTTCTGACTGTGTGTCGAGCTGCCGACCTGCTCGCCGATTCCTTCGCATCTTTCGATATGATTCAATATCATCTTGACAATGGCCATCTCTTTCTCTCTTCTCTCAGCAATCTACTCAGATCTCCGGCTTGTATTCGATGCCCTTGAACATGTCCTCGCCATTGAGGAATCCGCCGTTTTGGCTCTTGAGCTCCTTGCCAAGCTTGAGCTTGCCAATCTCTGGCAGCTGCGGAGGTGGCGTCTTCTGGCGCTGAGGCTGTTTCGGGCCTGCCGACGTGCCTGGTGCCTCGCCAATGTCCTCAAGCCTTGTCAGGGTCATGCTGCTGCGTCGGCTCCAGAAGGCGCCGCTCATGCGCTTCTTCAGGCTGCGTCGACGGCCGCCTTCCTGACCGTCCGCCACGCCGTCTGCTACGCTGCCGACGGTCGAGAAGCCGCTCCGCGACTCTGGCCGGCCCCATGTGCTGGTGCTCGTCCGACCGAAGATGCTCGGCGTCCGGCTGCGGCCCGTGGTGGCGCTGGGAGGTCCGAAATCCGAGCCAGACACGTTGCTGTCTGTCCTTCCGTGGCTGGAAAATGTCTGCGACAGGCTGCGCATGGAGAGCAGTCGGCGCACGTGGTGTGGCCGCTTCATGCCCGGCTCTGCGCCTGCGGCTGTCACGGCGGTGTTGGTGGTCAACGGGCCATTGTATCCCTGTGCTGCACCTGAGGCAGTATTAGACGTTGCTGCTCCATTCTGGGAGGACTTGTCGGCGTGGCCGTTGCCGTTCTGCGCTTCGTTGTTGGGCGTGGTCGGGTGCGATCGCAGAGGGTCGGCGGGAGTGCTTCGCAGGCCCTGCTTCTGTGCTGCCGGAGCTGGCGACGGCTCTCGTGAAGGTGCTGGGATGTTCGTGCCTGCAACGAGCGACCCCTGGTCGAAGGAAAAGGTCGGCAGGCTGAAGTTGGGCTTGGTGTACTGCGTCCGCACGGGCTGCGCTTTGGCTGTCTTTGCCGGCATCGTGGCGGATGATCTCGGCCGGCAAGGGTGTGACGAGATTTCGAGTCAATGCTGCTCGATTCTCTGCTCGATTCCCTGCTCGATTCCGTCTCTTCTCAAAAATGTCTCAGTCCTCCACTTGATGTAAATGGTGAGAATTGCGAAGGAGATGGTGTAGATCGGTGCGTCTGCTGCCTGTTTGTTGCTTTCCAGTCGCGGGTTGGCGGACGATCGGGCAGAAGCTGCCGAACTTCGGTACTGGGTGGCTGGTCGGGGTCCTTCTTTTTTTTCCACTTCCTCCTCTGCAGGGCCCGAATTGGCGCGTGCAGGCCGGCTCAGGCAGATTGGGTCGCGACGCCGTCGCGGTGACTTCCTAGGATTGGGAGACCTGATGTGGAACTGTACAGCTATGCAATTGAGCAGAGACCGTCCTGACTTGAAAAAGGGCTGAAATGTGATCAAGCAGAGGGGGACGACGCGAGATCGAGAAGCTCTCCCTGCACGTGGCCGTGGCGGAGGCGGCGGCAATTGCTAACAACGGATCTGAGAGAGAGAGCTCGACAGCGAGAAGCGAACAGGGCGTGTGAGAGCGAGGGCTAGTAGCAAAGAAGCAGGCCCAGTACGGCAAGAAGCTGCTTCTCGGGGGAATGAGAAGGCAGTTCTGGCTTGGTCGAAAGAGGAGTGGCGCGGTGGGTAGCGAAGAAGCTAGTTTGGTTAGTGCATGTGGGCTTGCGAGTTGGCAAACGCGGCGGAGCTTTTGCGAGCTAGATTGAAGCCAAGGATAAGAGTGCGGATCAAGCTATCGATGAGCTTTGGATCTAGTTTCTGTGGCTTGTCAAAAAATGCAGTATCGAGAATTTAAATTCACCATCACCATCTCTATCATTTGTAAGAAGGATTGATGGCAAGAATGGTCAAAACACCGTATCGTGATGGAAGTGTGCTCGAGTAGGCGGTTGTTGTGGTGGTGGTTGTGGTGGTGGCGGCGGCGGGGGAGCAGCTACTTTGCATGTGCAGTCAACGTGCTGCTGTTTTTACTGTGGCACACGCTGGCACGCTGCACGGTGCTGTCGCTTACTGCTGCAATGCTGCTTTTGCAGAAGCGGAGGAAGCGGAGGCTACACGGCAGCAGCAGATGCGGGTTGGATGCAGGTGTGTATGGCCTGGCTGGTTGCACTGGAGGAGAGACACTCTCCCAGGATGGACGTTGCTGCGTCTCGCGTCACACGCGGTGCCTGTATATACAGCCATCATGTTGATGTCTGGCCTGGTTGACGGTTCCTCATATACAGGAAAATGACCAGGTGCGTCCCTGGGTGCCTGGTACCTCGAACCAGGGGGTTGCTTACACCTTTTCCCGGGGGAGAGCTGCGTGGAGCCCTGTAACGGTCTGACAGGGGCTCTGTACCTGTCGTACTTTAGATCGGACCAACCGATATGGCTACAGCTGGGGTTTAGCTGACTTGGCTGGTTCAACGGCTAGGCGTTCCCGGTGGGCCACCTGATGATGGCCGACGGGGAACGGGGCGTGGCTCACCAGCTATCAGACCCCTGTGCCTCTCTCGAGTCCCCCGGGGCACCCTTTAGGACTTCGGTGTACAGCGGGAAGGGTACGAGCCGCACAGGACTTTGGAGTGCCTGTTAGCTGCAACTGTTTCCATACTGGTCACTGCCATCTAGGGTCGATTTATGCCGGAAACCAATCTGACCAATTTGTTGGTTCAGTTGCGTGCATGTCATCCGTTGCTCATGTGAGAGAACAGATTTTGTGACTAGTTGACTTGAGAAGTAAATTTAGCCTCGATGAAAGTCTTGGAAATGGATACCTAGATAGACGTAGGAGGAGCTCTTGTGACGAAGCCCGTTACGAAGATTGCAGCAACGCTGATGTACAGTTCGGAGCTTCTTACCGCCCATAATCATACGGAGAGTTGCCTCTCCTTTGCTGAGCAAGTCACTTTGTTGCCAAAAACAGTAGCAGGAGATGGCTTCAAAAGATAAGATCGCTCTCGCCTTGCCAGCCGACAGCGTGTCCCAAAAAAAAAATTTGAATGTTTGACGGGTTTTTATACGTCCTAAAACAAGAAACAAGAAGAGAAAAAAAGAGGGTTGTCCCCATGAAGTCGCCCGCCCCTCGAGGGTTCTTTGTATCAGAAACTCCGTCTTCACCATATCTTCGCATGCAAGTCTTGTATTCCAGGCATCTCGAATCCAGAAGACAAGATGATCGCTCCAATGCTCCTATCATTTCGTTCCGATCTCTACACCCGACGCGTCTATTCGTTATAGTGATACACCTACGGCAGTCAGTCAGTCAGCAGCTGGCTCCCAGAAAGACCATCGAGCAGACGTTCTCAAACACTCACAAAGTAGTTTGGCAGGCCGAAACACTTGTGGCCAAGCCTCTTCGCCATCTTCGCAAAGCCCTCAGTCTCGATCAGGTGGTAGAATGAGAAGGGCGGGAACATGGCGCCATCGCGGTGCACCTCGGCCTTGACCATCAGCGCCGTGCCGCCCACGCCGTCGACCTCCATGATCTCGTTCTTGTTCTTGTCCTTGTGAGGCTCAGCCAGCGCGCTCATCAGGGTTCGGTAAGTTGCCATCTCGGCGTAGCCCTCGAGGATGATGTCGTCCGCCGCCAGCGTCTTGCCCAGGTCCTGCGCCGTCTCGCTGTCCACCCAGGTGTTGTAGTCGTATGGCCGAACGTCTTTCTTGCCATCGTCGTTGACGAAGCGCTGCATGCAGTTGGGCACAATCACCGGCTTGTCGAAGCGTGCGAGGTCCTGGATCAGCGTGGGCGGGGTCTCGACGAGGTCGGCGTCCAGCCAGAGCACCCAGGACGTCGCCGGGCCGAGCGTGGTGAAGACGAGCGAGTTGCGCGCACGCGACATGGCAGCCCTACGCGCCTTCTGGTTGCTCATCTTGTGCCTCTCCGCCTCGTCCTGCCCGACCGGCGTCTCGAAGTCCTGGCGCAGGATGGTGACCGATGCGAACCTCTGCTTCTCCGGCCCGGTCTGCGTCTTGTGGATGGCAGCCTGCAGCTGCTGTGTCGCCGCGTTGCCCTCTCTGGTCTTCGGTGTGATGAAGGCAACCGAGATCAGATGGTGGGGGTAGGTCAGGGCGAGCAGGTTGTCCCAGTAGCCCTCGTAGAAGCGGGCAAGTGGCGTCAGGATGAGAATGTTCTCCTCGTTGGCCATCGGGTCAGAGGTGGTGGTGACGTTGTTCATGTGGTAGTGCACGACCGGCGGTGGGCCAAAGCTTGCAATGTCCTTGCCCGACTGCTTCTGGAAGGGCGCTGTCGCCGGTGACAGCGGGTGCGCTGCCGGCGCGTTGTGTTTCGTCTTGAATGCCATAAAGTTGGTTGCTGGCCTTGAGGGCGAGAGGATGAAGTAGAGCACAAGCACGGCAAGTAGCAGGCCAAAGACCAGCGTCCTTGGGCTCTGTCTCCGTAACGAGCGCGAGTAGGCCGCCATGACGGGCAAATATGGTGTAGAGTGATTATCGACGCCCTTTGCCCCTGTGCCGCTTCCAGACTCCCTCCTCTTTTTTTTCTTTGGATGATGAGTATCTGTGAACCAGGCACAAATTGATTGGGCCAAACGCTGGAGTCTAAAAAATTTCTCGTGGCAGGGGATGACTCAGTATCGAGCTGAACTGCTGTCGACGTCGTCAAATTGAGAGAAAATAACTCAAAGAGGGAGAGGATGGAAGTAAAAGAGTGCGCGTCAGCTGCCGTCGAGGATGGTGATTGAAAGAGCCGCTTGTCGCTGTCAATTCATCGTGCACGCACGCAAGAGAGAGAGAAAGAGAAGCGCATGAAACAAGCGAAAGAAACGTCGTCGTGCCCTCGAGTGCGAAGAGGAAAATTTGTTGAAGTCGTGCTGGGATCAGGATGCCCGGGGGAGTGGAGGCCAGCGCTGAAGGGGAAGTTGCCAGTTTCAATGCTGCGTATTCCGAAAATCAGCCAGGGATCAAGCGAATGATTGGATGCTTTCTTTACACACACACACCAAAAAGGATCAGCGCGGCGATAGGAGCGCTAAGCCCCGGCAATGGCTGAGAATCGGAGCTCCGGTCCGATAGCTAGCAAGCGTGTCATTTTTGGTGCCCGCTGTCACGACCTTGAGTTTACAGCGCAGCAGAACAGGCGGTATCACGGCCTGTGCCTCCTGACAGCATTTTGCCTTGTAAACGTTGATGCTAAAGGTTGTCAATTCTTGTAATGGATACAAAAATTTTCTGAAACTCAAGAAAGTCAATATCAGGGTTATGCTCTCATCATACGAGCTGTGAAAATTTGCTGATCTCTCTTCATTGAACTAGTCTGCACTATCTCATTTCTAATATAATTCGATTATCGCGCGAACTTCAGATTTCGTGTTGGTTGTGACGCCTCAACGCTGATTAGAATAATCAAGCACTCCATCAGGAACATGCTCTTTCCAGATTGCCACAAGAATATGGGAGCGCCCAATTGTGTGCTTCTGAGAACAGACTGAGCCAAGTTGAAACCAAGCTCATCATATTCTACTTCCCATGTTCGATGTGATTCGACGAGCCTTGACGTCACGACTGGAGCCTGACAAGAGCCATGATACTTTCAGATGCAGAGCATCTTATTACAATGCTCATTGAATGTCTCGCGGGCCCAGAGTGAAAGAAAGTTGAGATTAAAATCTCATCGTCCGAAATTAATAAGGTATTTTGAGGTCCATGCAATCCGCCCGTCACTGCTTGCTCCAGGTGGAGTTCTCTCCGAAGTCGAGCCTCAACCCACCATACAATCTTATGAGGTTCTCTGCAATGAATGCTCAGGGAGTGATGAGCCAACGTTTCTTAAATTTTCTTACCTGATGAATCAAAAACAGTTTGTGTCCATTACTCGAATCTGTATTTCGCTCTGTCTTGCACGTTGTAGCTGATCGTCTTCACAGGTGCGCAGCTCGTAGCCATGCTCTCAGTGACGCCACTTTGTACTTGCCAAGTCTGAATTGTCACTCATATGGGTGGCGCTATCTGCGCATCTACTCTACTACCGAGCTGTACAGTACATGTGTTTGTCTCACAATTGTTAAGGAGAATATTATTTGGCGTTCATCATTTGGGCAGACGAAGTGAATGATTTCTTCTTGCAACGGGTTGAAGGTAGCAACAACTACTGAAGCTGCTGGAAAAGGGCCATCACAGTTGGGCACCTGAACCGACCACCATGCCTGAGTCTAAATCATCTCCATCTCTTTCAGTTCCCTCCTTCGCAGCGACGCAACTGTCCCTTCTCGCAGCTGAGCTGGCCGTCGAGGCAGCTTCTACCTCGCTGCTACTTTCTTCTCATGCCCCCACAACGGTCTCACGTGCCGGCCTCGCCCTGCTGAATCTGAGCATCGCCAACCGAAGGACAGGATTGGGCGGCAAGACGGTGCTCGAGCTGGAACCTGACCCGGCATTCAACACTGACGCATCACTGCCATCGGAACATGATGTCCGGACTGGAGACATTGTCCGCGTTGGCCCTCAGCCAAAGGGTGGAGAGAAGAAGCGCGATGCTAAGGCGATCGAAGACAAGGGCGCGCAGGGCGTTGTGGTCAGGGTGTCGCAGAAGGGTGTGCAAGTTGCGCTTGATAGGGAAGAGGATGATGCCAGCGTGGATGGAAGGGTCTGGGTGTAAGTTGATCTCGCTTGCATTGTGAGTGACGACAAAAAGAGCGATATGTTCATTCTAGCAAACCGTTGTATTGAAAATTAATCACCGCTACGAAAACGTGTCCCCTAGTCTTGTGTTGGTATCACCTTCAGTCGAAAGCCCTACAAACCTTGTATTACAGTACTAACTTAGGGCAGAGTCAAGCTTGCCAATGAGGTCACTTACAAGCGGTGAGTCTCTCCATATCAAAGTACCAGGGCACTACTGAACCTATCGGACTAGGATGAACTGGGTCATGGAACGCATGCAGAAGATGCAGTCGAGCGAGCACACTAGCCTGATGCGTGTACTATTTGGTCAGTCATCGCCAACACCGCTGCCAGAAAACCTCGAAGACCCTGAGACAGGTGCCGGGCCAATCACTTTCAAAGATCCAACGCTCAACGAGTCACAAAAAGACGCCATTCGTTTCGCTCTAGCATCGCGAGAAGTCGCACTCATACACGGACCTCCAGGCACAGGCAAGACGTACACCCTGATCGAGCTGATCCGCCAGCTAGTCGACCGGAACCAGAGGATCCTAGTGTGCGGGCCGTCGAACATCTCAGTAGACAACATCGTGGAGCGGTTATCGCCCTACAAGATTCCACTCGTCCGCCTCGGCCACCCGGCCCGTCTCCTGCCATCAGTCCTCGACCACAGCCTGGACGTCCTGACCCGAACCAGCGACGCAGCCGAGATCGTGCAGGACATTCGGCGCGAGCTCGACACGAAGCAGGCGAGCATCAAAAAGACCAAGTCCGGCAGAGAGCGTCGCGGAATCTACCTGGAGATGCGGGATCTGCGAAAAGAGTTCCGAGAACGAGAGCGGCGGTGCGTGGACACGCTGGTTCGCGGAGCCAAAGTCGTCTTCGCGACGCTCCACGGCGCAGGCGGTTCACAGGTCCGAAACGAGCGGTTCGACGTGGTACTAGTAGACGAGGCGTCGCAAGCTCTCGAGGCGCAGTGCTGGATCCCACTACTCACCGCAAAGAAAGTAGTCCTCGCAGGCGACCACCTGCAGCTTCCACCAACAGTCAAAAGCCTGAACGAGAAGAGCGGCAAAGAAGCAATCGCCGCAGCTAAGAAGAAGCAGCAGCAGCAGCAGCAGAGCAAGGACAAAGACAAAAACGGGACGTCTACCTCAAACGACGACGACATCATCCGCGGCATGACGCTCGAAGACACGCTCTTCGGCCGACTCCTCTCGCTGCACGGTTCCTCGATCAAAAGGATGCTCACAACACAGTACCGCATGCACGAGTCCATCATGCGGTACCCTTCGGACGCGCTGTACGAGGGCAAGCTCATCGCCGGCGACGCCGTGAAAGCCCGACTCCTCTGTGACCTCGACTACGGCGTGACACGCACGGACGAGACCATCGAACCCCTAATCTTCTACGACACGCAAGGCGGCGGCTTCCCCGAAACACCGGAAGACCCCTCGCCCGAACCCTCGTCGACCTCATCATCATCAGCCAAAACCTCGCGCTCCGCCCTCCTGAACGCGTCGCACAGCAACCCGCTCGAAGCCTCGCTCGCAGCGTCGCACGTGCGCAAGCTCGTCGCCGCCGGCGTGCGCGCCTCAGACATCGCAGTCATCACGCCGTACAACGCGCAGCTGGGCTTGCTCGCCGCGCTGCTGCCGGGCCGCGACACGGCCGGCTCGGAGCTGCACGGGCTCGAGCTCGGCAGTGTGGATGGGTTCCAGGGGAGGGAGAAGGAGGCGGTGGTGCTGAGTCTGGTGAGGAGCAATGAGCAGAGAGAGGTTGGGTTCTTGGCGGAGAAGAGGAGGTTGAATGTCGCAATGACGAGGCCGAGGAGGCAGCTGTGCGTGGTGGGTGATGGTGAGACGATTGGGGGGAAGGGTGGTGGGCGGTTTTTGAGGGAGTGGATGGCGCATTTGGAGGAGTGCGCGGATTTGCGGTATCCGGATCCGGGGGAGTTGGGGTGATGAATCGGGGATTTTGGAAGTGATGGATGATGGAGTTGGGGGGTGAGCAGTTGGCTTGGCTTAGTAAATGAGACTGAAGTTACTATCGAAAAGCGTCGAGTCGAGCATTGTCTCGCGCATGTGAACTCACGACTTGAGAGTTTTTGGACTCCATCGCTGTGCATGTCTCATACTCACTCAGATCCGTTTCGGATCCCCATGAGCTGATAAAGAAATACAGTTCGTGTACTGCTCTCTATGGTATGGCAACCTGATGAACAAATTTTATTTTCGAATCACGCTTCTCGTGGACAATTGAGACGGGTCAGAAAAACCATATTGATGACACATTATTACGTTATATTCTCCAACGAACTTTTTTTTCGTATCAATACACATCAATCGCGCACCAGCCGCCATCATATCATCTCATATCATCTCATATCAACGCCCATTACACATATACATCCTCTCATGCAACCCTCATATACTTCCTCGTCACAATATGCCCCACTTCACCACCTCTTTTCATTAACCAGCCTGGTACAGCGCCGGACCAGCGTACACGTACGGGTTAATCATGCTCAAATTGAACGCCGTGAACGTGATATTCTGACTCGTCACCGCGATGAACATGGTGCCGTTAACCGCCGGGTCACCCGCATAGGTGGCCATATCCGGCTGGATCGTGGTGCCCGAGTTATTTCCCGTCAGCGTGAGCGGGCTGTACGTGACGTTGAGCTGGGACGCCCAGACCACGAAGCGGGGCTGGTCCGCCAGGGCGGAGCGGGCGGTGACGTAGCTGTTGTTGGGTCCGAGGGCCTGGCCGGGCTCCTCCCAGGTCAGCTGGACCTCACGGCCGGGGAAGGACAGCGGGATCGAGCGGTTGCGGGTGACGCCGGGCGAGCAGTTGAAGCCGGCCGTGGTGCCGTTGAGGCAGGATTCGCCGTCGGGCACGGCGGCTTCGGAGGCGGCGTTGGCGGAGAAGGAGGAGGCGGCGCCGGCCAGGGGCACCGTCTCGTTGGTGCCGGTCTGGTTGGCGTTGCTGCGGAAGGGGTTCGGCTGGTTCATGACGTTGAGGGTGGGGAAGTTCTGCCATGCGAGACGCGTTTGGTT
Source organism: Erythroxylum anguifugum (assembly GCA_027478595.1). NCBI lineage: Eukaryota > Viridiplantae > Streptophyta > Magnoliopsida > Malpighiales > Erythroxylaceae > Erythroxylum > Erythroxylum anguifugum. The sequence goes on from JANIPN010501456.1 coordinate 148,073, forward strand.
GGCCGGGCAGGAGGAGATGTAGGGCGCCAGAAGCGTCCAGGCCCAGGATTGGGGCACGCCGACTTCGAACCAGACGGGCATGGGGAACAGGCCTTCGAATTGGCGGAAGATCATCTGTTGACGGGCCTCGGTGGAGATTGACTGCAGCAGGAGCTGGCCGGTCTCGCGGCTGTCCAGGTGGTTGAGGAAGCCGTACACGCCGCTCTCGCCGAAGCGGGTCAGCTTCTGGCAAAAGTCGAGGAACTCGCGCACCGTGGTGTAGGGGTAGTTGTATGTGCACTGCACGGGCGCAATGTCCGCGCCCAGCATGTTGCTGATTAGCGTCGCGTGGCCCTGCTCCTGGTCGGCCATGAACTCGATCAGGAACCGGTCCTCGGCCGTGAGGCCGGCGGCTTCAAAGTCCTCGACGGAGAAGCGCGCCAGACCGTCGTGGAACAGGTCCAGCTCGATCCACTCCTGGTACAGGGCCAGGGCCAGCGACTCAAAGTCAAAGTCGCTCGCTGGCCGGTACACGGGCTCGGTGCCGTCAGTGCCCAGTCCGCCGTTGGGCGTGTAGGGAGCTGGGAGGGGGTTCTGCAGGGTTCCGTCCGCCTTTGCCGGGTACGTCAGGGCGGTCGGGTTCGGGCCCTTGGCTGGGACGGAGGCGTCGAAGGTGGCGATGGCCTGAAGTGCGCCAGTGGTCTCCGGCGTGCCGGTGTAGGGGCCGTGAGAGGTCACGTTGCTCAGCGATATCAGCGTCGGCTCGGGCTGTCCATAGCCGCCAGCGCTGGCAATGTCGGCAGCCACAGAGGTCTGGTTCACCTCCTGGCGCTTGTCGATCTCTGCAGCAGGCGCAGCGAGAGCCGCAGCCCCAAAGGCCAGAGCGGCCGTCAATCCCCGAGAGAATGCCATTATGCGCAGGGAAAAAGTACAGCAGCAGGTACGGAGCAAACAGCAGGAGACATGGCAACGCGTGGAGAGGAGGCCTTTATACGTGTGTCCACAAACAGCTCCAAGATGGACGTGAGCATTACGACACGACCACAGATCATGATCACTTTCTTCCCATAGGAGAAACAAAAGAGAAAGCCTCAACAGCTTGAATGCGCGATCGGACGGAGCATGAGTACTGACGCAAGCGACCTGCCCCAGGACCTACTCAGGCAGTAAGCTGCTGAGTGGATACCTTGCTCTCTTACTCTCGGAGCTCTTCTCCCTGAGGCTTCAACTTGCCAGCTTGACATCAAATTAGGTTCAGCCTTGGCTCTTCACAGAGTAGCATGCGTACACGTCGGGCGCTGCAGGCAACACAAAAGAGACAGCAAGAGCGAGCAAAGAGCTCTGAAACTGATGGTGGCAAGCCGAGAAAGGAAGGTGAATGGTTGAGACTAACTGTAGCTACGGAAAAGCATGCGTCAAGGTAGTGACCTCACGGTATCCACTTCCGGTCCATCTACCATCATCATTACCATCATCGCAAATCATCGTGTTTTCGCTGCCGCCAACAGAAATCTCCCCAGCTTCCACGGAACTCGCTCCGGAGGTGCATATCTCCGGGATACACCCGACCAACGGTCGATTCACTGATCAGAGCATCATCCTTGTATCCCGTGAAGCTGCAGCAGTAGCGGCTCCACTACGCACTTGCTGGTCGCATACCAAGCTCTTGAAGGCTGCACGCGCATCGTCGCGATTGGAGAAGATGCGTCTGCTAGCACCATATACTTCGGGCCGTTTCCGCGAGCTCGTCTGCCGATGAACCGAGCTCCAGATCTGCTATGCAAGCAGCTTCGCGGCCCGTAGCAGCATGACGGGTGGCTCACTGATCAGAGAACACCATGTGAGAAGGGACGATAGAACAATATGATGGTCAACGGTAAGCTGATTCAATAGTATGCCTGAGGCACTGGGTCACTACATTTGATGAGTGCACCCGAAAATATACCCACCAGATGCTGGAAGGCAATGGATGGTTGACCACGATCTTCGCCGACATTGCGAGCAACACCCAGGTCCTCCAATGTGGCGACAAAACTTGAACACATTATCTCAGGCGATACGAATATAACCCATGATTCCGGATGAAGCTGTAGCTCACGACGTTGTCGCCTCGGCGTTCAATTGCTCTAAAGGCTGGCACTGATGCGAGATGACGAGTGTTGCGACCATTCCAAGAATTTACCTCCATCTTCAAACAACGTGGCAGACCCCAAACGCCTTTCGATCTAACTTAGAAGCCCAGAAATGCTTGCTGCGGATAGTTTCAACTTCGCTTCACATCCCAGCTTATTGCATCAGTGTATTTCATCTTTCCGCCAGCCATTCACGCATCCACTGTGCCATCCATTCGCCATTCATCGGTTTTTCGGCTCTGAGCGTCACGCTTGCCTCTCGGGCTAGCACCGTGTCGAGACGCGGCACTTGAATGTTTTTGTTGTTGGCAACTCCTTTGAAGAACTCCAGTAGTTTGACGGCTGGGTTCTCCCTCTCAATCTCTTCGCGACTCGACCCCGTCTGCGCGCTCGCCTCAAGCCTGTCCACCCACTCTGCGAAGCTGACAGTCTCGATATCCTCAGCTCTGACTCCTGCCCTGTGAGATGCAAGCTCTTTCTTCATCACGGGCAGCAGGTCCTCCCATGTTGGAGCGCCGCTGTTACCGTCGGATGCTGGATTTGTCAGATGGAAAATCTGTGTAGTCTCTGTGTCTTCCCTGTCACCATCCTCCAACAGGTCCAGAGCAGCAGCAGCGACGTGATCGATTGGAGTCCAGTCGAGATGGGAGCCCATACCTTCGATGGTACGAGGTATCGCCTTGAGATATCGGGCGCTGCGCAACAATGTTGGGATCGAATCCCTTGCCTGCCATGATGGAAGCCTGTTTCCTTCCTGGTCGTTTACCTCTGGTACCGAAGTGCCTGCAATCTGTCCAATTCTCACTACCGTGCTTCGCACGCCTGAGATCTCACCCGCCCGTGCCAGCAGCAACTCGGCTGCACGCTTCGACTGCGCATATCCCATCGCTCCGAGCGCCACATTGTCCGACCCGGACGGATCGAGCGGATATAGCTTCTCGGCGACTGAAGTGTCTGGGCCGGATGCCATGCCCGCAACCGCGCCGATGGACGATGCGAACCATATCCTTGGCTTATTGTGTGCTGCTGCAGCAAATTCAATTAAACCTCGTACTCCGGCAAGATTTGAGGTGAAGTGCGGGAGCGGATGGTTGAAATCTACCAGCCAAGCATTGTGCACTATATGTGTCACGGTGAAGAGAAGCATCGACCACTGTGCCCGCATGAGTCCCAAATATGGTAAGGCTAGATTGGCGAAGATGTAGGTTACGCCCGGTAGGTCTTGCTGATCGTCAGGGACGGGTTGACGGAGCAGACAATAGACATGAGAGTACCTGTCTCGAGCCTGGGATAGCAGATGCTGGCCAAGTCCGCCATTTGTGCCAGTTATGAGCAACACTTTCTTGGACGACGTCGGCCGCCCAGCCGGGAGATCCTTACTCAGCTCTTGCAGCGTGTGTGCGATACTTGTCGCTCGAAAGCTTCCATTTTCTGACTCGGAGCTGTGCTCTCTTTTTTGGTCTCCCGCCGACCCATTTAACGCAAGGTACAGACTTCGCACTGACGGGTTGTTATAGATGATCGATGTCTCGACCGACCTTCCATCCCTCGCACGCAGCCTTTTCACCAGCTGCGTAGCGCTCAGAGAGTCAAATCCTGCCTCGAAGATGTTGTCGTCAAAACCCAGCCCAGCTGCATCGGATGCATCCGCAACATCGCAGATCATCTTCTTGAGCTCATCCAAGCTGAAATCGTTCCGATCATTCTCGTCATCACTCACAGCAGTGCGCTGACTTTTGCTATCGTTGCAGTCATCATCACTGCTGGTGCTGATACTGCCGTTGCGAACGTAGAGCGCCTCTGTCTCGGGTCCGTACAATTCGTACATTTTCGACCGCTGCACGCTGCCTTTTGGCGTCCTCAAGACCCCCTTTTCCGTGGATGTGAGCATCACATGCGATCTCACCACACGGCCATGGCGTGATATCTTCGAATTGGCCTTTGCAATCTCCGGCCACAAAGCGTCAATGAAGGCCTTGCGGGCTTTGACCGACTTGCATACACGTTCGTCCTTGGGTTGAATCAGCAACGCGGACTGCTCTCGCTGCCTCCCTAGCACCAGTGCTGTGGCGATATCTTTGTGGCCTGAGAGTTCCTGCTCAAGTGCGACCGGATTGAACTTCTCACCGTTGGAGAGCACGATCACGTCGTCAGCTCTGCCAGCAACCACCCATAAATGTGACAGCTTCGGATCCGGATGAGGCTGCAGCATGTCGTTGGTACGGTAGATATCCAGCTTTGGAAAGTTGTCGAACACTGGCGGTAGCCGTTTCCGATCTCGTATTCTGTGCAGCACCAGCTCGTAAGTGTTCTCGCCCTTTTCTCCCACCAAATGCAGCTCCACCCCTGGTGCTTTCTTGGGAAAGTAGAACGCGTTCCACTCCGATATTGGTTTTGGAGCCAGGAGAGGGAGGTAGCCTGTCTCGGATGAGGCCAAAATATTTATGACGCGTAAGCCATCGCGATGGAAAGCGTCTCCCACCTCTTTGGACAGTCCAGCACCACCGGTGACAACCCTTGCCTGTTTGAGGAGATTCTTGTATATGCTTGCATCTTTGTATATCTCTTCTAGGATTGTCGGTGGCATGAAGACGATGAGGGGTGTCACTGCTGATTTGAAAAGCTCATTTGCCAGCGTCGCATTCATCGGCACACCCTCTGGCGGTAAGACGGTTTCAACTCCTGTCATAAGACCAGTCTTGAGAATGTGAGAGATTCCAGCGGCATGAAACATGGGAAAGGCGTTGAGAAAGAGCATGCTGTTAGCTACTGTTGCTTGAGCGAGAGATTCGCCCTCGGCATAATTGCTGGTAGCCTCTGTCAGGTATCCAGCAGCAATGCTATGTGTCCACGGCACCGGCTTCGGCAGACTCGTCGTACCTGAGGAGTGCAACCAAAGGAGAGGTCTCTGACGGTGCTCTTCAAACGTACCGCGAAATTGCCGGCGCTTTGGCATCGGGCCTTCGAGGAAGCTGTTCAGATCTGGAAGAAGCAGATGATTCAGCAGCGGCCTCGCTTGCTTGATCTGCTGTGTCTGAGGTAACTGTGCTTCCGGCGTCATGAGAAACTTGCAGCCCAACTTGTCGATCAGCGCCAGCTGTCCCTCGAGACTGTTCCGTGGCGATAGGAACAGGATCGGGCAGGAAATCTTTGCAGAGGCCAGGACTAAGACCACGCTCAAATTCTTTGAAGGGGCGAGGAAGGCGATAGCCTCCCCTTTCTGCACGCCAGTGCCACCTATCTGGCCCTCAAGCCAGTCGGCAGCGCGGTTTATGGCATCTGCCAACTGACGCCATCGTATTGTACGGAAGCCAAGAGACACATGTTTTCCCTTAGGAATGTGAGCCCAAACCTTTTCGGGACGTCTCTCAGCCAACCTGTCCACTAGCTGAGGCACGAGACGACAGTCGAATCCCTCCTCCTGAGGGCCAAGATTTGACAGCCAGGATTTAATACCAGCAGCATGGTTCGCCTTGGGCTTAGGCCTCAGCATCTTAAGTATCAGGGAAGGCCCGCGGACATGTCGCCGCTTGTCGCCTGCTTGTGCTGAAATTTCTGAATGCATTTCGTAGAGAATGGCCTCTTACGGCCTCGGGTGCCAACGACTCGATTGTTGAAGCACCGCACAGATATCGACCAGGTATCAAAAACAGACCCGTAAAATAGATGCACTGGTCATATTCCTGCGTCTGTCTTTCATTGAAAAGGGACGGAAATCAAAATGGACAAAAAGACTTGCGATGTAGAAAGCCTAAAAACGATCTCAAAAGGCGACTCGCAAGCCTGACGGTGCAAGAACTGTCAAAATGCGCCTATTAGAGACACTATGCCAAACCAAGATCGTCGAACCGGCCCGATGGAACCGAAAAAAGAGCTGATATTCAACCATCTGCTGGCTTCTATGGGTCGGTGCATCAATGCCGTGCCACCTACAGAGCCGAAATGCAGGTGAGGTGAAGCGGTGGGGTCGAGAGTTGCGAGAGACATGGCAACGCGGTGGGATGTGTGACCCTCTTGCTTTGGCATGGGATGCTACCAGCAATCTCAACAAGCGTCGGGTTCATCTTCGAGCATTGAAAGCTGGACGAGCTCCCGATATCTTTTAAATCGAGGATATGGTTAGAGCGGGGCCATGTTGCAGTATGGTATGCGGAGACTCTGATTGATGCATCATACGATGCGAATTGAACTTGAGCGGATCGTGATCGGCAAACTGGGAGGGAAGTTAAGTTGATCAAAAGAAGCTCGAATCGGTAGATCCGACGTGCATTGCGTAGACACGGTCTCATTGGCCATGATCTGTCAAGACTTTTGGAAGCGGGACTTTGGGTTCCTACCTAGGTATTGAAGGTTGGATCCAGTGACCATGACCAACAAGCATGAGGGAAAGTGTTGGCTAATCACAACATCGACACAGCACGTGAGAGAAAAGCAGATCAACAGCTTGCCATTATCCAGTAAATACCCGTACAGATAAGGGAGCCATTCCCGCTAGCACGCAAGCCACAAATCTAACCTTTTCATGGGCCTCAACTTCTCAAGTGAATGGATTGCACTGTGTTCACCGCCGCCGCCGTTGTTGTATGCATCCGAGCGGGAGCAAAGCGCGAACATGGCGAGCATTTTGCGACGCTCTGCCGTCCTTGCCGATTGAATGACAAGTAAAGAAGATGAAGGCGTAAGACTTGAGCGAAGAGACCAGTGACTCTCTACGCAGACGAGAGATCACCCTGATTTGTCGCCTTGACCGATCGACCACATACGTAAGTGGAAGAGTGTGGAACAAATGGGATAGACGTTCAAGATGGCTTGGTTCGGGGACAATCACGATCTGAGTTGGTAAGGATGCGCTGCACTAGAGGGTCTACTTTCCACAAGTGGGTCCATGCATGCTGCATTCTAGCATATTGACAGATCTCCATCACTTGCCATTTTGGAGGTCTGCAATTTTTGAGCAAAGTGACGAGGGGTAATGCACTGAGACTTGAGATTCACGACCGGTATTCGTAGCCTGAGGAGGAGGAAAAGAAGAAGAAGAAGAAGCGTGGATGTGGAAGTCAGACTGTCAGCGGAAGACAGCATCACCTGATCTGTACAGCGGCTGGTGGCGAACTGCTATACACTGATTGTGGGATCAGGGCTTCGAGCACTAGTGGCATCTGCCATAATCTGCGAAACCCTCCGTGAAGTAGTAGACGTGAAAGGAAAGAGGCTCAGGTGAAAACAGTACTGACAAAGCAGGCGCTACCGGCGGGACGCCCTCGACGGCGGACGGCTGCAGATCTTGTCACTTTACTAGCTGGTAGAAATCTACTCAGAAGAGAGGAGAGTGGCAATGATTTCCAAGGTTTGCACCGGACACGCCAATTATGCCAACCTGCTCAGGCGCTTTGACACTGCTGGTAGCGGCTCACGACTCGATGCTTACGGGCAGCCTCGTAGTCTGGTCATCATGCAGTGACCGCTTACATGGAGAAGACGCAACAATGTCATTGCGTAGTCCGCGCGTCGACATTGCAGTACCAATGGTGTGAGAGAGAGCCAGCATGACTGAAGCAGAAACTGCATAGAGGTAAGAGCAAGGATTCCAACGACGTTGCTTACTAGCGTCGGATGATAACTCTTGAAGTGGAGAAAGACTGTTGGAGTTGGCTCTGCAGGAGCCAGAGACCGTCATGAGAGCCAGTGCGTTTAGATGGCAAGATCTGTGTGACCTTGAGCACGAAGCACAGAGGCTGTGATCTTTACGACAAGGTTCGATGTTCATCACCTGCCACAGCGGAGCTATACACTACCAACGATACTCGTTCAGCCTCCCACAAGCAAACAGTGGCAAAGACGATGAGCCGGTAGCTTCTCCATGCATTCAGAACAATCATACTTCAAATAGGTTACTAGCTACTCCGTCCGTCCAATCTTTGTCCTGAAGTTCACGTGCCGCATCAGAATGAGTCAAATGCTCCAATATCTTCACCACAGTGTCTCGAGTCGAGATTCCATGCACGAGAGACGAGCTTCTCGTTGCCGAACATGGGATCTCCAGGGATTGGCTACCCACTGCCATTAGCAAGTGGCTATCCCCAGCAAGTTCTCAATGCCTGGCAAAGTCGCAAACATAGCAAGCAGTCACCAAAAAAAAGGATACATTCCGAATTCAGTCACCCATCTCGTTTGCCCGTCCCGGAAAGATGCCGAGACCATGAGCTTTGTTCAGATGTATGATTGTTACCAGGATAACCTTTGGTCCGATGACAAATAAACCATGGGTGATAATCATGCGCATCTTACTTGCAGAAAAGTCATACGACTAGTATTATGCAGCACAGGCTTGTGAAACAAAAAATCCTTCGACTCGTTGCTTAGCTGAACCGTCAAATTCTCACCGGCTTTCAATACACCATCTCGTACTCGCCAGCTTTGTGGAAAATTCAACTCGATATATCCACGCCAAGCTCCAGACGATCATCCTCTCGCAGTCCCAAGGTGCTTCGCGTACCATGCAATCGCCTGGTCCTCAGCCTGCTGTGCCTGCTCCATCTCCTTCTTGTCGTTGGGGTGACCTCGCACCGAAAAGCCATGGACTGCACCCGGCATGACCACGACTTCGTGCTTGCCGGCGGGCTTGTCCTTGGTCAGGATGTTGATGGTCTGCTGCAGCTTGTCTCCCTTGAGCTGGATGTCAACGTCGCCGATCGAGATGCTCAGAGGCAGCTCGACTGCCTCAATATCGGTAGGCACCACAAGGTTGCTGGGGTGAGCTGTGAAGCCGCAGTCGATCAGGAACTGGCCACTGCTCAGCTTGTACTTGGGACTGCAGAGCAGTGTCACAAACTTGCCGCCCCAGCCTGCACGTTCCGGGATATCATCGGTCAGCTTGAGAGACGCGAAAGTCAAGTATGAGTGTGTCCAACCACGCTGGGGGCAATACTCACAGTAGCCAGCCGCGGCGATCTTCTTGTCCGCACCCTCGTTTTCCCGAAGCTCAGTGAACCACTTGCGCACGATTGGTTCGGTCTGACCCAGTCTGTTGCGGATAAGGAAGGGAACGAAGCGCGTCATGGCGCTAAACAGTGCAGGGCTATACGAAAGGTCAGGAATCCCTCATCTTGGCGGTGAAATACCAACTCACACTTTATGGGTGAATGTATAGAACCAGCTCGGTGACGTGCCCATGACCGTGTCCATCATGTACATGACAGAAGTGTCCATGCCACCACCAATCATGAAGTCTGGCCTGTATACGAGGGTCAGCATTTGTGCTTTTTATTGACATCAAAGGGCTCGAGTTGAGCATAAGGCTGAGGTGAGCACGTGGTTGAGCCATCAGTGATCAAACAAATCGCGATATTTGCAGCTTTGAAATGTCCACTCGTCCAAAGATCGAACGATGCCAGGGATAGCTCTATTTATGCAGCGCAGTGAACAATATTGGAAAGCAGAAGCTGTCTCTGACCTCCCAGCTGGACCAATCAAGGCCTGTCCGTATCTGCTTCGAGAACAACGGTCTTCAAGTATAGGACGGTAAGCCGCGACTTATGCAGTGCAGAAATGGCAAGTTCTCATCTCTGAAGATAGCTTCCGGCAGCTGCATCACTCACATATACACCCTGGCACCACTACGCTTCGCGTAAATATCAGCCAGCAGCCTCAAATTGATAAAGTCCCATCCAAATGCGTCAGGGATCATGACGACGAAAGCCTTGGGAGCCGCACCATCCGGTGGGTCAGAGATGTATGCCTGTAGCCCATGCACCGTCTCGACGCGGCCGACAGGAGTTCCCTCCTTTACCGAGCCCTGAATACAGCAGCTGGACGCCATTCTGATACTGATATGAAATTTGACAAGAATTTGATCACACGGAATAGGAAGACAGAAGATGGTTGCTCATGAAGAGGATGAGCAAAACCAGTCAACGAAATTCGCGGATCGATCTGAGCTTATCAGTCTTTACCTTCACCTAGCTTGCCTTTCCTTCATTTGCCTTGTTTTCCTTCTCATCTGCAGATCCTCTCGCTCAGCTCGCTGCTACTGCGGCCCGACAAAGTCCTAAGTCCGCATCAAGGTGCGGTAGACATCCGCCTCACCATCACCATCACCATCAAAATTTCGGCGGCTGTATCGTGTTGAAGCTTGGATCAGGCCAACGAGTCTACTCAACTGTGTGTGATGAGCTTCTTGAGTCTTGAAATTAATGTTATTCTGAGTCAGATTTCATAATTGAGTCATGTGTTTTACGCGGTAGCAATCCATCTGGCTATGCCGTGCGCCGTCAGATGAAGCGGTTGTTGGTAACTGCCACCAGTAGTGCTATGACGCCGGTGAATCTTCGGCCGTACTCGACTTGCCTAGGCATCTACTACAATTGGCAAGTGCTTAGCCTATTGAACATGGTCATAAAAATAATCAGAATTTAGCCTGAAGATAGTATGAATTGCCTACCTTAGAAGGTATTCACCGGAGCTCAGTAATGCGGCCTACAGCTCCGCTTCAAGCAGCTGGAAGCAGACGCGGGTAGAAGGTAGCAGGGTACATCGGTATTTGGGTACTCGGGTACATCGCTTTCTTGACAGCGAGCCCCAACACCTTCTCGGTGACATCTCCGAGCTGCCAAGATCAGCGGTCCCTGGCTTTCCACGTGGTGATGCTGCGCGCCCGGATTTCTTTCTTCACCTGCCGGCCACTGGCAGTCAACATCGTTCATGCTTCCATCTCCACGCCAGCGTTTGTCGTTACACCCAATAAGAGTCATTGTCATCGTTATTGCCATTGCAACGGCTGTCATGATGATGAGCAATCGGCTCGATTTTGCTGATTGACTGCGATCATCTTGACTCACAAACCACTGATTCCAATTGTTCCGTCATCAAATGGCGCCCAGGCGCAGCTCTCCCCATCCGGCTGGGCTCCGAGAGCTGTCCGACTCGGACAATGACTTTCCTCCCTCGTCGGAAGACGAGTCATTCTTAGATAGGGAGGATCCACACTCACTGGTGGGAGAGCGGACGGGCTTCTGGTCATCGCTGCTGTCAAGGTTCCGATCGGATCCTCACGCTCCCAAACATGCTCCACTCTCACCGAAGCAGACTCGCCGGCAGACTCGTCGGCAAAAACGACGTGAGCGGCGGGCGAGGCGGCGAGGTCGGAAGCTGAGCACGGAGTCGTCAACACTGTACAATGCCGATTCCGCAGAGGAGGCGCTGCGCGACGACAGCAGCGCCTCCGACTGGTCCGACAAGGAATATTGGGACGAGGTCGCCTCCCGCGCCCGGCGCAAGGTCGCCCGGAGCTGGCTGCGGCGAGCCATCATCTCTCTTGCTGGCGGCATAATGCTCGGTATCTTGGTCGTGGCAATCCTGCGCATCATCCGAAAGCATGATAAGCAGAGCAATGCGCAAGCGCCAACGGCGAAGCCTTCAGTCATGTACAACAACGGTACCTCAAATTTTGGCCCGACCACCATCCTCATCTCCCTAGACGGCTTTCGTGCCGACTTCCTAAACAATGGCAACACGCCTGTGCTGTCGTCGTTCATCTCTCAGGGTGTTTCTCCCGACTACATGCTGCCATCCTTCCCAAGCGTCACCTTCCCCAATCACTGGACTCTGGTCACTGGACTCCATCCAGAGTCTCACGGCGTGGTCGGAAACTCCTTCTGGGATGATGAACTCGGCGAGGAGTTTTACTATACCGACCCTGATAGGAGCATGTTCCCCAAGTGGTGGGAATCGACTGGCGCGGAACCTCTCTGGGCGACGGCGGAGCGGCAGGGAATTCGGTCTGCCGTGCACATGTGGCCAGGCAGTGAGGCCGGCCTGGTGCCTGCGCCGAAGCATATTGACAAGTTCCGGAGCAACGAGAAGCTGTCCAAAAAGGTCGAAAGCGTCCTCGCATGGCTCGACCTGCCCAGTCCTTTTGATGGTCCTGACGGCAAGGTAGACCAGACTTTACCAGATCCCAGACCGCAGTTCATCTCTATGTACGTCCCAGATGTGGACTCGAACGGTCACAAGTTCGGTCCAAATTCTACCGAGGTTCACGACACCGCGCGCAGGGTTGATGACATGGTTGGGCAGCTGCTGTCAGGGCTAAAAGACCGCAACCTCACCGAGATTGTCAACGTGGTCGTTGTCTCCGACCACGGCATGGCAACCACGTCCCGAGACAGGCTCGTCCAGTACGAGGACATTGTGAACCCTGACGACATCGAGCGCATCCACGGCTGGCCACTGTATGGTCTCCGGCCCAAGGCTGGTGTCGATGTGCAGCAGCTGTACCAGCAGATCAAAGCCAAATGGTCTGACTCTACCAGCCCTGGCTGGTCAGTGTACAACCACGAGACCATGCCGGAAAGGTGGCACTTTACGGCGAACCGCCGCATCGCGCCCATCTTCCTGGTTCCGGACGCCGGCTGGTCCATCGTCACGAAGAAAGAAATGGACCTCTCGGATCCGGTCAACGTGAACGCCGTGTATCACCCCATGGGCATCCATGGCTACGACAATCAGCACCCGCTGATGCGAGCCATCTTCGTCGCTAAAGGCCCTGCCTTTCCTCATCCGCCCGGCAGCAGGCTGGAGCCATTCCAGAACCTCGAGGTCTACAACATGGTCTGCCAGTCTCTAGGAGTCAAGCCAATGCCTCACAACGGGACTCTGGCATTTCCTCTGAAGACATCAGGCGTGCACGGAGATCTTCCTGGTGCGACGGATGGTGTTGATCAGGGCAAGACTGACACTGACACGCACGGCAGCTCTGAGGAGGCAGGGAAGCCTGATGAGGCCGGTCCTGATGAGACCGAGCCTGTTGAAGCTGAGCCTGACAGCGATGCTGGCGACGAACCACCTCACGACTCTGGCAGTGAAGGTGACGAGCCGGCCAGCGACGGGTCGCTGACTGGCGAGTTAAACAAAGCCAAGACAAAGATCGAAGGGCTGTGGGACAAGTTTCGGCAAGGGTTTGACAAAGTCAGTGGCTGGCTCCACGACACTTTCAGCAATGGCAAGGACAATTCACGGCGTTAGTCTAATGTTCAAAAAGTGTATTATGCTAGCGAATGAACTTGGGATGCAAATTGAAACTGTTTCTACGAGGCTTGATAACTTAGAAGCGATGATTGTAATAAAAGTCATTTCAAATTGAATAACAGAATTCTTGCTTCAGTCGGGCTATTGGGCAAAGCCCCAAACAACCCCCAATTCTGTGAAAGATTAGATGGTAGCGCTGCCTATGTATTGCAGCGGCTTGCGTCAATCAAAGGTGTGGTTGCTGTGATTTCCCGGTTCTCAGCACGAATTTTTCGTGAAATGTCACAAAAGTGAATTTGGCTGTCACTGCTCATCTCGCAGAACCCGCTCTTGAGGCAAAACCCGAACAGGAAACAAAAAGGAGCCCGCTATGCCGGCATAGTACCTGTCCGTCCTTAATCGGCAGGCTGTCCCTATTTCGAAAACCAAGACAAGTTTTGTCTCGCTCTCTTCGATCTCTTCTACGGGAGGAAATGAGCGAGTAATATAATATCAGCTCGTCTCGCCGTTGAAGAACCGCGTCGCTTGGTGTAGAGGTTTCTGTTAGTAGTAGAATATACGTCCAAGTACCGTTCCACCAAAATCAGAAGTAAAGTGACATTTGTGCGGACTACGGACTGGCGCCCCGACGCGGTGCTAGGACGATGCTATCCACAGACTCGGCACGCGATGGTCACGTGGCTTTCATGGGATTACGATCTTTATCTCCTTTGAAATTCGAGGTACTCACGAGTCTGACTCCGACTCCGACTCTGAGTTTGTTCACATTCATGACCAAATGTGCAACTTTCCTCCGGTCAATATTCATTCCTACATGCATGAGTAGAATCTTACTCTCAGTGTGTCGCTGTATCCGTCTACACATAGCTACACGCACTGTCAAACCCTGTACATCAATTTACCAATTTTCCACGAGTTTACACACAGCTCCTGAATCTTGCCGAATGGCTTCTTCTTCCAGCGGCGATCCGCCCTCAGATGCGGCTGCTGGTGCTGGTAAAACCCCTGACTCTGTTCCCAACCCCACTCCTGCCTTCTCCAAATTGTGGATTGACGGGGAGGAGTACAAGATAATCCGTGAGGGTCTGGCTGAGATACTAGAGCCGTACAATGCGGTCAAACAGGTGAAAAAGACCAGCACTGGCGGCGTGGAGCAGTCCGTCTTTTACAATCCGATCCAGCAATACAACCGTGATTTGAGCGTGCTTGCCATCAGAGTCTTTGCTGAGGAGATGGTAGCTTCCAAGGGAGTGCAGAGGCTGAAGACGATCACCAAGCGATCAAGAAAGAAAAAGTGGCAGAAGGAAAACGCTGCGGCTGCTGCATCAGCCTCCACAGCCGCTGAGCAGCCGATCAACGGAGAGAATGTGCCAGAGGTAGCGATGGAAGAAGGCTCTGGCACGAAGCGGAAGCGCGATGACGTGTCTGCCAACTTGAGCCAAGTTGATCACGAGGCCAAGAAGACAAAGACAGGCGAGGAACAGGTGCGTTGACAGGAGCGGCTACCACGGAGATTTGTCTCAATTCATCTTCCACCCACTCAACTTTATACGATTTTTCTAATGATTCAACAGGCAAGAATTGCACAATCGGCTTCACCCAAAGCTTCAAAGGCGGTCGATCAAACTGCAACGAGCGTGACATCTTCAGACGACGGAAGCACAAACAAGAAGCCGGCCAACGGCAGCCACAACAAAGTTGCGGGCTCAGACAGGACGGAATTTCGTGTACTCGACGCGCTCTCAGCTACTGGACTTCGCGCGCTACGCTACACCAAGGAGATACCAGAAGTGACATGCGTCGTCGCGAATGACCTTTCGCCAGAAGCTGTCGAGTCCATCAGGCGCCATATCAAGCACAATGGCGTCGGCAAGAGCGTTCGCGCCAACCAGAGCAACGCATGCAATCACATGTACAACGTTGCCACGAACAACCAATTCAAGGTGGCTGGCGAATGGGCGCACAGATACGACGTGATCGATCTGGACCCCTATGGCGCAGCATCGCCATTCATCGACTCGGCAGTGCAGGCTCTCAGCGATGGCGGTATGCTCTGCGTGACCTGCACCGATTCTTCCATTTTTGCTTCCGTCGGCTACATGGAGAAGACCTTTGCTCAGTACGGCGGGACTCCGTGGAAAGGAATACTTAGTCACGAGGCCGGGCTGCGGCTGATCACGCATGCGGTCGCAACAAGTGCGGCGCGCCACGGCCTAGCAATCGAACCGCTGCTGTCACTATCCATCGACTACTATGTACGCATCTTCATCAGAGTGCGGAAGAGCGCCAACGAGGTAAAGCTGCTGGCGGGAAAGACAATGCTTGTGTACAACTGTGACACTGGCTGCCACTCCTGGACTCGGCAGCTCCTGATCAGGAACCAGAAGAGACTGAACAAGCAAGGTGAGGAGATATGCCAATTTAAGGCATCTCAAGGGCCGACAGCGAGCCCAAATTGCGAACACTGCGGCTTCAAGATGCACATTGTAGGGCCAATGTGGGGAGGTCCACTGCATAACCCCTTCTTTGTGCAGCGAATGCTGGACAAGCTGCCAGACATGGACGCGACTGTGTACCAAACACTGCCAAGATTAGAGGGAATGCTGACCACCGCTCTTCACGAGACATTGCTCCCTCCAAACGTGTCGCATGTGAAGAGGAAGGATGGCGTGAATGGCAAGGCTACACAAAATGGCAAGGAGAAGAGCGACACTGCTGCCAGTACCGTCGAACTATCCAAGAAGGACAGCAACGAAGAGGCGAACAAGCATACAGCTGAAACCTCAACAACGAAGCGTCAAGAGGACACGATTATGCAATCAGGTATGCCACCACCTACCGAGCCTCAGACAGACAGGATCACAGAAGCAGGCTCGGCAACCCAGGATGAATCCAAACAATCGGACACCACCATCAATTCCAAGTACACGCCCATGGAACGACTCGACCCTGCATTCCCCGACGCCCATCCCTTCTTCTTCGTCCCCTCCGACCTAGCAGGAATAATTCACTGCCAGTGCCCCAGCGACGCGGCCATCAGAGGCGCACTGATGCACCTTGGATACCGGGTGACGCGGTCACACGTCAAGGCTGGCAGCATCCGGACCGACGCGCCGTACAGCGTCATCTGGGACGTGATGCGGGCGTGGGTCCGCCAACGCGCGCCGACCAAAGTGGGTGCTATCAAGGAGAACACGGCCGGCTGGGGCATCTGGCAGCGGGACAACCAGGCCGGCAGAACGCGTGTGGATGCTTTAAAGAAGGTCGAGGAAGGGCTCAGGGAGCTGCTTGCGGCTGGCAACAATACTGGACAGGTCGACATCAAGCTCAGCGCGACAATGAGCATGATTGAGGCCATGACGAGAAAAGAGGAGGAGCAGAATAACGGTGCCGGTGAGGCAGGATCGCCGGAAGAGGACGGAAAGGGCGGTATTGAAGCGGACAAAGGAAAGGATCAAGACAAGAAGCCGCTCACCATCACCATGTCCAGCACGGGCGAGAAGAAGAAAATTGTGTTTGATGAGTTCTTGGGCCGTGACCCGGACAAGAAGAAGTTGGTCCGCTACCAGGTCAACCCACGCGAAAACTGGGGACCCCAGACGCGGGCAAAGTGAGGCCTTTCGGGTCTGTCTTTGAATGAACATGTAACAACAATGTAGCAGTCCGAAATACGACTTGCTTGGATGAAAGATCTATTGATCGATCTGGATATCGAGTAGGCTGGAACTACCCACCTCAGATACAGGAGCTTGATCAAAGCTACTTTCTCAAAAAAAAGGGAAGAAAAAGAAAAAGAAAAATTCTGATTTTTCAGCTTTCTTACTCTTGCTTTGTCTTGCTATTTTCACTCTCTAGCAACTCCGAAGGAGCAAACAGGACTCTTTCACTACATAACTTCATCACTAGTTACTGGACACTGTCTATCAGCAGGAGCTGCTATGATATGTATCCAGCGTCTTTATATCCACCAAAGAGAAGTGAAAGTCCGATAGAGTACCAGTAGAAGAGAGCCTGAAGCACGAAAGGAGAAGTGCCGTGACGAATACGGCAATTGGCTCCTGCCTGATTCTCAGCCTTGTCATGTAGCATGACTCTTAATCGATCACGTCTGGTTAGCCACAGAATGGGGAGTGACTCCCATGATTCCCATTACAACGACTGTTGTGGCTTGTCCATTGATTCTTGAGAGATCAAAAATCGACTGCTCTCCACTTTCTTTGGAGCTGTTTGAGTCTAGCTGGTACGTGATCTGTGATTTAACGTATCTCGTGTCCTGACCAGGGAAGGCTCAAATTCCAAGAGTCCCATGAGAACAAGAAGCAATGAAGAGACAGACATCCTCTGCTGAAGAGATCAGATAATTCTGTTTAAGCATATCACACGGACAAACGCGACTTCCCAACTTCAACGAGATATAATGACGATTGAAAGAGCCTGGACAGCTATAGTGAAGAGGAGGATTTCCATACCAATTCAGCTGGCTACTCAGCTCGCCTATCATTCGCCTCCTCGTATCTGCAGGTGACGATCTGTGTTCCTAGCTTCAATTCATCTCCCCGTCACCAAGTCCATCGATCATGCGTGAGACCAAACTCAGTACCAAAACTGGCCAGTGAATCGAATTATCTGCCCACCAAGAGCATGCATACGCGCTATCTGAATCACTCGCACGGCTCACCATGCCTGAACGTTCGGTACGTGCCTCATCCTTACCTGCAAATTCTCCACACGTTCGCCTCAAACACCACTAACGCAAGTCATCTGCGGCAGAACCGCAAACAGTGGAACTGCCTGCCAGCTGAAACAATGGTCGGCATGCAGCTGTGCGGCGCAACGCTTGCAGCTTGAAGATCACGCAGGGATGCACGCCTGACAGCCAGGCCTTGAAAACTTGATTGATTGCGGCATCGTCAAGGCTCGTGTGTGGGAACCAAAGTCAAAGCCCATTGCTGCAGCCATGGAATGTGAGCCATGAATCTTCATGCCCGAGCTAGAGGCCGGGCCAATGACGATCCATCCCAGAGCAATCCCGGGCAAGCCACATCCATCGCAAGGGAAGGTGTGCGCTCGAGCAGCGACGATGGTAGCAAGGGCACGAAAGCTGACAGACTGGCTCTGGGCGCTCTTTACACCTAAAAATCACCTGACTGTGTGCGAGAGGAATAATGGTGCGCAAGCCTTCTTTCTACTTTGAATGCGTCCCGCACGGATGGTGCAGCTGTGCAGCACAGTGGACTAAATCGACAGAGTTGACGACAATCGACGGTATTTGAAAGCGGAGCAAGAGCACTACATCAATGGTCCCCTCGCGAGAGGGTGAACACAAACGAGGCTGCGCAAGAGAACGAGCTGTCAGAGTCGACGTCGAGGGTACATTGACCTGTTCTCCCTGCCCTTGTACTCTTTTTCCATCATGAGACGCATGCGCAGCTTTTATGCCTTTCACGCCTGGCCAAATCGCAGAAAGGCCAGCTCGAGAGTGAATGACTCGTCAGCATCGGTAGAGTCGTCGCCGACGACGCTGAACAGTATTGGGAGCTCGCACACCGGCGACTGCTTTGAAGTCGCCTACAAGCCTGTGTATCACGAGACTGAGTCGCCGTACCTGTTACCAAAGGAGTGAGTGTATGATTCGGCATGGAGTCGTCTTCCAAAGTTTATTCTACACGCATTTGGTGCGAATGTTTCTCAAATCCTTGACATGTCCATCTGGCTTGAAGCCATCTACTCCCTCTCTTTTCAGCTGATCAAGCTCACTATATCAATTTTGCAGTCTCACTGACCAGGCCTTTCCATTAGCGGCCTTGAGCAGAGCAGGCTTCGGGAGCAGCATGCCGCCTACACGGATCTGATGGGAGGCACAGTGCTGCACGCGCCCGTAGTGCTGGCGCAGAAGATCCTCGACATTGGCTGCGCCAGCGGCACCGCGACGCGTGAACTGGCACTCCGCCACGTCGGCGCCAAAGTCTACGGCGTCGACCTGTGCTCCTTTCCCAACCCCTTGCCGCCTCTGCCCGCCAATGTGACCATGATCCAAGGCGATATCAAAGCTCTCCTCCGGCCCAGTCTCAGCCTACCAAGCACCAACACCATCACCACCACCACCACCGGCTCTAGCATACTCGAGCCCGGCACCTTTGACTACGTCTTCCAGCGCTTCCTCGGCTGCGGCGTGACTGGGTGGCCGTCGCACGTAGCGCAGTGCGCCTCGGCGCTGAACCCCGGTGGCTGGCTGGAACTGCACGAGTTCAACTGGGTCATAACCGAGAGCAGCACTAGCAGCGTGAGCACCAGCAGTTGTGGTGACACCGATCCCGAGCCTGAACGCAAAGATGTCAGTGCCGACTGGGCCTGGATGCAGACCCTAATCCAGGAAGCGCGCGACCGCAAGGGGCTGGACCTGCTGTGCGGCCGCAGCCTGGCGCGGTGGATGCGCGATGCCGGCCTGACCGAGGTCGTCGAGAAGACGTACTACCCACCCATGGGCCTCTGGCAGACGGGCAGACACCCCGAGACGCGCAAGATGGCCGAGTTTTTCGCCAAGTGGTGGGCGGGTACGCATGCGATTTTGATTGAGAATGTGATGGGTGGAGGAGTGGATGGAGAGGTGTGTGAGGGGATGGTGGTAGAAGAGGAGGATGAGGGGACCCGCGAGCTCAATCAGATGCGTGTTCAGTCTATGCTTGATCAGATGAGGCGAGACTTTGAGAGGGCCGAGATTGGGAGGAGGGTGGCGTGGGAGGTCAAGGTGGTGTATGGTAGGAAGCCAGTGTGAAGATGCAGATGCCGGTGCAGGCGATCTGTTTGCGCCTTCATTTACCAGAGCTGAGAGTAATATTCTCATTCAGCCCTGAAAGATGGATTCGAGGAGACGACGTCGAAGCCACGATGATGGCTTAGGGTCTACGCAGCAACGCCAGCCACCGACAATGCGATGTTCACAAGCGATCAGCCAGCTATGATCTGTTGCTACCTCAATATCGCCTGCTATCACTCAAAATTCTCTGAGGCACCTACAGGGCTAAGTCAGTGCCAAAAAAAAAAATATCGACGCTGCTGGGAACGAAGGTCACGACACGCGAATATGTACGATACTTTTTCTCTTCCCTATCATTTTCACGAGCCAGACGAATGTGAATGTGCATGTGTATGTTTTTTTTTCCCAAACTTAGATTCTCTCGTGCTGTCCCGTGCCGTGTTCATCCATGCTCTTCTGTGCTGTCTCATCCTCTTCAATCGATTCTCTCGACTCTCGTCTGGTTTTACATCAGGGAGTAGTCATCAAGAACTTTTCTTTACTTGCTCTTGAAACCCAAGAAGACTCTTCCCATCCGTTCAATGTCTGACCTATTGTTGAGATTGGAACTATCTTTTTTTCTCTTTCATCCATTCTTCCTCTGAAATGTGTTGTATTCTGAGACCAAGTCGCCTCTCGAAACAATTCAATAGTCTGAACTGTGTTTTTTTTCCCTCTCGAGAAGTGTGCAAAATGGGCATCGATGTCGAACTTTTCGAGACACCAGAGGGCCCGGGTTTGTTGGTTGTCATCTATAGTGCGAACGTGCCTCTCTTCCTTTCACTCGTCCATTCCCCCCAGCTTGTCCGCTCACTCACAAAAATCATCCCATCTTTCCCCCCTTTCTACCCCTCTCTCAGTCCCTTTTATTTCCTAACAACGTCGACTTGTTATATCCGTTATATGTGTGTGTGTGTGTGTCTCTCTCTCTCTCTCTCCCACTCCTTTTCCGTTCTGTTTCCCTTCCCATCTCCCACCTCCCATCTCCCATCTCCGCACCCCCTCCTCAAATCACAATCTCAAAACCCGCCATCCGCAAGCACCTCCTCCGTCGTCCTAACGAGCACCTCAAAAATCTCCTGCAAATACCGCCACTCGGCTTTCGGGTTCGCACTGACCACGCGAATGACATACGCGCCCGCCACGACGCTGCTGGTCAGGAAGAACTGCCCTGCCGCGTTGATGCGCTCGTACACTGCGCGCGTGAGTTTGTTTTTCGCCGCCAACAGCTTCTCTTCCTCCTTCTCTTTCTCTCCTGCTCCTACTCCGACTCCGACTCCGTCTCCGTTGACGACTTCAGGGGCTCTGACTTTCGGTTCGCCAGGGACGCCCTCGTTCAAGCCCTCGGTTTCTGGCTTGTCTGTTTTGCCGTCTGCCAGGCCGTTTGTTGAAGTTTTCCCCGCAGTGGTAGCTGCTAACGACGAAGGCGGGACACATCGCAGCACGGTCAGCGCAAACGCCGGCTTCGTAACAACCTCCAACAAATCTCCCCTCCCCCTGACCAGGTCTGCGAACCTCTCTCCCATGTCTATATGCTTGCGAATCATATCCCTGAACCCCTGGGCGCCATACGTTCTTAAAACGAACCAGATCTTGAGCGCGCGAAACCTCCTTCCCAGCGGGATGCCCCAGTCCCTGTAATCCGTCACCAGCCCCTTATCCGCCACATCGCTCCTCAGATACGGCGGCGTCAGCGTGAACGCGTCAGTCAGGGCGCGCCGGTTCTGCACGAACAGACACGCGGCGTCCAAGTTCACCAGCCCCCACTTGTGTAGGTTGGTTTCGAAACTGTCGAAGTGCGACATGAGGCTCGCGTGCGCCGCGTGTTCGGGCAGGCAGAGTGCGGTGCCTGCGTAGGCGGCGTCGATGTGCGTCCAGACATCCGGGTAGGAGGAGCGGATAACGGATGCGATGCCGGCCAGGTCGTCGATGGCGCACGATGCCGTGGTGCCGTACCCGATGGTCAGGTAGAAGGGGATCAAGCCGTCGTGCTCGGCTTGGGAGAAGGCTGCGGAGACGCTGGCGGCGGTCATGCTTAGGTCGTCGCTGAAATGGGCGGGAATGCTGCGATAGCGTGTGCCGGCGATCCGCGCCCCCTTTTCCGTGCAGCTGTGCGCTTGCTCGGAGCTCAGCACGACCAACTTACTTCGAATCCGCGCGAGCTCGTCCTCGATCTGTGTTGGAGTGTATTTGCCTGATTCATTGAGGCGGGCCGTGGCGCGCGCGAGGTAGCGTTCTCGAGCTGCTACGATGCACGTGAGCATGGCGTCGGACGCGGTCCCCTGGATGCTGCCGCCGCCGGAGCCGTGCGAGAGGAAGCACTCCGGTAGCTGGAGCAGGCGGCAGACCCAGTCCATCATCACCGTTTCGAGCTCGGTTACGGCCGGCGAGCAGATCCAGTTGAAGTTCGCGGAGGAGAAGGCGGCGCTGTATAGCTCACCGAGCATGGAAGGGTATGTCACCGGTGCGGGGAACCAGGCCATGTATCGTGGGTGCTGCCAGTGGGTAAGTCCGGGCTGGATCTTGGTCTCGATGTCGGCTTGGATGGCGGCCCATTCTTCGCCTTGTTCGGGCGCCTGAGTGGGGAGCAGTTTGGCGAGGTAGCCCGGCTCGACGGCGGAGATGACGCGCCGAGAGGTTATGGTTTCGTTGTATCGGATGACTGTGGAGAGGGGACTGAGTATCAGCATACAGATGGCGTTGCTTCAGCTTCAGCTTCATCTTCAGACGATGGTAGGGGAGGGTCTTGACTCATGATCTAAAAAGGGCTGAACGTACTCTCGTCGACCGAGGAGGCCGCTGCCTCACGGAACTGTTCCTCATCCATTGCTGTTTGAGGGTAGTGGTGAGCGAGGTAAATAGGGAGATTCTAGACAGTGTGCACAGACTGAATTGACTGTAACAGCCACCACGAGACGAAAACTAGCGGATATTAATGATAACACGAAAACTCGACCCTTCTATAGCTCAAGGGCAGAGATCATGAATTTATGCCAAGTGTTAGTATCGATGTCGTCGATGAGATAGGCCGATTAAGTCAATTGACAAGATTGGTATTGTAGAGACAGTATGAGAGCTGCCTCTCCGATGGTACAACAAGAGGCTCAATCTTGATACTTGTATGAATTGAGGCCAATTGATGAACGTGGCCACAGTAAGTGCAAGAAGGAGTTCACAAGCCTCAACAGCCAAGCTAACTCAAGTTTAATCACAAGAGCTTTGACTCAAGACCCTGAGGCTGCAGGAAGGACACCACGAACACTTGTCCCTGCCAGCCACTAGAAAGTCAACCACAAGCAAGAATCACACTATTGAATGCCAAAGTCCTCGCAAAGCGGATAAAAATCCCACATAATCTAACCCATATGAAGCCAGATACCAAAAATCACAGAGCTCCTAAACTTCCATTCCTTTCCAGCCACAAGCCACCGTTCAGAATGTGGGGCAGATACCCGCAGGGCGATTGCTGTATGTGGTAATTGTAGACCGCTGGTAGTTTGATTTGGTGCGGCTAGATCTGGGTAGAAGCAATTCGAAAAATGGTAGCTTGAACAGTAAAGCATTAGCTGAGATTGAGTCATACCTTTTGTTTGGATCAGAACGCAAAAGGCGTCATGATGGCTTTCAGGAATGGGGTTGGTGGACCGGGGTATCCGGTGATTTCCGCGGGAATTTATGTTCGTGAATTGGTTGAAAGAGAGGCGATGTGGGTAATTGTACGGATAGTCATGATGAAGATGCTTGTTTGTATTTTGCCAGATGCTACGGTGAAAATCAATTATCGGTTAGGAGGTTGAATTGCTTGAGATAGGAGATGATGCTATAGCTAAGCAATAAACCGCCAACGATTGATGGTGCATGATCATTGTATCACGTGTGGCAGTCGGTCAATTGGCGCTGATCATTTAACATGGAGATCATAGAGTAATATGAAGGCATCCAGCATGAAAGGGATCACAACTAACAGGACACGTATCATCAATTCTTTATTCTATCGTCTATCCACCATTTTTGTTTCAATTTCACGTCAGGAAACACCTGAATATCAAAGCAGACCACCGAGAGAGCCCATTGAGCCCAGACAGTCCTACGGTGCATGGCTCGCTTCGTTCAACATTAGACAATCGTCTTGACATCGCCCTCCTTCAGCTTGCCCGCCGAAACCAGGCGCTGCACCTCCTCGGCCCAGACCGGCTTGACCGCCGTGCCAGTCTTGCCATTGAGCTTGCTCACCAGCAGCGCCAGGTCCTCTGGCTCCAGCTTGGCCTGCACGAACTCGACGTCGTTCAGCGCGTTGTCGATCTGCGCTGCGCTCGGCGTCTCGCCGTCGGCCGCAAAGTAGTTGCCGTCCTTGACGCTCTGCTTCAGCACACGTCTGTTCTTCTTGGCCGCGTTCTTGGCCGACTCGCGCGCCTTCTTCGCGTCTGCAGCCTCCAACTTGGCTGCCTCCTCGCGCTCCTTGGCCAAACGAGCTTCTTCATCCTTCTTCGCGGCGGCCTCCTCCTTGGCCTTGCGCTCCGCTGCCTCGCGCTCGTCCTTCTTGCGGTTCTTGTTCTTGCGGTCCTGCTCGCGGAATTTCTTGATCCGCTCGTCGCCCGCTAGGCAGTCGTCCACCAGCTTGCGCAGGCGCTGTGTGTCCTCCGTCTTCTTCTTCTTGCGTGCGTTGTTGTTCTTGCGCTCCACGTGCCGCTTCTGGTCACGGTTCTCGTTGTCGTCTGGCACGTCCTCGTCCAGGTACTCAAATGTTCGCCAGCTGTCGAAGCGGTACCAGAAGTCGTAAAAGTTCTCCACGTGCTCCTTGGTGCTGTTGTCGTCGCCCAGCATCGGCACCGGCTGCGTCTTGCTGAATCGGGCCTCGCTCTCAAACACCGGCCGCCACAGCTTGAAGAAGTCGCCGCTCTTGGCCTGCTTGCGGCTCGGCGGCTCCACGTCGGCCTCCTCGTCCACGCTGTCGTACTGCCGCCTCTTGACCGGGTCCAGCAGGATCTCCGTCGCCTTCTGGATGCACTTGAAGAAGCTGTCGTCCTCCACGCCTCCCGCAGCTGCTCGCTTGTCCGGGTGATGGCGCAGCACCTTCTTGCGGTGTGCCCGCTTGATCTGATCCTCCGTCGCCTTGTGCCGATACTTGCTGAGTCCGAGCACCGCGTAGTGATCCTGGCCCTTCCAGTCCTTGGCATCTCGCTGCAGCATTAGCGGGTCTTCGGGCTCTGAGATTTCGCCTGCATCGTCGTCTTCAATCTTGGCAGCGGCTTGTGCCGCCTGAATTCGCTCATCCTCAGAAAAGGTGCGGTGGTGACGCTTGCGCCGTGCGTGGGCTAGGAAGTGCGGGCCCACTGGCTCAATGCTTCGCTGTGTGCCAGGCGTGAGGGAAGAGACGCCTTTGAAGTCTTTTTCAGCTGACCAGCCGGCCGGCAGGACCGGCAGCGGCAGATTAGCATGCACTGACGCAGCCATTGTAGCTCAACTGGAGATGATGGAAAAATGGGCTGTGAGGGAACGGTGCGCCCTCGATGAACAGCCGCTGAGGGAGAAGATTATTTTTTTGCCCTCGAACGTCCCGCTGCTACGGAGTTTTCTTCCGTAGGTGATCAGTCAAAGCAAACACGGACTTCTCTCCGCCGCTACGTAGAGCGTCGCCAGGAACCCGGACCCATTGGCTGAGGCAGAGTCGAGAGCTATTCGCAGTATAGAGCAATTCATCAATAATTCTGATTGCCAGATATCGAATTCCAGTGACAGTCAACAGAAAGGTCTTTCAATTCCTGTCACTGTGCGCAAGCTCTGATTCTCGCCTATCATCCGTATCTTCTTGCATGAGCACAGCTACTGGCAGCATGGCTGCGCTCTCAGCCTACCGCAACATTCTACGCGCAACACAAGTCGCCTTCAAAGGTATGTACGATTGATACAGTCAAACACTGTGACACTACAGTCTTGGAGTCAAAGTCAAGCCCGTTGCACGAATTCTTCCAACAAATTCTGTCAGTCGGCGTGAAGAAGCCCAGCGTCTGAAATCCAGCGTGACAGCTCAATCGCAGAAAACCGAAGAAATTCACCTGTCTCTACAACCTATACGCTCTGCAGATACCAACCACGCTGCTGAGCTCACACCTCTACCAGAGCACAATGCTGACCAGCTTCAGGCGACCAGCGAATCCTCATCTCAGCCCGCGAGCAGATCCGGGCCTCGTACCTCAAAGACCGAGCGCTAGCGGCTGGTAGCGCCGAGGCAGGCGAGCGGATCCAGCACGCGGAAGAGGTGGCTCGCTTTCTGAGGCAGAATGTGGTGCAGGGTGAGAAGTTGGAGACGGGCGCGGGAGCGACGACGAGTGGGGGGGAGCAGGAGGGGCGGGAGGATCGATATCGTGAGTCTTTTCCGTTCTGCATTGGACGATTTAAGGAGGCAATGTAGAGGCTTGATGGTAGGAGTCGGAACATAGTACGGATTGAGAGAGCAGGAGCTGTTATCAAAGAAGAGGATTAGAGGGAGAAGGGACGATGAGACGGGTCGGGAACGAATGAAAGCAACAGGAACGAGACACAAGTGGCTGACACTGACATTTCGAACAGGGTTAAACATCCACGAAGAGACGGAACGGGGCGACAACGAGGTCAACAGGATGCCGAAAGAGGAGATGGGCAGTCTCGGTGGTGCGAGGGCGAGACGGTTCAACAAGATATGATCGACCACATCGCGAGCGAAGATCGCTACACTTTTTAGCAGGTTTCGAAAACAGCCAGGCTCGTCTCAGCTAGGCGGTTAGACTTTACTTCACACATCCATGTTTTATCACGAGATGATTGTTTTATCATACGAAGTCACATCTTTTTTCCATATGCAGGGATATTTCCTTCCCATCACACTTATCATTAAGCGAGTCGTGTCGCTGAACAGTTCTATCGCTGCGTGGATTGCGGATAATACCAAATATCTTTCCAGTATCATGATCTTGTGGCTCAACTACAGACCCACAACTCCACAAACGCCACGCTGAGAAAGAATGCGTCTCTGTATGCTGCCATTTGTATGGCTCTATTGCCCAAGAACGCCTTGCAAATGCTTCGCTCGTCTGCTTTTCCTTGCCATCATTAGACGACGACTGCTAAATAAGAGCCGTTATATGGTCAAGTAATTCACAACAAAATCAGCCCTCGATTGTCTGGACAGGGCTGCAAGTGCAGAAGAGGTTCGTGTCGCCGTATGCTTTTACTCAAATTAGTCATCAATTCGTAGGGAACACATGGTAGGAGGAGAAGAATAAACTCACTATCATCCAGTCGGGCCACGCTCGGCCAGAACTTCTTCTCACGCAGCCATGGCAGCGGGTATGCGGCCTGCTGGCGCGAGTAAGGGCGGTCCCAGCTGTCACGCATCAGGTCTGCAGGCGTGTGCGGCGCCATCTTCAGGACGTTGCCCTCGCGCGGCTGCTTGCCCTCCTCGATCTCACGAATCTCGGCGCGAATGGAGATCAGAGCGTCGCAGAAGCGGTCGAGCTCCTCCTTGCTCTCACTCTCAGTCGGCTCAATCATCAGCGTGTTCGGCTCCGGCCAGCTCATAGTCGGCCCGTGGAATCCGTAGTCCTGCAGCCGCTTGGCAATGTCAATCGCCTCGATACCTGATCCGTCCTTGAACTTGCGAATGTCGATGATGAATTCGTGGGCACACCGACCCCGGTCGTTGGTGTACAGGATAGGGTAGTGCTCGCGCAGCCGAGCCAACATGTAGTTGGCGTTGAGCAGCGTGATCTTGGTGGCGTGTGTCAGGCCACGGCCGCCCATCATCTTCACGTACGCCCAGCTGATCGGCAGGATCGACGCGCTGCCCCATGGCGCGCCGGAGATCGGGTGCGTCGCCTGCTCGCCGCCCACAGATGGAACCAGTGGGTGGCCAGGCAGAAAGGGTGCGAGGTGCGCCTTGACGCCGATTGGACCGACACCGGGCCCACCGCCACCGTGTGGAATACAAAATGTCTTGTGCAGGTTCAGATGGCAGACGTCGGCACCGATCTCACCGGGTGAGCACAGTCCGATCTGCGCGTTCATGTTCGCACCGTCCATGTACACTTGCCCACCGTGCTGGTGGACCAAGTTGATGGCCTCCTTGACTTGCGGCTCGAACACGCCGTACGTGGACGGGTAGGTGATCATGATCGCTCCCAGCTCCTCGCTGTACTTCTCGCATTTTGTCTTGAGATCCGCCATGTCAAGGTTGCCCGTTGCCTTCTCGCAGTTGATGGTCACCACTCTCATGCCCGCCATAGCTGCACTGGCCGGGTTGGTACCATGCGCAGACTTGGGGATCAGACAAATGTCCCGCTTCTTGCCCGGCTGCTGCTCCTGGTACTTCCTGATCACCCTCAACCCGGTGAACTCGCCCTGCGCGCCCGAGTTTGGCTGCAGAGATACCGCGTCGAAGCCGGTGATCTGTGCGAGATCATCTTCAAGCTCCGTGACCAGCGTCTTGTAGCCCTGCGCCTGCTCGACAGGAACGAAAGGGTGCAAGCTAGAAAACTCGGGCCACGACACCGGAGCCATCTCCGTGGTAGCGTTGAGCTTCATGGTGCACGAACCGAGAGGGATCATGGAATGCGTAAGAGAAAGGTCCTTGGACTGTAGGTGGTGGACGTATCGCAGCAGCTCCGTCTCAGAGTGGTGGGTGTTGAAAACTGGGTGGGTGAGGAATTCGCTTGTACGCTGAAACTTGCGCTCGGTCTTGACCTGCTGGAGACCGCTCAAGCCTAGGCTCTGCACAAGCTGTACCAATGACAGAGGAGACTTGTTTGTGGAGAACTGAGCAAAGACGCTGAGAATGTCAGAGAGGTCCTTCGAGTCAACGGTCTCGTCGACCGAAACGCCAATCTTGTTGGCACTGATGACGCGGAAGTTGATTCCCTTCTCCTCCACTCCCCACGCCGCGATCTTGGCCGCAGTTCCGTCCGGAATGTCCACGGTGACGGTGTCGAACAGGACCCGGCCGTCCTCGCCCTTGCCTCGCGATCCTGTCGTGAAGCCAAGGTTGCGAATACCCTCCTCGACCACCAGTGCTGCTGCATTGGTCCTCTTGGCGATGCTCTGCAGTCCCTCCGGGCCGTGGTATACAGCGTAGAGAGCACTCATGTTGGCTAGCAGGGCTTGGGCAGTACAGATGTTACTCGTGGCCTTGTCTCTGCGAATGTGCTGCTCTCGCGTCTGCAGAGCCAGTCGAACAGCCGGGTTGTCAAGCCTGTCTTTGGACACGCCCACGAGACGGCCCGGGATCTTTCTCTTGTACTTGTCCGCGCAGGCAAAGAAGGCCGCATGGGGACCTCCATAGCCCATAGGCACGCCAAAACGTTGGGCGTTGCCAAAGGCAATGTCAGCGCCAAACTCGCCGGGAGGCTTGAGCATAGTCAGGGCGAGAAGATCAGTAGCGACACAGAAAGTGCCTCCAAGCTTGTGTATGGTGTCAGCCAGAGACTGGAAGTCCTCCACGCCGCCCTCAGTATCGGGATATTGAGCCAGAACACCAATCAAGTCGTCACCCAAAGCCTCGACCTCTTTGCTCCCATCAGCTAGCACGTCAGTGATCTTGATGTTGATCCCGAAGCCCTCTGCCCGGGAGCGGAGCACGGCACTGGTCTGCGGGTGGCAGAGGTGCGAGACGACGAATGTCTTGCCTGCTCGCTTCTGCCGGCTTGTGGATAGGTTGTTCATTGCGACGGTCATGGCCTCGGCTGCTGCTGTTGGCTCGTCCAGGAGCGACGCGTTGGCGATGGGCAGCGCCGTCAGGTCGGAGACCATGGTCTGGTAGTTGAGGAGAGACTCCAGCCGGCCCTGGCTGATCTCAGGCTGATAGGGTGTGTAGCTGGTATACCAGCCCGGGTTCTCCAACACATTTCGCTTGATAACCTCCGGCACCCTCGTGCCTGAGTAGCCGCACCCAATGTAGCTCCTCAGCACCTTGTTCCCCCGAGCAATGTCCTTTAGGCGGGCCAGGAGCTGAGCCTCCGACAAGCCAACGGTGCCATCCGTGCCTGGCAGAGGCTCCTCAATTTTCAAATCTTTCGACGAGAGAATGTCGGCCGGAAGCACCTCCTTGACGAACTCGTCCAGCGACCTAACAGGCGGATGGAGTGCTGCCAGCATCTGCTCAGCGGACTGTGTGTCTGGGCCAATGTGGCGACGAGGGAAGGTGTCCAGTGGCGCGAAGACGGCCAAAGGGCTTGTGTCGTTGGCCGCATCTTCCTCCTCGACCGTGGTGCCAGCGGACGTTTGGTGAAAGGTGCTCGGGGTCGTTGAGTGGATCTGTCTAGAGGAGGGGCTTGTTTTGCTGGTGCTGGTAGTGGCGTGCCGCAGCTGGCGATAGCAGAGACGCGAATGCTGCTGAAGCTGCAGCTGCAGCTGCAGCTGCTGGTTGCTCGAGCAGGCGAGGTGACGTGAGCCTGCTGCAAGGATGTTTCGAGCCTCGACGCTGCCGTTGCTGCCACTGCTGGAGCTGACACCGCGCAGAAGCGCGCGAGGAGCCGCAGAGAGCATGGTGATTATGCTAACTATGATGCTCGAACAAATTTGCTGCGACGCCCTGTCACTCTCACAAAGTGGCAAGCTCTGACTCAACAATGGCCACACGGTTGTACAAAATATCTCACAATGATGACAAAAGAGAAGAAGAGGAGGAGAGGAGTAAGAGAAGAGTCATGTGGAGTAGTGAGGGATGCGGAGTCGGCATCTGGTCACCTCCAGCCGCGTACCAGACCTGATTGACCTACCCTGAGTACAGGCGAGTATTTTTTTTTTTAGAGATGTTTCTGAGCATTATGATTGCCGTGCGACATGTGCCGTCCCCGTTCGAGCTCTACCAAGATGGTGGGTGTGAGTGCCAGGGGCAGAAAAAGCTTGGAAGGTATCTTCGAGGTAGAGCAGGACGTGGGCTGTCGAATCATGGTGTAATGTCAAGCAAGGGAAACTCGGAGCTCTGGCAGTGAGTGGCGGTAATTTTTCTTTTTTTGCGTAACCGCGGTTCGCCACGGGCTTGCAAGGCATGAGCGGAGTTCATCCCCGAAAGTCAGGGCAGCGGTATCTGGCGGCGAGGGCGGCGAGATTCAGGGTGTCGACTGGTGAGAAGGTGGGTTTTGTCGGCACGTTTTTTCGACTTATCAGCCGCCAACATCTACTGAGTCTTCTGTTCCGGGTCCTACCGACATGGCCTTTCGCTTTAGGAAGGACTCTGGTCTCTTCCCTTTAGTATGCCTCCATGAATGCGGGATCTTGCATCTCCTATCCCGCTCACCGCTCCGATTGGCCCCTGCCCTTTCCTTTCCCAAGTGGTACTGGCGACATCTGGCGGCATCTGTCTGATAGCCTTAGTGTCAATCTCTTATCGCAGCGTACCCAGATAAGTTTGTAGAGCTGCTTTGAGATCTCTGCCTTGACAGTGCCCAATTCTGGACGACAGTTGACAGCAAGCCACTTATAATTGAATCAAGCAGTCTCGATATATATTTCAGGCGGAAGAGATCACTACACAATGCGTCACATACGTATCAATAGTCAGTATAACGCATCGTTAGCTGCGAGGAATTTGACACAATGTTCGGATTCAGGCCAGTCTTAGTGGATCCGAAAATCAATGAACCAGAGATGGCCGTCAAAGTCTTCTTCAAGATTGAACATTGCAGGTGAGACATACTTATCCAAAGCAATTATATCGTGAAATTTCATGCCGTGTACCCTATTGCGCCCAACCGTCAAGCCTACACCAGTACGCCAAAAATCAGTCCACCAACATGTTTTGTCCGCATCAATCGCCGTCCTCATTGTTCTCTGAGGGCCCTGAGACGGTCACCGAGACCGTCTTCGACCTCTTCGGTTGGTTCCTCCTTCCTAGTCGGTGCCTCGACTGCCCTCATGTCCTGTGCGATCTCCACGCCCACCTCATCAGCAGCCATGTTCATGAGCTTGTCAACATCCTCCTGGGGCGTTGCGACTGCGGTCGAATTGGCCGTTGCGTTCTCGTAGTAGCTGCTAGCCACGTCCAGGTCCTCAAATTGGTTCTCGAACTTGTCCATGATGCCGGAGATCCTCTCCAGATCCATCGTCTTCATCGCGCTGTCCATGCCCTTGACCACGTTGGCCATGGCGCCGCTGACCTGCCTCATGGTGACCGCCGTCTGGATCCTGCTGGCGACTGCGTCGATCCTGCTCGCCAATCGGAGCAGATTGAGCTTCTCATTCTGTTTTCTGATGGCATTCTGTGCGTAAATCTTTGCAATGTCTTGGTGCCCTTGTTGGAGCGCCTGTCACATGAACAGTCAGCATCTTGACCGTGCGAATTCGCCCGACAAAGATTGATATGCCTTTCCCTTGGCCGCCTCTTCCTTCTCTTGCTACCTCTGTGCCGTTTCCACGCTCTCACCCCACACGCACGCAATCTTGCAGGCTTCGCTCCCGCAAGCCGGTCGCGACAACACGCACCTTCTTCAGCTTGTTCTTCTCTGTAGTCTCATCCTTACCAGCCTTTGCTGCCGACCGGTTCAGCTGTTTTGCTGTGAACTGTGTTTGCCTAGTTAGTCAACTGTCCAAGGCAGCCGCCTAATGATGCCGCGGGGTAGAGTCCGGCCTCTCTCACCTTGAGGTTGAATAGGGAATTTTCCAGCTGGCGAGACATGACGGCGAGGATGCGCTGGAAGAGTTCTTAATTTCCGAGGAGAGGTTATGGCAGCTGATCAATCTTGAGGAGCTGAAGAGGAGCCGTGTGAGATGGCGGTGCAAAGTGTCTCGCGTTGCGGAATATGGCGGTTAATCGATGGCTGATGACGACGGAGGGGAGGACTGGCGGCGGCAGAAGCGGGTAGTTGCAGTGACACAACAGCTCTCTGTATAGAGCAACGCTGGGGCGAAGAAAGATACTGCTGCCCGACAGCGCCGGGCAGCCGTCTCGCAGCCGGTCTCTCAGCTGGAACTCGCTGGACCTGCCCGCTATAAACTTCTGCCTTACGTCTGGGCTGCGCGCCCGCAGACGCCTTCTGGGCATGCGCCGCGCCCCGTTGCTGTCACCACGGGGCCGGGCGTTCGAAACGCAATAGAGTACGCCTGGGCCTATCCTCCCCCCTCCGGGGTGCCGATTCACCAACAGCAGCTGTAGAGGGGCTCGAGCAAGAAAAGCCTTGAAAGGGCATTTTGGTGGTGGCCAAGCCGTCATCCTTCTCCCTTGGCCACGCCGGCCACTGACACCCAGTCACCCACACACCTACGTCCCACAGTGGAGGATTTCAGGCCCATTGCCGCTGCCGCCGTTTCCCTGCCCTTCCCCCGTTCCCCATCTGTCCAGCGACAAGGTTGACCTTTCGTTTTCCTCCCCTTCTTCGTCTTAGCGCCGGCTACTGGACAGAACAAGTTCCAACTTCATTCATCAATTCTCACCATCAAACATTTTTTCGTTATCATATTCGAGTGACATGTTCGGTCTATGCTCAAGGTCGTCATCTATTATGCATGTATCTGAGCAATTTGCTTTTTCACATCGCCACTCTATGACCCCAAAAACCTGTTTAATCGAATCGAATGGGACCCTTGCTGTTCATTAGCACTCAAAATCAGCCCTGCACGACGTTGCAACAGACTTCTCTCCCATTAGCGAGCGGCAAATATGCCTTCTGAGTACCTATCTGGGTAGCTGGGTGATTACTCGCAGGATCTCTTCCAAGCGAAGGAGGGGCATCGTGAATTTCTCATTTCGCGCAATGATGCCATCTTGCATTCTTAATTTCCACCTTCAGATCAAATGTTCTGGCTCGCGCGTATTTCGTGGCGTCACCCTGTCGAGACTCATCGTGGCTGATGCCTTTCTCCACCAGTCCTATCCGGACGTTTCCCCTGTCATCTTCGCATACGAGTCCCTCTTCTTGATTGTGAAGATTGGCGCGAGAGCCTTCAGAGTGTTTGCGTCCAACGAGTCAGAATATTGGATTCCTGATCATCGAGCCAGTCAGCCAATCTGCTCTGACCATGGACAGCACAAACCATGGTCATTCGAGATAGACTACTTTCAGGCACAGCCCCTCAGCAGCTGCCGCGCCATCGCCCTCCCGTCCTCCTCTTCACGTGTGTGATGGTTGAGCATGAGGTAATCGTATGGTATCATGCGAGATTTTCTTCCCAGCCAGCAGCCGAATTTCCGTGGCGAAGGCTAGAAAGCTGCACTTGGCTACTACTGTTGTCTTTCACTGCTTTTTCATCCTTCATGCAGGTCCCTTAGCCCAACATCATGCTTGAACGAGTGCCCGAAGCCAGTCTCCATACCTCCAACGCTGACTGTGTTACGCTGGGGCCTGAAGGAAACAAAGGGAGAAGGTGCGACCCCCTGGCCACACCTGCCTACTGCACGTGTCTTGTGCATCAGCCCGTGTCTGCTACTACTCACCTCACTTGCCCTGTCCTGGGCTCCTCACCTTCATCATTATTTGATCCGTTCGTCACACTCTTCCACGTCGATCCTCTGCATTCCACATCCTGTATACTTAACTCTCTCGCGCCCTGCCAACCTTCACGGACGATCATCTCTCCTTGACCATCAGATACTCACCCGATACTCACCCAGCTTGACCTATTGACACGAGGGTCTCAGTGTTGCCACCGTATCGACCCCTCATAGGCAGACACATTCACCTACCTGCGAGCACTGCCACGGCAACAGCAACAACAGCAGCAGTCATGCCGATGCCCACCGCTCCCTCGAGCGTATCGCACGAGCTGCGAAAGTACACAAACGTCTACACCCTCGACCCACGAGGTCGTAAGGTCACCCACTCTCGCACGTCGTTCGAGCTTCTCAGCAACACTTGGGTCTGGGCACGTGTGGGCCGTCGCTGGCTCGCCAGCAGCCATGGCATCACCGTGCTCTCCAGGGACACCACTGGTCATCGCCATGACTGGGTCCTGATTCCCATCCGAGACGCCCAACGCCATCATTTCAGCTACACGCCTCCAAAGCGGCTGATCCGGGTCCGCAATGAGCGTATCGACCGCCGCCGTCTGATTAACGAGTTTCTGCCACGGGCCCTCTACGACGACAGCAACTTCGAAGAATGCACCACCAAGCTGGTTGTAGGGGGCGAGGCTTATGTCGTCGTCAGTGCTGGCTGGGAGTATTATTTTTGGGATCTAATTTGTGAGAGCGATTGAAAAACTCGCCGCGCCCGACGGCATCATCGGCGACGAGCGCATCTTGAAAAAAAAAATCTCTGTTCTTGGCTAACGCGTTTTGGAACTATTAGAAATGCATCTGACGTCCTGATCTAACACGTATCTACAAATTGTATACGCAGGAGGATAGTATCTAAGGTCTTGGCTTTCTGCCTATCACACAAAACGAAATCTGACATAGCCTCCCTCGCGGACATCCCCTTCTTATCGCTCGTACTGCCGGGCACAGGATGCAGAAAGTTTCCTGTCCGAGTCTGACTGGTTTGGTTGCCAAGTTCTCGACGAAAGCACCGCCAAGCAGCAGAAATGGACAGGGGCCATGAAAAATTTGCTTCTTCAACTGAGCATCTTCTGAGAACAGACAATTCTCAATGCCGAGGACAATCGGCAACACATCAGCCGGCTGGGCAAAGACCGGGTGTTCCTGCACCGCGGCCCAAGTTGAAGTTGCTTGAAGCACAGACGAAGGAATACGTTTGCGGGCAGGGTGACAGCGCGCCGGGCACGCGCGTGAACATCTGATCTTTTGCTGCGCCTCCTGCTGACATGCAGATGAGACGATCGGGAATGCGGCTCTATCACAATCATCACTGCACTGTTCAGCCACAGCTGGCTCAAGGTCATGTGCAACGCTTTTCGTGGCGCATGGATATCTGTGGCGCACTTGCTGACTACTAGTACCGGTACGGCGCATGAGGTGATTGTGGCGCTCACTAGCCACAGCAGAGCTGACGTGGCGGTGCCCGATCCTACCCTACCTTTTCGTCCTTACGATTCAGAGGGGACATTTCGCGATGCTGATGCTGCTGCTACTGCTGCTGCTTGATGCGCCTCGGTGCGTGTCGCATACATTCTTTCTTGCTTGCTGGTCGATACGACCTGCCTCTCTCCCCTCTCTCCCTTTCCTCTCGTGTTGCCACCCACTCTTTGGCGTTCTTGGAGGTGTCGATGAATGGTAGGAAAGCGTTGAAGTCGGAGCCGCGCATGCTCATGCTGGCTACCGATAGCTCCTCCTCGGTACGATGAGAATAGATTGAAGATCTTTGCAGTTTCTTGCTATGTATAGTATGTTAGGATTGGGTTTGTATGACCTTTCGCAGGAAACACACTCTAGTATCATCCCCCAATGTATCTTTAGAACCAAATTGAGTATCTGCCTTCAGCCAATGAAACCAAAACACAAATAGACAGGATGCCTATTCAATGCAATCGGACTCAAGAGTCATGATGGAGCTCTTCAGAGTCTTCCTGCTCTGCCTCTCATTGTGTCTTATGCTACTCTCCCATTCTGCCACCGTCTCCCCTGCTGTGGCCGTCCTCGCGTCTTCCTCTGAACATGCCCGAATTAGACATGTACTGCCTCGTTCAAACCTGAACGAGAATCTGAGACCAAGTTATGAGAGAGAGAGAAAGGGTCTATGATGTATGAACAAATTACTACGATGGAGTCCTCACCGAGTTGGTCATATTGAGAACTTCTCAGTGGGAAGGGCGGTCGATGGGCTATTCTTATTGCCATGCAAAGATGAGAGGGTGATGTTGCGGCAAGCCTGGAGCTACAATGGCCGAGCAAGATTCAGGAAAGCAGTGTGGCGCAACGAATGGATCAGGCGGACGGCTGTCTATGCCAATGCAGAACGCGAAAAGGAAGTTTGGTGCCATTGACGCTGCAAGCACTTTTGGAGAAGTAGTTGAGGTATAAATTCTTGCCATTGACTATCGTAAAACCACCTATTCTGTGAGCAGGCTGTTGCTTGCTCCAGCATCCTTCAGTGACCCTTCGATCCATATTCTATGCAAGATCATCTTTCACCGAAAGATGAGCCTGTATAAGATGTTGGGGTCTCCACAGGACAATCCAGACATCAGAACAGCTGCTTCGGGGGTACGTAGTCTCTCGGGCACTGACAGCAGGAGGCGCTTACTGCGGGCAGCTCTGCGGGATTCTGGTCAGCTATTCATGCTTTATAATTTGCGAGAGATGAGCAGCAGTGGGTCGAGAACATCAGAGGAGAATGTTGGGTTCGGTAAAGGGTGATAAGAATGGTAGGTGTCAGCCATTTGCAGGCGTGCTTCCTCGTTCGTCTCACCGCGCCTCCTGAACGGATGCGTCGAGGCCACTTGACAACGCCATGATACTGCGCTCTTTCTTGCTCTCATATGACAGCAGCTGCAACCATGCCAGTCACCACCACCAACAGCAGCAGTAGATCAATGAACTTACAGCTCCGCACTTCGCGCACGTCTTGCTTCCAGCGCCCTCGCTCTGGGCGCCGCACTTGGGGCAAGCTGGGTGGCCGGACATGTTGTCTAGGGTTGAAGTGAGGTGTTTTCGCGTTGAGCAGGTTTTATTTGGTTTTGAGCAAGTTTCAAGACTCTTCTGTGACTGGATGTGTGTAGAGTGTAGGAATAAAGGGTGATGGAGGGGCAGGAGTGTGGGGCGTGAGTTTATATATACACAGCTGACTACATACGCGGCATTTCTCCTGCCCTCTTTCTCTTTTACTCTGTTTTCTTGCAAACGCGGCTGGCTTTCTGGAGGAGGGACTGGCATGTTCGCTGCTGGACAGCAAGGCTACGGAGCTCTCGGGTTTCTCTCTCTCTCTCTCTCTCTCTCTCTCTCTCTCTCTCTCTCTCTCTCTCTCTCTCTCTCCAGAGACGCGGATTTCTCATACTACCTGCTACCACACAGCCCGGGCGTGTGTGATGTGACGATATGGTCCGCCTTACCACTGGTACTGAATGACTGGGGCTGGACCCAGGTCTGCATATGCTAGCCTGGCGCCTCAATTTGCAAGGCTACTTTGTCTTCTTTTGCTCTGCTTTGCTTGTTGATCGCTAGCTGGCCTTTCGGGATTGCTACAGTGTACAGCAGAAAGGGCTGTGTGTGTGGTGGAGAAGGCGGGGAATGGAAAAGAGGTGGTGGTGGTGATGGTGGTAGGGGTGGCCTGGCGATCACGGTGCCGGGGTCCGCATCAGCTGACCGGTAGGAGGGTGGTGGACCGCGCTTCTACAGACTGAGGAGCAAGAGCAGCGTGTGAGGCAGACGGTGGGCAGCAAGAGGTTGGGGAATTCGTGCCGGTAATCATGATACCAAAGGCTTGAAGATACCAGCGGTCGCAAGCGAGAATCCGAGGGCAGTTCGTCCCGCGTGGCTGAGTTCAAGCTTGCTACGACTGCATTTCGCCTCACTTTTTTGAGGCGGGGACGCCTTGAATATGCAAGTGACCATCCAGCAGGGAACTGTTCGACACCAGGCTGGAGCCGTGATGGATTGCAAGGCTGGCCTTGTGAGAAGCAACGAACGCCCTCACATTTCGCCCAACAGGCAATTCTTTTGCAGCCTCGTCACTTCTTGATTGCCAAGGTAGATAACCAGATCTCCATAGCTCATCAACCCACGTCAAAGCATCTACTCATCGATGTTGCTTCTTATGGATAATCTTTCCCTCTTACGCGGTTTCTTTAAATCCGTCGTAATCGGCACATCTTGCAAATACCAGTAAACTCGGTTTTCATATCCAGGGTAATATCATGGGGGTTCTCTGCCTACAAACCAGTCGATAGGTCGCGCACTATCTTATCTGCCAGAACTAACCAGAGCTTTAATGCAGCACTAGTCATGAACGCTGCTGAGTAAAGAAAGAGCAATGACGACAAGGCTCAACCATGCCACCTCAATTACACGACAAGTGTCTGCCATGTCTCCTCGCCTGCATAAAGGCAGTATCAACGGCTTATACACACAGAGAGATAGAGAGAGGACCACACTGTGCCGCCGGGTTGTTCATTCACCGGCCAAAAGCCTCATGCGGGGCTGATTTGAGGCGTTGACCGCGGGACGAGTGAGAGGGCTGGTGATTACTATCGCACACCGGGTAGACGAGGCTTCGATGTCGCTCTGGTACTGGGTTGGGTTATGTAAGCAGGATCATCGGGCTGCCTGCACCATACCCAGGTAGTCACGCGCTCACGCACGCAGGCCTCACCTATCCATGGGTCTTTCCTACTCTCAAAAAAATTTATAAAAAATTCGCTGACTGGCAGGTTCATATACAGCATGCCAGAGACTTGTTACGGTCTTGCTTGTGAACTTGGGTCATTTATTGTCAAGTCAGAAGCCACGTAGTAACCCAGCTTGAAGGCCGATCCTAGGTGCATGGCCCTATGAACTATGTCGTGATATCTCAAGAGGATCCACGCTCTTCTCTCGTGGCTTGGAATTGCCTGGAGTCTCTCAAAGCTGGTGCCTCTGATCTCACCTTATTTTTTATAAAAAAAGGCTTAAAAAAAGAAAGAGAAAAAAGGGTCTTATCTTTTGAGTATCTCTACCTAAGCGGTATCATACATATTTCATATATATTTCATATTTACTCTCTGCGTATCACGGGAACAAGAAAGAGTATCAAAAACTTTTATCCAGGGAGGGGAAAAAATGAAAGAAAAATGAAAGAAATTGAACATGAACATGGCAAAAAAGTTGAAACATTGCACCAGATCTGAATGTACTGTGCTGCGCACAGGTGCTCGCATAGGTCTCTGCGCCATGGGGCCATGCATAGGCAAAGTAGAACACGTGATTTGGAACTCAGAGGTGCGAATAGAGGCATGGAGACAGGAGGGAGGCATGGCATGCATGCATGCATGCACCACACACTCGTTTTACTGTACTACTACTTGTTCTGTTTGTTTGTTGCGTGCCTTACATGGCACTGAGTACTGCTACTGAATATATATTATCTTCGCTGCATTATTGACCTAATTAACGCCTTCAAAGGCTTGTGTTGTTGTTGCCCTATGTACGAGTACTTTGCGCTGCCAACTTGCATACTGTACTCCATAGCAGTGGCACATACTATTGTTTTGTTGTTCTACTTGTTGTTTGCCCTCAGTTACTGCAAAGAGCCTCTGCATAGCGTCCAGTCAATGTGGAAGCTCTAATACTCACTCGTCTGCATGTTCTGAGCACTCAGACCTCTGACAGTACTTCCCATGTCTTGATGATGATAAAAAATGCCACCATCTTCGTAGACTAGCTGGCTTTGATAAATATCACAGAAAGAAAAGGGAAGCAAAACAAGAAAAACAAAAAACATCCATTTTTATTCATCAAACCCCTGTCAAAGCTTTCCCATGACTTCCCTTTCCTCCTCCTCCTTCAACCTTGAACCGTGTTCCAGGCATGCATGCGGCCCAGCCAGCTCATCTCATCCCAGCAGAGAGTACGCAATCAAACAAGCACTCATACAAGCAAGCAATTTCGCCACTGTATTCACCAAATCGCAAGAGCAATCCTGTCACCCTTTCCAGCTACCTAGCCGTTGCACTGTACACGTATCTCGCTAATATGCATGCATGCAGGAAATTGCTGGTCACGGACATCTATGTGTCTGTTGGAGACTTGCTGAATACGTACAGTTCACTGGGTGACGTGTTGTATGGTGTGAGCTGGCCTGAGGCTGTTTGAGCTAGCGCGGCACGGTGGCGCTGTACGGTGATATGGTGTGGTGTGTGGTGTGTGGTGTGTGGTGTGTGGTGTGTGGTGTGTGGTGTGTGGTGTGTGGTGTGTGGTGTGTGGTGTTTGTGAGGCGTTGCCAGTCCTGTGTTACGCCTTGCCTCGCCATGTCTTGCCTCAGCATCTGCTGTGTCTTACTCTGTTGTATTAGAACAGGCTGTTCGGTGATATGATGTGTGAGAGAGAGGGCTGCTCTTGGACAAACTACTTTGTTTGGAGACAGAAATTCAGCAGCAGAGTTGAATATGGAATCAAAAATTGAGCAGACAAGTGTGGAAGTCAAGAGTTTACCTTTTGTTTCCCCAAGTTTTTCTTTCAATGAGAATAGAGGCATAAGATGTTTGATATATACATGAATAGGAATAGCTGATTCTCCATTTTTGTTCGCCGCCAAATCTTCGCTCTGGCGTCTTGGCTTGCCTCTTAATATGCTGCTCAGTAAGGGTTTCATTGCTATTGATCTAGCACGCCTGCTCTGTAACATGCCACTATATCGATGCCCTCGAATGATATCTTTCGCAGGGTATCTGGTTTCCTTTCCTAAGTGTGATGCTACTAGATGAAAATAAACAGGATAACAGTGTCATTAGATTCCCAATTTCAACCACCTCTTTCTCTACATGTTCCTCACGAAAGTGCTGCTTGAGCAACAATCGCCTCCATCGCGCTCGAGTGCGTCGAAGCGTTGGCCGGGTTGATGTACGGCCCGCTCCAGTCCAGGCTCAAGCTTCCATTCGACGTGCGGCGATCATTGGCCCAGATGCTGTTCGCGCTGTTCTGGATCACCGTGACGTACAGCTGGTTCGGCGAGGCCTTGTTCAGCCTGGCCAGGTTGCGGATGAAGACACCCTTGAACTGGGAGCCGTCCGGTCCACAGCTGTTGGTCGCGTCGCAGCTCTCCGTCACCACGTGGTTCGTGTCCGTCAGCTGGGTGATGGCCGCCTGTGCAATGCTGT
The DNA here is from genome assembly GCA_027478595.1 of Erythroxylum anguifugum. Classification (NCBI taxonomy): domain Eukaryota; kingdom Viridiplantae; phylum Streptophyta; class Magnoliopsida; order Malpighiales; family Erythroxylaceae; genus Erythroxylum; species Erythroxylum anguifugum. The sequence continues at coordinate 189,659 of JANIPN010501456.1, forward strand.
TGGCTGCCGCCAGCAGCGTCCGGTCGCCGTTGGCCCTGTACAGCTCGGCCAGGCCGCCAAGCACCACGCCCTGGTTGTACGTCCAGACGGTGGCGTTGTTGTTTTTGCAGTCGGTCGTCAGCCCGTCGTTGATGGTGCCCTGCTTGTTGAAGAAGCCGGCTGTCTTGAACCAGTTCCACTGCTTCACTGCCGCGTTGACATACGTCGTCTTGTTGTTGGCAGGCACCCGGTTGGCGAGGTGGGCGGCTACGGACAGGTACAGCTCGTTGGCGATGGCGTTGACGTATGAGTTGGTCGAGCACCAGTAGATGCCTCCGCCGCAGGTCGTCGGTCCGCCGGTGCTCATGATCTGGAAGATACCCTGTGCCGTGCTGAGGTAGTTCGGGTTGCCTGTGAGATCGTATGCGTACATCCAGGCCAGCGCCCACCAGCCGTCGTCGTCGTAGCACGTGTCCACGAACCCGATGGCATTGCCGCTGCTGCCCACATTTTCCGGCTCTTTCAGGTTCACGTTGCCATTTGGTTGGCCGTAGTGCGATACTGGCAGCCCGTTCACGCTGGTCTTGCTCACAAGGGGGTTCGGGTTGCTTGCAGGCGCGTTGTAGTACGTGTTGGCGAAGACGCCAATGGCAGCACCTCGGACAAGAGGATCGATGGCGGCGAGGTCGGCAATGGCAGTCATGCAATTTGCCCCGTTCCACCAGCCGCATGTGTCCCATAGTCCAGTCTTTTTATTGTACCATCCTTGGAGCGTCTTGTAGGCTGCCTCGGCTTTCGAGTAGTCGGCCGCACTCGCCATGGACGAGGCGGCCAGAAGTAGGCAGACTGCCTTGTTGAACATGTTTTCACTTTTTGTTAGGAAGACTAATGCAGAAAGAGGACGTTTTCAAGGAATTACGAGGTCTCCAATACAATAGACTTTGCAGATACTTGAGAGCAGTAGTCGAGGCTTCGTGACAAAAGAGAAACACACATCGCGAGGGCTTGCGTCAAACTTTATACACTCACTCATCCTCGTACAATGACTCCGCATACATGTGCGCGTGCTTCAAGAGCAGGGCTGCAGCATGGAAACAAACCCAGACGGCCAAGAAAGAAGGTCACGATTCCTGATTGGTGCCACCGAGGCAGTAGAGAGAGAGAGAGAGAGAGAGAGAGAGAGAGAGAGAGAGAGGCAAAGAATGCATGGCCAACAAGGCCCACCATCGTGGCGTTATGGTGCGTGTGCTGCATCGAATGCCCCGCTGGCAGTGTGCCAACTGCCAACATGCCTGAGGTAGTTGTCAACCTTGTGTAATAAATTGGAAGCGAGCAGGATTGGACATTTCCAAAGCGTGACTATCGGTCGGGGCAAGGAGGAGCGGAAGCGTGGCTCACGATGCCTGCATCACGGACGCACCGTTTTCCAAGGAAAACCCAGTAACCGAATGACGCAAGTTCTATCGCCGAGATAGAAGGAGCAACAAGCATGTTCCAACGGGCCGACAAAGCCATTCAGAGACGTCCACATGCTCGTGTAGCCCAAGGTCGCGTGGGTGATGTAAAGAAGGACGCGAGAAGGCCCGCTCAAGGTCTGGTGCTGATCTGCAACGGCACCACACACTTTCGGCCTAGTTGAAGAAGCTACCTGGTTGCTTCTTCGTGTGTGTGTAAGCCCGTCGGTGCCGCTGTGGGGAAAGTAGGAACAGATCTGGCGATGCTCGTTACGCCGCTCCCGCAATTGCTCCCTGTCACGGAAGCCTCATGTCCCACACTGACAGCTCGTTTTTACTTCTCCATTCTCTTTTGGTACCGGTGTCCGAAAGCAACTTGAGGAAGTGGACAGTCCATCATGGTCGATATGGTGTCTGATCAGCAGAAAGAAAAAAGAGGAGGAGGTCATCGACTTTGGATTGCAGCGTGACACATGGGAAAATCGAGAATGGCAAAACTGGACCACAATCTCGATTCTTCAAGTCAGCTGATTGTTGACTCTTCGAGGCAGAAGCATCGGAGTTGTAGCACCGCTTCAGCATATCCGTGTCTCCAAGGCGAAACTTGAAATCACAGCCGTGTTTGTTTTCTAGTTCTGTCGCTCTCCCGCTCGGTAGCTCGGATTCTACCTTCATCGTCGTCCCACCATCTTCGATCTTACCCCGTCCTAAGGCTCCTCCCATCTCTCTCCTCTCTGCACACCTCCCACCAACCCCTGCATGCGGCCCTACTGCTCGCGAAACTACTGCCTGTCAGGCACGGCACATCGGTCACTGGCGCTTCCATCGATCAGCGGATTGGCAGTTGCCGACACGAGACTTGCGCCACAAAACCCAAGACGGTTGGATTCGACCACTCTGCTCTGCTGTCTCACACATCAGCTCTCTTAACATAATGAAAAAATTCGACTAGCCTGTGCTTGGGCTTCGCATGTCGGTGAATTAGCAAGTCTGCCGGTGACGCGACCCCTCGAAATCTTCCTACCTGCAAGTTCTCTTTTGTTAGCCTCGGCGTGCAGAGCGAACCTGGTCACCCAAGGCGGTAACCGAGCAGGGAAGGTCGATATCGTCGCCACTTGTTTATCCGGCTATATGCCCTAGAACAGACCTGAACTGCAGGGGACAGCACCGTGCTGTAGAGATGAATTCTACGAAAGACTAACCTGGTTAGAGGTATCCCCTGCATTGCATGGAAATTACCAGGGATGTGAAGCTTCAGGTTCAGGGACAGTACATGGAGTCGGATCGCCAATTCAGAACTCCTTGTCTGGACAGCGGCTTCCAATTCTGAACTTTGAGCTGCCTTCTTTAGCTAATGTCGTACGTGCCTCGAGCGTGATCTGATGACAAAGACCTGCTGCACGCACGCGTCCAAGATCTGTGTTCGTGAGCCACCAGATTTGTAGGAGGCTGTTGAGACCCGGACCGCCATTTGCCCTGTGCGCTATCCAGCTCGACAACCACCACAGACGACTCAACGACTGCTGTAGCACAGATTGTAAATCCCTTTTCGGACCCAAATACCCGAGATTGTACTCTGTATACGTGCTCATCTCCGCCTTCATTTCAGAATAATTGATCTGGACACATGCGTTGTCGAGCTTTAGAACAATCAGTCACTGGCATCACACACTTGCGTCACTTCTGAGAGAACTGGGGTCTGTGAGACTGTGGAGTAGTAAGAGTCAATTCCAAATAGGGCTTGATCTTCTATAATAGTTTCGTCCGACTTTCTGGCGGGATTAGGTGGTCGGTACACGCATTGAACGGCACTTTCCCTTCACATCCGCGGGCTTCACATCTGTCAGCAGCACGAGATCAGAGCCACCAGTGCGTCCGGCATCTGATTGTATCACATCCCAAACCAAACATAGTATCGTATCACCAGATGTGCAATTCGCCATGCGGATAATCAGTCATAGAAGGCAGATTGTGCCCATTGAACATTCTTTTCGAAGAAATTCCATATCTTTCAGATGCCGTATGTACACAAGAAAAATCTAGTCCAGGTATCCTCAATCCAGCTGCTTCCCCGCCGCTAATCGCTGCTTCGTCTTCTCTGCTTGCTCTGCGTTCTGCTTCTGGTAGTGCTCGATGACCTTGTCGATGTTGGTGTAGTGGCCAGCCGGGACGTTGATGGGGCTGCCAGTGTTGAAAACTCTGCCACTATCGTCAGCATTCCAACTCCAGAAGCTCTCAAATCCCCATCTCTCATCTACATTTCCCAGCCTCTTTTCCGTAATACAACCCCAGACCAAGAACAGCACTTACTCAGGGAATCCCAGATCCATGTGCTTGCTCGGCGCCTCGCCCTGGAACAAGTTCCTGTCATGAGCCGCCTGCTCCAGCGCCGCCGTGTGCAGAGCGTTCCTGCGCTCGAGATCCTCCTTTGTCTCGCTGAACTTGCTGATCAGCTCTGAGAAGGCTGGGGCGCCCGACTCGGTCGGCCGCGATGCATTATAGACGAAATATGAGATGGGAAAGATGCCCAGGCCGAGCCAAAACTTGTAGCTGATGCCCTCAGAGGCCGGGACGTTGGAGGAGGAGTGGCCGTGAGAGTCGTGCGATTCGAACCGTCGCTGCTGTTGCTGCACTGTTCGGCGGGAGCTGAGCTGGCGGGCGGCCCGTCCGCTGTTTCGTCGAGCGGCGGCGTTCATTTTGGATGCGATCGAGCTGGTAGAACGTCGCAATTGATGCGTTGCAAGCTATTCTTTTCGAATAGCTTTTGAAGCTATCCGCATGGAGATGATGTTGAGAGCCGTCAAAGTCACGTGGTCGGGAGTGACTCCGAGAACCCAATCAGAGCTTTCCGTACAGGACAGGTCAACCAGATCCGACTCCGCTGCTGTTGGTCATGTTTTGAGTGAGTACATGGGCGCAAAAGATCGACCATGGCGAGACTCGATTCGAGAGCCTGCCTATGCCTTCTCTGAAGATCTGATGACACGTTGACCTAGACTATGACTCTGAGCGGCTAAAGGTGAGTGTGAAGTCACTTTATCATGGTACCGAGTGTTCATATTCTTTTCCGACTTTTATGATATTACTCTGTACACTTAAGAAAAACTGTTATTCTCTCTACACTCGCAGCGCAATTTTCGTCGCAATCGTGCTATAGGGGACTCCACGTCACTTCTCTGAGCAGCACCTCTCCTCTCGTTTATATCTCAATTCGATTAGAATGAGCCTCCGCCAGCTCATCCTACTTCTCGCCGTCCTTTGTGCCGGAGTGCTGGCTGCTCCTGCCCAAGACGGGATCATCTGCCACACGTCCGATGTCACCGAGTGCTACCCACGAATCTTCGAGCCCACAAACGAGTTTCAGGTCGTTCGAGACGACCAGCACATCCCCAAAGGTCTTCATGTCAGGCTCAACTTCCAGACTGGGTTGAAGGAGGCGAAGCTCTACGACCCAAGCCAAGATACAGACCCTATAAACGCGGTCGAGGTCGTCTCTGATGACAGCATCGACGAGCCCTACCACCGCCCATCACACGACGACCATGCTCAAGCCCTTTTAGAGGGCATGAAACAGGCTTCTTACGGCGGAGGTGAAAGCATCAAGCCACCACCAGCGTCTGGCGGTGACGGAAAGACCTTCCAGGATAACATCCAGAAGATCCGTCAGTACCTCAAGGACCAAAACAACGAGGATAAAGAAGCGGCTCGAGCGTTCAGCGACCTCGATGAGCTTTGCCACGACATTTACTGGGGCCTACAGCTCATCAAAGACACGGACACCCTCTCGGCCCTGTACGACGCGATAACCTACGAAGGCAGCCACGCCAACCCGTGGGACAAGTGGGCCAAATCCGCAAGCCTCCTCGGCAGTGCTCTTCAGAACAACAACGCGGCCCTCACCGTCTTCCGCGACTTCGTCAAGGCCCGCGAAGCCACCCCGCCACATCAAAACTTCATCGACACCGTGGCCAAAGGCCTGGCCATCGGGCCCGTCGACGCCAAGGTACACACGACGTACATGATCTCAAAACTCCTCCAAAACGACGACTTCCTAGCCGACTTTCTCGCCGGCGACGGCCTCCACAGCCTAAACAGCGGACTAAGCGAGATCCAGTCAGCCAGCGGCGGAGGCAGCAGCTCCAGCGACCACGACACTACGAATTTCAAGAAAAAGGCAGCGAACCTGGTCGGGGACTACGTGCTGGTCGTGGACGAGGCGCGCGAGAGGCTGTTGCGCCTGCACGATCCGGAGGTGAGCGAGGCGGCGAAGGGGCGGGCAATGGTGCCGCAGAAGCTGGCGACGGCGCTGGCGGACGACCGCAAGGCGTGGTGCGAGGTGTTTGATGTGGCGTTTGGGATCTGGCGGTTCGGCGTGAATGGGAACAAGAGGATGCCCAGTGAGAAGGAGAGGTGGACATACGTGCCCAGGTCGTGTAACCCGCAGCTGTATGATGTGGCGACGGGCCAGATGCTGCCAGCGGCGAAGGCGGATCCGGATCGGGAGCTGTGATGATGGGTTGGGTGTTTTGCGTCTTGTTCTATAGGGGTTTGTACAACAGAGAAGATGGAATGCTATGCATTGGGGAACATCATCGCTTTCCATAAGTTACACACTCTCTGGCCAATACCATTACTTGGCACAGCGATATAAACCTGTCCATTGACAGTGCTTTTGTTGCCACTTACCGCGCCGCTCTTTCAGCCTCTTTTCTCATTTCCACATTCGCAGGTCGAGCTAACACATCTAGCAGCCGGCGCAACGGTATAAGACATTATAGTCTACTGCTCACCCTGGTCACGCTCATGATTCTTGTAATCTTTAAATGTTTCGAAGATATGCGCAGGAAGCGGTTCGCGTTGCTGCATCGAGCGCCGCACCACATTCTCGATAGCATGTGGACAGTCAGCCAATTTGTGATCAGGAGGAGGAACGCCAGGGGTACGCCAGCATTGGTCACATGGGCGATTAGGATCGTTGAATCTGGGAGACTGCGAGCGGGCACTCATCCGAGCGCGGTAGAGGACTTGAGCGTACATGTTCTTGCTTTTTGCTGCATTGTTCCGGCGTTCTGCAAAATAGCTGGTGTTCGGAGCTGGGCGAGTATGGGTATTGCTGTTCTCAGAGGGCATCTCGGTGTCTTGGGATAGTGAGGAGGAGGCGATGATGTATGCAGCGGCTTGGGCTTGACAGTTTCGGTTTATAGAAGAAGCTTGGTGATCTGGTATGTATCCCAGGTGTTGAAGCGCTTGGAATTGGTCGATCAAGTTCGCAAAAGAGGGCTCGTGTGATAGTTCGGAAGGTGCTGGTACCGCATCGTCGTAGAGTCGGAAGCGAGATCTGGCAGAAGGGGGTTCAGTAACGGCACTGTGAGTATTGGCGTTGTGATTGTCGATGCTTGCTGCGGGTGATGCAGAGGTATCTTTTGGGTCTGCTTGGATTGATGGCTCTGACATGATGCTGGTTCGCATCGATGAGCTCTCCTATGCGGATTTCAAAATATACCAAAGTGGCTCTGGATGCTAATTCAGAATTCTTGACTGTTTGTGCAAATTTGTTCTGCTCTGAGATTGAGGGGCCACTCTTCTTCTTTGTATGTATCGTTGACCGCCCTACTCTGATGGGGTCAGCCTTACCTGGGCTGACGAGCACGCCGCTAGCTGCAGGTGAGATACAGCCCGATCTCTATCTGCCCAGGCGGATTGCCAACAAAGGTATGTGATGCCTTGGTGAGACCTAGAAATTACTTCGGCAAGTATTCAAGTACTTGGGTGAGTAAGTATCTGAGTACTTCAGCGAGTGATTGAACGGGTCTTGCCTGGGGATGGACTGTTAGCTGAATCTTCAATTAAGCTTTGGGTTTTCCTGTCTATATTGCGCAGGCAGATCATGTGTTGGAAGTATTACAGGGATTCAAAGGCCACACATGAGTCGAACCATGACGGCGAGTCACTTGCAGATGAGAGAAGATTGAAGTATTTCAAAAAGATAGATTCAAAGACATCGACCATCGGCGCACTGGACTCGAACAATGGACTAGCGAGCAGAAAACCCATCAAGGACTTGCTTGACCCCTACTCCATTTGAAGGCCCGAACCTATCGCCAGCACCGTTCGCAAACTCTTCGTGTCTCCTGGTTTCCGCCCAGCTTGAACAAGTCAGGGGCTGGCCATGGTCGCCCTGTGAGACGCGCAGGAAATTTGCAATGGTACACGGCTGTTCGCACGATGTCGCGAAGCTCTTCCTCTCTTCCTGTAAGTATGTCTCTAAAGAATTATGGAGTCATCATCAGCGCCGTGAGGGCTCTGTGTACCCCTAATATCGACCCAGTAAGAACGAAAAAGTATTAATCAGGAGGCCGAGACTGATCCTCCCGATGCGTGTAGCACCAAACACCAAGAGCTATGCCGCCATTGCCTTGTCCCTTCCCTTCGTGAAAGTCCATATATTGTGTTTCATCGTGTTTCCTTTTCAGTTTAAACCATCCCAATGTTGCAAGCGTCGACGCGTGATTCAGCAGATCATCGAACATGTCGAAGACAGCGCGAGCCATCTTCCGCTTACAGCAGGGCGGCGAGACCAGCCAGGCCGAGGGCGATGCCACCCAGGTTGGCGCCCATGGCGGCGGCACCGGCAGCCTTGGCCGAAGTAGCGGCAGCGTTGCCAGCAGCGCCAGCAGTGTTGCTGCCGCCGTTGACGCCAACAACGGTGCCGCTAGTGACGGTGGTGGCGCTCAGGGCAGCGCTGATGAAGGTCGAGTTGCGCGCAATGGCAGTGCCAGTGCCGGCGCTGGTGCCGGCGGCGACAGCAGCGCTGCTAGCCGGGGCCGAGGTGATGGCAGCCGACGAGGCAGAGGACGAGTCCGAAGCCTTGGAGCTGGACAGGTACAGGGTGGTGCCGACGGTCGTGGTGGCGGTCGGGACCGTGACGTGGGTGGTGCTCTGCGCGGCGACCAGGCCGGCGAGAGAGGCAATCAGGACGGTGGAGAACTGCATCTTGGCTGGTGTGTTTTGGTGGTTTGTTTTGGTATTTGAGAAGCGACAGTTAGAACGCGATCAGATGTTCTTTGTAGCGAAGGTGTCAAGGAAAAGACGGTTAATTAAAGTTCTTGTTGTTTTTTTTTCGTGTGCTGAAGCTGTCAAAAGAAGTGAGAGTGCGAGAGAAGAAATTGGTCAGAACGAATGTGTCCGGAGGGTCGGATGGGCTTATATGAAGGGGCGCTGAGTCTGGGAGATGAGCTTGTCTGAGAATCGAAGGAAGTGTGGTGGTGAGGGAAGGAGCTGGGGGGGAGGGCGAAAAGTCGCAGGGTTCGGTGCGAGCGAGAAAGCAAGAGAAGGTCGCAACCGTGGGTGACCAGGGAGTGACATGCAAATTTGGTGTGGCAGCATGTCAAAGCAGAAGCAGCAGGGGAGAGGAAAGCAGCAAGGTAGCTCCAAGAGGACGGCCGTTATTGGTCAACGTCGCATCCTGCTGAGACCAGGCACAGCACCATTTGATGCGACGCGTGGCCACGATTGGCCATAGCCCCTGCCGATCAGCGCCCGCTGTCAGTTGCGAGTCAGCCAGGCACCGCGGCCGCTAGAAGGCTACGACTGTGGCGCAAGGCAAAGCACTGGCACACTGGCGGAAGAGAGAGAGACGGCACCGCAACCATCCCCGGGTCACCACCTCGACCGTCCCCTAAACATCCACCTGCCCCCGGGGACGCAGGCACCTGCACACCGCGCAGGTGGTCGCTTCTGCGGCCGTATGTCTCCCCGGGAACGAAGGATCTCCACTAGCAGTCCCTCCGCTCTCAAAAAAAAATAGAAAATAGACGACGGAAGAGAAAAGGTCATCCGCCTCGCACAGCCATACACGGACAAAAAATAGAACACGCGCCTCCATGGTGAACTTTTTTACTCCGTCGCATAATATCGTACTAGTCTTCTTTCTAACATTTCCGGCCGCATGTGCTACAGAGCTTGCCAGAGCTGCCGCTGTCGGCTCCACCATCAACTTGCTGTTTTGTTTCGAACCCACCTGGATCAAAGCGCACACCTGCCTTGTCCATGCGTCTCTCAATCGGCTCTAGTTTATGAGAGTGCTTGGTATTGCTTAAGGTAATGCGCGAGAATGCTTGCATGCTGGACCGGGTTGCTCTATCCCGTAGAAAAGCAGACATCTCCGGCATCCGTCTCCGCATTGACCGGGAATGTCTGTCTCCTTCACAGCTGTCTGTGGATGCGGCCATGATACTGCAGAATGTTTGCACCTCTGCTTGCTGGACCCCTACTCAATCAGGGTCTGTCCCAAGACTTTCTCCCAGCGCCTCTTTTTGCCTTTCGCTTGCGTGTACAGTTGACAAAAATCCCATTGTTCTCTTCGCTTGGCTCCCTTTCAAGCTTTCTCTAAGCCGCTGATCCCAAGCCATCGAGAGGCCAGCCAGTCTGGGAAGCCGCGGCGGAATCGAGGCCGTGTCTTCCCAGTCGTGTCGCTGCAATACTCGTAAGTTCGTGTACGTATACATAACCATTCTCTTGCTGATGGTGACTTCGTCCAAGCCACAGAATCAGCCTGAGGTGGCGAATGACGACTGAGGTCCAGATCAAGATTTTTTTTGGCGTTCTTACGAAATTCTTTCTATAGATGATAGTATCGTGTGATTAGTGACTGCAGCCTTGATCATGTTGGTGCCAGGTTCAGTCTGTTTGACAGCTTAATCACCGCCTCCACCTTTTTGCCACCCACCAAACTTCCTAACCCAACTGCCGCGTAGCCAGAGTATGCCGGGCCCAATGGCGATAGGTACCTCACAGCCGTATACCGTGCCAAGCCCTTGCTCAGCGCCACAGCCGCAGCTTGCCCGGTACATTGGGTATACACAAAAGCGAGAATCAACGACCTCGAGCGCCACCACTGATTCTGTCAAATTCTCCGATATAGTAGTGCGAGCAAAACAGCCATCTTGACTGTTGTACTGAGGGATAGAAGTTTGGAACATAATATAGAAGGTATTTGCATCCAGGCGGCACCTTAAGATAGCACTATGTGTTCGTATCACTATTACACTACAGGGCGAGCTGTAACAAGTATATGCTGTCAATCTTCACGCTGAAAATTGCTTCAGTGGGCTATGCAATCTTTAAGAGAAACTTCAAGTGCTGTAGATGCTGCCTTAGACACTGAGAATGCCCTTCTTGAATGTGGTAGCTATTCAAAAAAAATTTTGCGTGCTATGATTGTCCACGCCGCTAATGGACAATGCATCTGCCGCCAGATACCAATGGCCTTCACCTCGTACGGATTGGTTCCTACCTAGCGCGCGAGTTCCAGACCACACACTTGTGTGGTCACTGCTCGGATCAGTGCAGAGCAGCGTAAAGGGATTGCACCAAGTTTCAAGTTCTTGAAGCAAATCCGCACCCAAGAAGCGACGTTACCGAGGGCTCTCGCTGTCCCCCTCATGCAGGTGCTTTCAAACGGCACCAGGCGGTACGTACCTCCTAACCCTAACCTCGTGACCGACTGATTGCTCCTGTAGCCTTGGCAAGGACAGAACTCGCACAAAGGCCAATACTGGATCTTGACAAATAAATTTGGCCGTTCTCAATCTTGGCAGTGGCAACTTTGCTTACTGATGGCCCGCAAGGCCTAAGACCGACCTGGTCCTCTACACAATCGCTGCTGCCTGTAAAAGAGCTATAGATAGCGGCATTTGGTGGATCTGCTTTCAGAGTTTCCGCTAAAATTTTGCTCAGCCTCACAAGCTTGCGCCATATCCAGCCCGCCAAAAAAAAAAAAAAAAAAAATCTAAAGATTAAAAAAAGTCGAGACTCTGCAAGATCGACGCGGCGTCAGCAGCGGCTCCTCGCTTGTCTCTTATCGATCAGCAGTCGTGAGTGTGAGATGGCCAGCGTCTGGTAGAGACGTTGAACTGTCAGACAGCTGTGTTTGCGTCTGCTCTGTTGTCAGCACTGATCAACCCAAATGGAGTGGGAGAGCCTCGAGACATGCAGAACAAAGCAACCTTGTACAACAGGCAAGAATACGAGACCTGTGGGTCACGCGATGGCTCAACCAGTATCTAGCTTCTGCAGCCTGCCGGAATAGTCGACTCGCTCATACTTCGCTGCCTCAATCCTCTACAATTGACCAGCTCCAAGGCATTAGACTCAGCACTGCCTCCGGTTCAAGCGAGAAGATGCGACGCTTGGTTTCGGGGCCGTTGCTGTGGTGGTAGAAGACAAGTTCGAGACAATTCTCTGATCGACAAAGGACCATTCTGATGTGTGGACCTCACTGTGCCTCACGGCGTGTGTTAGGAATACAATATTCACAGTGCTCGAGCGAAACTGGAAGGCAGTCACAACGGCAAAGCTGTGACATGCCGAAACCTCGTCAAGGCGAAAGGGCCTCTTGGCCATCCCTGGTCCTCATGTCTGATCGCGACGAGCCAGCCAGAGCGTCCCCCGGTTCTGTTTGCCACGGCTAAACTACCCCAGATCCTCACCACTCAGTCATCCAGAACGTTTACGAGATTGGACGAAGATGTGAACTGGTATATTTTTGAACAGCCGATTATCTCCACTAGTGCCAGCGACGACAGTTGGAGAGTCAATAGTCGATCCCCCAGCACCCAACCACGGGCCCGGCGATCTCGTGTTTGCACGCAGCGGCTTGGAGCGAACAAAATGACGAGTTGCAGCGGGAGGCGCAAACAAAACCCAAGATCTCCCCGGGGGGCTGGAATTGGAGGAGGCCGGGCACAGTGGTTGCCATATGGGGTTAGACAATGCCACCGATCCAGACCCGATCATTGGACGGGGTGGCGGCAGGAAGTCAGACTCATTTCGTGGTCGTACGGCTGGCGGAGCGCGACGAGGAGGCCGGGCCTCACTCCAGTCCCCCTCAGCTGTCTGCCATTGGCTGATCGCGCCCTCTTCCCTCGCGTTTGCTCCCTCGTCACGCCCAGTCAGAAGGCAAGGCCAGAATATTTTCTTCTCCACCCCCGTTGCTGACCAGTCCCAATTTCCCCTATATGAGGCCATCGCCTGCTGCTCTCCTCTCTTTCTGTTGATCCTCCTTTCTTTGCTTGACGTCGCCTTGTCTCTCGTTCTCGGTTGTGACTTCAACTACTATTCAATACTAATATAACAAGTGCCATACCCGGCCTCAACTTCTTTACTTTCGCTTGTCTCACATCTCTCGAATCCGAGCAATCGCAGCTGAGCACCGACCCTTTCCCGTTCTCCAACAAATTCACAAAGAACAATCAAAATGCGTTTCTTCACCCTCACCTCTGCCCTGGCCCTCGTGGCTGCCGCTGCTGCCCAGCAGATGACTGGCCCCAACGCCTTCAACCTGCCAACCGACGGCACCCAGGTCTTCCAGGCCGGCCAGTCGAGCAAGCTGACCTGGAGCAACAAGCAGGGCAGCACGGTCACCATCAAGCTGAGGACCGGTGACAGGAGCGACCTGCAGGATGTGGCCACCATTGCCAGCAGCATCCCCAACAACGGCGAGTACACCTGGGATGTCTCGTCCAACCTCGCCGAGGGCGCCAACTACGCTCTGGAGATCATCGACGACCAGGACCCCTCGCAGGTGAACTACAGTGGCCAGTTTGTCATCCAGAGCAGCGTCAAGGCCGTTGCGACCAGCGGCACCACCTTCTCTGTCACCGCCACCTCTGCCTCTGCTGCTTCCAGCGGTTCCACTGCCGCCACCACTATGACTGGCTCCTCCGCATCGACTGCCACCGCCGCTACCAACGGCACCAGCAGCGGCATGTCCACCAGCGCCTCCAAGACTGCCTCCGCCTCCAAGTCCGCGTCGAGCTCGTCCAGCCCGTCGTCCGCCTCTGTCCCTGCCAACGCTGCCAGCAAGCCTGCTGTCGGCGCTGCCGGTGCCCTGCTGATGGTCGCCGCTGGCTTCGCCTTCGCTCTGTAAAGCGTCTCCCTTTCTCTCTTCTGAAAGAACCGAGAGCCGACGGGGGCAGTCACGATCCCATGCCTCCTGATGGCTGACAACAAAAATGCGTTATTTGTGAATAGTGCAGCTTGGTCACTGGTACCACTGCAAGGATGTCGTTTCGCTGTATGATGGCCGTTATCAGATACTCAAGTTTTAGTCAATACTCGTCGTCGCCTGTTCTGCCGTCAAGCGGCAGGCACACGGTTTAATACTTTTCTATACATACAGAAGAAATGAATGGATGAGGATCGGTGCCGTGCAAGGCCTGATTCGATGGTGCAAACTCTAGAACCTCATTGTGTTATTTGCTCGTGTTTTGATCCTCTCAATGACCTCGTCGTGAACGTATAAATGATAGCACTGTGCGAATTGAACGCTCATGTGAGCCAGCTACCATCGGTGCTTGAACTGCTTGCCAACAAATATCTCGATCAAACGTGCCTCATCCCCTCACGCGGACCAAGACATTCGCTGCACCGTTTCAACACACTTTCGCGCGTGTCTCACTTTGGAGTGGTCTCACATCGAAGCGATCGACCATGTTGGATCCTGATTCTTAGTTCTTCGATATGTCATTTCGACAGATGACCTATGACGTTGTGCGGACCCATTGTTGTACGATGGGATGAATTCAATTTTATTTCGTCTTCAATACAATTCTATATTTGGTTTTGATATATATGTGGCAACAGACCAAATCGAAAATTTAATTTAATTTTTGTATTATCTGAATTTGAAGAGAGTAGATAATGCCGATTATGCCGGCCTCGTGAATGAGAAGAGAGGTAAAATTACAGTATAATACAGAACCAACGAGCCTCTCACGATTCATGGTATAGTAAGGGACGTTGGCTTAGAGTGATGAGAGCCTGCAACGGTGGCGGCGGCGGCGGCGGCGGCGGCGGTGGCGACAGGTCGTTCTTTGCGTGAACCAATGTCCAAGCCTGCGAAAGACCATCAAATCAGTAGGAAGATGCACATCTACATCTCCTCCTGCCACCACGGACTCGCCAGGACCTGATCTATCGTGAGCCGAGCAGTCGGATCCATCCTCAACATGCCGGAGATCATTTCCAGCGCATTTTCGCCCAGGTCCTTTCCCCAGGCCTTGAACTTCACGCCAGGCTGCTCCTCTACAGTACGTTGCGCCATTTCGGAGGCTTCCGTCAGCGCGTCCGACCACTTATCATCGTCAACTTGCTTCAGCAGCCCAGCGTTGACGGGTTCAAAATAGGCGAAATGCCGTGTGACGATCTCTTGCTCGGCTGAGATGCCTTGCTGCGTAAGCTCCCTGTAGTTGTCGATGAGGAGGAAATCTCCGCCGCCGAAGGTGAATATGCACTGCAAGTTGATGCGTTAGTTGTCTACTGGCTCGTGAGCTGGAAGTTTAGAGGTTTGCTCACGACCAGTCCGAATGAGTAGACATCGGACGCCTTGGTCACACCTCTGCCCGTCTGGCCTTCGGGGCTTCGCCACATGGCATTCCCTATGGCGTACGGCGTGTTCCGTGGCGCACCGTTCTCGCTCTTGAAGGCGATGTCGAAGTCGCCGAGTACCGCGTCGGTAACGATCTTGTTGTCCTCTGCATCATGAGTCCAGTTGACCAGGATATTGTCCGGTTTGACGTCTTTGTGAGTTTAGTGAGAAGTATGAACAGGCACTGACATTGGGTGCGTACGTACCGATGTGAATCCAATCCTTATTGTGGAGTTCCTGTATCGCCTCGCCGACCCGTCGTAGAATCTTTCGCCGCTCCGCGCTTGGCAAGTTTGGGTCTTGCTGGATGAGAGAAAGCAGTGTGGTATCGAAGTAGGGGTAGAACAGGGTACTCTCCTCCTGATTGTCGTCCGTGTGTATACGAAGTCTTGTTGATCTGGCAAAATCTGATGCGACACGTACCGATATATTCCAAACTGGTATGGAAACGCGTTTGAAGACGAAGGAAAGATTGTCCGATCTGGGCGAATTAGAATAGCTCCGTAGCTTGCTGAGATTTAAGTTTATTACAGGCGGATATACTCGGCTTTGAAGACACTGAGTCTGGGATCTTGGGGATGTTGCTGAAGTGATTCCCCCGGAACATATATACGTCCGGACTTGCCTGTGATTGTGGAGATGCTTCTCAAGCCTGTATAGCCAAGAGGACGATAACAAGGCACATGACAGACAAGTCTCATTAGAGACATTGAGAAACAGTGGCTGATCTGTGGACGGGTAGCCGAACGCAGATCCAGACACTCGGACTGTCTGGAGTGCACAGACTTAATTTTCTTCATAGATGTTCCCAGATCAGTTGGTCATGTTTCATTCTGAGATTCTATTGTGCATTGTTGGCGTCAGGTTCAGTGGCGGACCGTTACCTAAAGTTTATGCTGAGAGCCGAGTTCTCATCGTTGTCATATATCGATTGGTTCACTCACATTACAACAGTGTAAAGGTGACAACATGATACAAGTGAGGCATTCTCGAATAACGATTAATGCAGCAGCAGAGATACAAGTGATTTGGATACTGAAATAGGCTCACTTACACGAGAGCAGAGGTTACTAGCAAATCTAGCTCAAATGGACTTCTGACCTGCCTGGGTTGGGTATTGGTATTTAGAAATAGTTACCTCAATTGTGCTCCCCGTTAGGAATTACTTTGTGCAACACCAGTGAAGCGAGGGCACATCACATTTGCTTTCCAGCGATCCGCAGGATATCCAGCTCCCATCTCTAGCTATCACAGAATTCAGTCATAGGCAGAGACAAGTTCAATCATGCTCATCAGGCTACCGGTGAAACTAGTAGGGTAGAGATGTCGATCGCAGACTGCCAATCGTGTCGGAATCAGTTCCGTTGGCCTCGGTCTCAGCCCTCTCCCCTCTTCATCGGCACGTCAAGAGCTGCATGTAATTGACTCATAAATGCCATTCGGTCGTGAGGGACTTGTTCTGACTTCTCTGTGATGCGGCTCGTGAAAATCGATGAACAAGGTGGTCTCAGCCTGACCAAGGATTTGCACGATGACATCCCTCCATACGCTATTCTTTCCCACACCTGGGGTGCAGACGAAGATGAGATCGACTACAGCGAATTTGTGAATGGACCAGATCAGGGCAAGCGAGGGTACAACAAGATTCGTTTCTGCGCGGAGCAAGCTAAGAAGGACGAGCTGGATCACTTCTGGATTGATACATGCTGCATCAATAAAGCGAACCAAACGGAGCTCTCCACGGCCATTACATCTATGTTCCGGTGGTACAGAGAGGCCGAAAAATGCTATGTCTATCTTTCGGACGTTGACGTGAACAGTAGTGACGGAGTCTTGGTGACAGATGCGTGGGAAGGTTCGTTCCGAGCAAGCAGGTGGTTCACGCGTGGCTGGACCTTACAGGAACTGCTCGCGCCCCGCACAGTCGAATTCTTCTCGAGGCAGGGCAAGTTGCTGGGCAGCAAGAAGTCCCTTCATAGACTGGTGCATGAAATTACTACAATACCGGTTCGCGCCCTCCGAGATGGCAAGCTTTCCGAATTTCCCGACGATGAGCGAATGCGGTGGACGCAAGGACGCACTACTAAGCTGCCACAAGACAAGATTTATTGCATGTTGGGCATTTTTAACGTATCGGTCCCCTTCAATTATGGCGAAGATGAAGAGCTTGTGTGGAGACGGTTCAAGGAAGAGATTGCAAAGCGCACTGGTAAGTAATCTATTCAAAGAGCGCAGCACAGACCGAGAATAGGAAGGTAACCTGATCAGGTCCTTCACCATCGGTGACCCACACCCATTGGATCGTCAAACGTCATCTAAATCCTGTATTTATTGGACGCGAGGATCTTCTTAAAGAGCTGCAGACTACGATTAGGGATGCTGTCTTCGACCGTAAAGATAGTAATGAGTGTCGAATCGTCATCACCGGAATGGGCGGTCAAGGAAAGAGTGAACTCTCTCTACAGCTGGCGCACAGTCTGCGGCAAATGTGAGTCATTCCTTTGAGGAAAGCCGGAACATGTGTCATGCTCTCACTGACAGTTCAAGCTTCTGGGGCGTATTCTGGATTGACGTTAGCACACCGTCTCTGGCTGAGAAGTCCTTCATAAATCTTGTGCAAAGTCTTGGCCTGCCTGCTGCATCAAGCTGCGAAGATGCCTGTCTGAGGATCGCTAACCTCAAAGACCCTTGGCTGTTGGTGCTTGATAACGCAGACGATCCTGAGGCAGACTATCAGGACTACTTTCCGAACGGGATTCTCGGCGTAGTCGTGTTGACATCGCGCGTGCCAGAGTGCGGAAAGTACGCCACAGCCCGCCACATTGAACTGGCGAATATGCCCGAGGAGAAAGCACAAGAGTTGCTCCTCACGACTGCGAAAATACCTTCGGACGATTACGATTTCTACAGGGCAGACGCAAAAGCCGTCGCCAGTCTGATTAATTCTCATACACTTGCTCTGATACAGGCCGGCGCGTATGTGGCACGCGGGCACTGTACGCTAGCTGGGTATCCTGACGTGTTCCAGCAACGACGGCAAAGATTGCTCGAGTTCTCTCCCAAACAAGCAAAGTCACGTTATGGACATGTTTACGCGACCTTTGAGGCGTCGGCGGATATCTTGCGTCAAATTCGTTCTAAGGAAGCGACAGACGCGTCACAGCTGCTACCACTGCTGGCTGTGTGCGGCCCCAGTCGAATACCCTTGTCATTGTTCGAGGAATGTCGGAAGGGTGCCTTCGCTGTTCCTCCAGGTCGAAAGGATGATGACCAGGATGATGACACGGACCTTATGTCACCTTGGCACATTGCGCAGCTTCCAGAATTTGTAACCAGTGAGGCCGAGACCTGGGACTCATTCCGATTGATGGAAGCGGCGAGTCTACTCGAGTCCTTGGCTCTAATTACCATCAACATATCTCAAGATATTAAACATTTCACGATGCATCCACTCGTACACGCATGGGCACGAGATCGTCAAGGATCCGAAGAAAAACACGAAAATTGGGTCCGAATGGCATGCATAATGGCCTTTTCATATAGAAACCCAAAATACTGGACGCAAGACGGACAACAGCTGCAGCCGCACCTCGAGGCCTTGACGTCATGGAAGGGGGAAACGATGTATGGAAAAGCTCCTCCAATTTTCATCACCCGCATTCTTGTCCGATGTGGATGGGAATTGTTGGCGATTGATGACTTTTCAAGATTGAGAGCGCTTTTACAGGAGGTCTTCAGCTTCCAGAGGATGGATACGACGGCTGTAGCGCCAGAACTTACAGGATTATATCAACTGGCAGCTCTGAATGCTACATTGTTCGGGAATACCATGGAAGGGGTAGAGTTGTTTCATCAGGTGGTCAGTCTCAAATCAAAGAGACTAGCGGAAGACAGTCCAAGTCTGATATTCACACAAAACCTCCTTGCCGGGGTGTATGAAGCCAACGGCCAGCCAAAGGAGGCAATGCAAATCGCGGAGCGTGCAGTCAAAATGAGTCAGGGGCTGGCAGAGGACAATGATCGCCGACTAAATTTGCAGCGCCAGCTTGCTTGGGCGTACAAGCATAACGGGCAGCTAACAAAGGCGATACCGCTATATGAAGACATGGTCAGGATCGAAAGTAGCTCCCACGACGAAAGTGATCCCGATCGTTTGGGGTCGCTGAAGGGGCTAGCTTACTTATACCTGAAAACTGGGCAGATTGGGAAGGCGACGGAGCTGCTCGAACAGACGTCGCGAGTTATTAAGCCAAGCCTTCCAGAGAACCACCCTGACCGGATGCTCTTGGAAAGCGCATTGGCCGGTGCATACTATAAAGGTGGACGAACGGAAAAGGCGGTTAGAATGTTCGAGCGACTGGGAGAAATCGCAGAACAAAGCTTCGCAATGGATCAAATGTGGCGATTCGCTTTCAGAGGCGACTTGGCCATGGTATATTCTAAAAGCGAACGGACGGAAGAGGCTGTCAAAATACTCAAGCAAGAGTCGGATCATATGGAGCAGAAGCTCGGAGAGAACTCATTCCTCTGGTCATCGTTTCAACACAATCTGGCTAAGGCATACTACAGGAACGGACAGGTGAAGGAAGCAAAAGAGCTGATCCAGCATGTGGTGACGCTCAGGAAGCAGAGCCTAGCGGAGGACGATGCTAAATTAGCAGCCTCGCAGCAAGTCTTAGCCTGCATTCTCTGGGATCTTGGACACTGCACGGATGCCGTAAAAATGATGGAGCGGGTGGTAGACATACTTCAACAATCATTTGACGTTACACATTCGAAGCGAAAAAAGTCTGAGAGAATTTTAGAGTCTTTCTATAAGAAGATGGAAACCAGGGAGGACGGAGACGGCGACAAGGGTGAAAATGATGGAAAATACGGGGAACAGAAGGACATTGAATCCAATAATGATATTGAGGCTAAGAAAGGCTCAGAGGATGAAAAGTGATGGCGATGTCACCCGATGAAGCAATCATTCGGACTTCAAGGGCTACTGGTGCAGCTGTTTAGACGACGCCGAGAAAGTTTGCGACTCACACAGTAGCTGGGAGGAAGATGGCTCAAGCCCGCGCATTAATAGTGCAATTGGTTGCCGACTTTGGTACCTCGGAACCCGTATCACATTTGGAAGAAGATGCTAGACGCGGTTCTCCTCAAACCAACTGATTGACAAAGATTCTCAACCTCAGGTCTATTGCAACAGAAACACTGAACGCAACAATGGAAAGCTCTCACACTATCGAAAGCCATCATCCTTCCCCCGCAAATCATTCTGCTCAGGACTGTGGCTGAACATCAACCGCCGCAGTCCTCTCTCTAAGACCTGTCAGCTGGAGTCTCCGTGCCACGAGGCCTGAAATCCTAAATCACACCAAGTCCTTACCGAATGCCTATAAGGATCAGATTGACCCCGGAGATGTGCGGAAAAAACTCTGACTTCCTCCCTGAGTGCTTTGTCTCTGTCGGCATCGCATCAGCCGGCAATTTGCCCGGATCGTCGTTATTCGTGGCTGGTAGGTGGCCGATGAGACACAACTTCCAGAAAGAAATAAAAGCTGCCGTGCTGGAAGATCGTGAAAGCGACCCTCCATAGCGTCTCAATGATGGAGGATCCGAGATTTGAGCCTTCGACTGCAAGCTTTGCCGCACGTCCTGAACAGAAGGCGTGGCAAGGAATATACATCTTGGTTATATATAACGTCGACGTGCTGCTGCATCTGATTATGATTGCAGCGAAGATCAAGACGCTCTGCGCACTGAATCAGCTTTCTGCTTCGCTTGCTAGCAGAGCGGCGACAAGATGAAGATCGCCACTATCATCTCCGTCGCCTTACCCTTCACGACGCTTACAGTTGCTAGTCCAGCTGGAACAGCAAGCTCAGCTGCAGCAGCGTCCACGTGCAAGACTCCCGTACGATGATCTCAGAACATACGAAACAAAGAAAGCTCACAACTAATTGTTTTCAGGATGATAAGTGCGAAGCGGCAGTCAAGGGCGCAGGCAAGGGACCCGCCAAATCCTCGCGCCTCGCCGACTGCAGCTCCTACCTCGCGACGACAGTGACGCCTCCCGCTATCACCACGACCGTCATCATGTTCACAGAAGCCACATACGGCAACACCAAACGGGCAGCAGCAGCTACCTCCGCCTCGCACACGGTGCCCCCCTACATCCGGAATTCGTGCACCAACGGGCCAGCATACGGCAGCGCGTGCTCCTGCGCCGGCGTGACCGCCCCGACCAGCACGGCGCCGCAGCCGACGAGCACGGTGACGTCGGTGTCGACGACCGCGACGTACGGCTACGGTGGTGCCAGGTGTGGCTCGCTGATCGTCGGCCCGAACCAGTCCCGACCGTATTTCTGGAAAATCGTGTGTGGCCAGAAGGTTGTCGGTGCCACGCCAATCAAGACGGTGAAGGCGACTGATGATCAGGATTGCGTGTATGCTTGTGACAATGACAAGGTCTGCAGCGCAGCGGACTTTGAGGCGAAGACGGGCAATTGCAGGTTCTTTGCAGCGGATACGCAGCAGCACGGTGATGCAGTCGGCTTTGATGCTATCAACCTTTATGGTAGCCTCGGAGATTGAGGTTATTTGGAGATAGGTGATCATTTGGTCGATGCAACCGTTTGTGACAGTCCGATCGACATTCTGGCAACTGGTGACGATGCTCACGCATACCTATATATGCTGCTTTTCTTGAACGTTGTTCTTTGGGAAGACCAATGCCATGTGCGAAGGCTTTTTTGCGACATGTCTCTAAAACTTTGATACATACAAAATTAGATTTAATCACAAGGAGCACAGCTTGTCATGGACAACCGCCTGGCAAGATGGTGGCTCTTTCCCTAGCAAAGACGCACAGTGAATTCTCCCCATTTACGTTCTGACCAATCGAGCAAACATACAAAACCGCCTTTTAGCTATCGCACTTGATGAGCAGCCAGACTTGGTTGGGATTGTTGGTGGGCTTTCTTCATGGTTTGAAGATGATAGAAGGGTTCCTACATCAGGGTCTAGTACTGAGCCATCCTCGATTCCGTCTCGTCGGCGCACCTTTACTTGCCAATTGTCTGGCCTCACACCGGTCAAATCCACCACGTGAATATTCGTGTCTTGTAGATACGCATTGCGTTTCCCCGGTCCGTTGATATCTCAGAGTCAGTATTAAAGGACGTTTGAGAGATTAAATGAGCAACAGCCAAAGGATACGGTGGAGCATCTGGCTTCAATGTAAGTCATGACTTTGAGTGCTTCGACTCGTCAAAGTAGACACGTCTCGTCAAAGCTAATGGGCGCCTGACCCTCCTTTCAGGCGCAAATTTTTGCAGTCCGGCGAACGAGCAACTGAATTTTGTAGCAGACGTCTTTCACGACAGTCTGAGAGCATACACCTTGTCGTGCTCGTAGACATTTCAAAGTAAATCTCTGATTAGTGCCTCGATTCACGATGTTGCAAAGCATGAATTGCAAGTCGCGATAATCATGAAAGAAAGCGCATCCCTTGACGAGTCGTACCCTATCATCTGAATGAGTCTCGAGTATGACATGTCTCAGAGCACTAAGATTTGTTCAGACGCGTTGGTTTTTTCGATTGTCTTACTTCAGCATAGGGGTCATATATTGCTGTTGCTGAGTAATCTTAGAAGCACAATGTTAATCCCTTGTAGTACGAGACTCATCCAGAGCCACGAAAGCATGTACAAAAGCGATTGGTGGAACGCGTTGTATGTCAGAAGAGTCGACTCCCAAACAACTAACATCGTTTGGCTGATACGTAAGTGGCGCATGAATCTGCAACGCGGAATAGTTCCGACACTAAATCATCTGACAATGCGGCTTCTGACGCCAAAAAGTTCTGACGAAAAGTTCTGACGAAAAGTTCTGACGTGCAGGGAAGTGGACGAAGCGTGATTAACGGTACAGAGAGTTCGACCTAAGCCGAGCTTGGTTTCCAAATGTCAGGCGATTGAATACGACGACACGCTAACGCTCCAACATTAAACGCTCAGGCAAAATTGCAGCGACTGTGAAGCTGATTGCTTTTCCAACATAACAAAAGAGGAAGCGGCTAAGCTGCAATAATCGATTGAGTTCTCGCCATTGACAAATGCCAGGCAGTGATCCATTATTCAGCGTGAGCACGATCGTCCATCATACGCTGCAGACGCACGAAAATGCTGTCTGACGAAGCGTGATCGTTTTGCTTGGAATGCTGCCTGTTCACAACTCGAATGGAGCGCAGGAGGCAGAAAAAAATGGCATCTACAAAAGAGGGCCTTTGTCTCTGAGATCAGTATAATGTGCAGCTGTTCCTCAAGTCCTATCTCGTCATAGCATCATTGATCACCTGATATACAACCTATCAAGATGGGTCCTTCCGTTGACAAAAACTACGTCGTCCTGATCACCGGAGCCAACCGGGGCCTAGGCAAAGGCTTGCTCGAGATCTATCTCAACAAGCCCAACACGACCGTCATTGCCGCAAACCGGGACGTTGAATCCGACTCGTCCAAGTCTCTGCACAAACTACCACACGGCTCCAACTCACGAATCGTGCTGGTCAAGATCGAGGGCACGAACGCAACAGATCCGGCCAAGGCAGTCGAGGAGCTGAAATCGCAGCATGGCATCGAGCACATCGACCTGGTCATCGCCAACGCCGGCATCTCGCATATCTTTCCCAAGGTGTCGGAGCTGAACGTGTGGGATTTGCAGCGACACCTGGACACCAACGTCTACTCGGTGGTCTGGCTGTGGCAGGCGACGCTGACACTGCTTCACAAGGCTCGGGCGCCAAAGTTCGTGACCATGAGCAGTGGGGCGGGCAGCCTGTCTGAAATGGGATTGCGTCCGTTCCCGAACAGCGCCTACGGTACCACCAAGGCCGCTCTGAACTTCCTCACGCTCAAGATGCACTTTGAGGAGGAGCACATCTGCACCTTTCCGATCGATCCCGGGTAAGCCGCGGCCTATTCTCCTTGATTCTGGTACCATTTTATCCTGAAAGGTGTGTTGTTTGCTGACTGAAGATTTTGGGCAGCTGGGTTCAAACCGACATGGGCAACTGGGGAGCGGTTAAGCTTGGCCTGGAAAAGGCTGAAATCACGACGGAGGAGAGTGTCACAGGAATGGCCAAGGTGATCGACGGAGCGACACGTTCAAAGTCGAGTGGCAAGTTTGTGGACTATACTGGGCGAGTGAAACCTTACTAGGCTGCCTGTCCGCATTATTTCGCATGCATAAAGATTTGATGTGGTGGAACGACAAATGGTTACAGATTATGAGCATAGGTTTGGTTGCTGGAAAATTGAGAAGTTTAAGCTGTTACCGAAATAATGCTCAAGGCTCCAGCACTCGAGACAGACCTTGGTCGTTTGATAACGTGTGCTGCTAGAGACCGTGTACATGATTTTCGGTTGGTTGGACATTCGGATTCCTATTTTGGCAAAGAAAGAGCAGTGTGCCTTAAGTTCGTAGGATGAACAGAGACTCCTCACCTAGCCTTGATGGTCGCAACATCTAACAATCACAGTCGATGTGACAGCAAGAAATGGAATGGGTAAATCTGCAATGGGAGTCGAGTACAGCATTACCTCAGACAAACGGTACGGTGTCGAATTGTTCTTTGTAGCCATCTTCAATTTACTCGTACAAACACCTGTCCGAATTCATCTTGTTAGGCACATAACAGCGCAATATTGAGTGTACATAACAACTGTTCTCGACAGAATCTCATAGAGAGCTTGTTTTCAACCACCACTGCCGATATTCGGCCAGCTTTTGAACATATGACTTGGGTAATAGTCTGTTCTGATGCTCAGTAGCAAATTGTCCCGAAAACGAACTGGATCTGGAACATATTCACAGAGTCATTCGTCGATAATTGCTACATTCAAGCACACAGAAAATGTAAAATGTTATGTATGCTTCCAACACGTGAAGACTCACCAATTGTAACTCTGGGGCTGATAGGGTACTGCTCGACGGAGTTTGATCCGATATCTCATACATGTGAAAGAGACGGCAGATCACGTGATAAAGTCAACTAACACAAGATCATCCCAAAGATTTTCCGTTACTCCTTCAAACCCACTGCCGGATACCTCTAGATATGCAAAGAAACAACTCATCAAGTTAATCAACCCACATGCAGGTATGAGCTGCAGGAAGGCGGTTTCGACCGCGCAGTTGTCGAGGAAAAGAAACTTCAGGGACAAAGGTTCACTTCTTTTCAGTCTCTCAGACCTCAATCGTTATCTCGACCTTATCTATCGTCTGCCTCTCACTTATCTCTGACCCACATGCCTGGCCGGCTGCCCGAAATGGACCACAGAAATCATGCTCTCTCCCTTTTCTGGCTGCATGCGTCTCACAGTATGCCTTTTACGGACAGCCTGGGTGATAAATTGAAACTGTTTGGTTGGTCAGCTTCACTGCAGTGATTGGCACTCTGATGGCGTCGCCGCAGCCGTGGAACTCGTGGGCTGTGGCTATCATCCACCGTTGACACCACCGTTGACACCACCACAGTCTCGGCCGACATGGAGTCCCTATCAAAGGGCGAACGACAAGCCCGTGTCAGGGGGAGGATGGAGAGTACGAATGTCTCTCATTTTGCTTATCTGAACGCGACGTCATTGGCCCCCCAGGCAAGAGTACGCCACCGAAGCATGCGCGTCGCGAGAGTCGGGAATTCTCAATTTCCATCTGGCTTGCGCGTGCGTCTTTTGCATTAGTGAAGCGTGAGCTTACCCTGATCCTCGGGCCTGCCAATATTGTATCATGGTCTTTCGGAATGCAAGCCCATTTCCTTTGAGCCTTTCAGTACTATCAAGACTGCTCGGTCCCGCGGAGTTGCTGCGAGGCAGACTCTCTCCAGATTGTGATGATCCCCTGAGCTCGACTCCAGAGACTCCTATCGGGCTGAAGTCTTCAACCCTGCCTCTTCCGCTGTACAAGGGTCTCCGTATGCCAGTCTTTGGCTGTGTTTATTGATTTGATACTAGGAGCTGAACCACGGTATTGTCTATTGAGCCTCAGACCTTCCAACCCTGCAATCTCCTATCTTTCGGACGAGGTGGATCCCGATACCATGTTGGTGAAGAAAATTGTCAAAGAGAGCCCCATACTGGTGAACAGGTGAGAGCGCCGCGGAAATGCATGGCATGAATGTCAGCATCTCAATCTGGTCAACTGTGGAATGCCACCACAAAAAGACAGATAACATGTTCTTGCACCGAAGGATTGATTGATATCTACTGTGCTGTCGAGAGGCGCTGCTGGAAGGCGTGGTACGCAGTCGCCAAATTTGCCAAGTGGCTTGTTCCTGTTTTTATTGTGGGCCCATATCTCGCGACGAGTGTCTCCGTTCGATGAACCGCGGCTACCGTGTCGGGATGTCAGTCTTCACTTGAAGTTGGAAGAAGCCTCTGTCGAAATGAGCAATGTGGCAATATTTTTCCTTGCCAGATTATTGTAATAAGGCTGACAATGAGAAGTTGGCCACCATACTACCAACTAGCAAATCGACCTATTTGCTCCTTGCATGAAGGTATAGCTGGGCCCTAGAGCTGCTGGGTCGGCCCTACCTGAGTCGGCCATTACCTAGCTGGCCTTTCCCATTTTGGCGACACATTAAGTCTTGTGTCAATTTCCATAGGCTTTCAAGGGTCCAGCAATGTGAGTGCTCAAAATCTGGTTCCCATCTCCTTCTGGATGGAGAAGGCGTGGAACGAACCGCTCATGAGAATTTCAACAAGCTCACTCGAGCCTTCTTCTGATAAGGAAGCTTGCAGATCTGGAGGATCAAACACTGTCGACGTTTTGCCACTGCTCATGAGTCTCAGACCATGCCATCAACATTCCCTCGAGCTGTACTGCTTACGAAAACCCGACAGGCCTCTTGGGAGGGAATAACTTAGTCCATGACTACCATGCTGGATAGAAACCAATCTGCACGAAAATTTGCGGCGGTGACTAATACAGGAGGTCTTTCAGCTTCCAAACCAGCTTCTACTCTCTTTTGACATCAGCCATCTGATCTGCCGTTGGCTGGTCAATAGAAGTAGAAAGGGTCCATCAAGCGGAAAGGTCACGAGTTTTTCGAACACAAAACCCATAAGGTTTGGAAGGGTACCGGCTAAGGATGCTTGCCCCGATTTCTTTTCGAGATATACTAGTTGGGACGACTGCATCAAATTTGTGCTGAGGCTGCAGCTTAAGCTCTGAGCCACTGAGATAATCGGCTCCGAATATTTCGGCATTCTCCATTCGTGTCTTTCAGCTCAGACCTGACAGTGGACGCTGGCACCGGAAACGATCTACCTGACCCATACAGGAAGAAGGCGGAGTGGGAGAAATCCCGACAAAGCGACGGTCACTCATTTTTGATACACAGCTTGCAGATCGCCTACATGAGGCATTTCAAAAGTCCCGCGCGAATTCTCGTACTCGGTAGCACGCCATACGACCTCTGAGGCGGCTACACGCCTTCAGCCACCCAATCATGGTGCCCCAATCTCCCATGACTGGAACGACTTTCACTGGAGTCGTTGTTGGTGGCATATTTGGGCGCCACCAGCGGGCAAAGGGCGTCGGATTCGTGTACAGTCGGAGAGGGGAAAGGCTAGTCAGCGAAGACAGATGCGTATGCATATGCACGTATGAGCAGAGACCCCACGCTCCAACAAGGGGGTTTGTTCTTCAACTTACATGAAATATTTGGGCCAATAGGACCATTTGCGAATTCATCACAACGGTTGCCAAGCGTAGCTGGCTGCGACGCTTGGGAGCAAACAAGTCGCAGAACCGCTCTTGATGGTAGCACCGGCACGAAAGCGCAAAATTCGTCCCAAGCATTGCGCTAAGCTCGCGTGTGCCATTCCGCATGAGATCAACTTTGACTTTCTGGCTGCCAAGTTCGGTGGAGCACTGCTTCAGTCTGCAGTGATGATCTGCGAGGTGCTTCTCCTACCGTCCCGATGCAGGCTAGTCGAATTGGCGATAGTCTGCGGGAAAGCCTCAACTGACTTTCCGCCCGATTGCAAATCCGGCAAGGGCCCACAATGTGGATCTGCTGTTGGTGGGCATCTCTTCAACAAGCGCCATTCAACCACCGACGTCCTCGCCCGCCACCCTACAACGCTGGAAAGTCAAGTGGATTAGCATGTGTGATCAGGGACCCCCAGTCTGATATCGGAATGGCGATTGAAGATGCGAAGCTGCAGTCAATCAATTACTTGCTCTCTCTAGAGGACAGTCGACAGTATCGAAGCCAGAAGAGAGTGCATGCATGCTGTGTGAGGAGTGGTGTGCAAGGAAGTTTTTGAATGGCGAGGACATCACATATAAAGGGAGAGGCAATGCAGCCTCTCTCCGACTCGAGCCTCACCATCCATCTCTCCTCCTCCCCCAACTTCCCCATATTCCTCTCACCTCTTCGAACTTGGTGTTGCTTGACCAGACCTGTCGGTGCCTCCTATAACCACCACCATCATCATCATGAGGTCTACAGTACTTGCTCTGGCCGGCTCGGCCGCCGCCTACCCCTTCATGGCCCCTGGCCTCGAAAATGAGAAGCGGATGGAAGACCTGACCGCTCGCGCCGGCGCCATTCTCGGACGTGAGGCTGTCAACGCCGCCAACCAGCACACCGCCAGGGCCAGCGGCGGGCTCATCTCAGGCCTGCTGTCCGACCTTGGTGGCGGCCTCGTCAACGGTGTGCTACAGCCACTGACCGGCGTTCTCCAGGCGATTGACCTGCCAACGCCACAGCCTTTCGGGCTCAAGGCCATACCCGGCAACGACCCTAAGCACCAGTTCGTCGCACCTGGTCCTACCGACGTGCGTGGCCTGTGCCCGTCGATGAACACCCTGGCCAACCACGGCTACATCTCGCGCAACGGTATCACGACGCTCGCGGAGTCTTCCAACGCCATCCAGACTGCGTGGGGCTTCGGCTACGACCTTTCCACCTTCCTGGCTGCCCTCGGCCTGATCGCAGGTGGTGACCTGGCCACTGGCAAGTTCTCCATCGGCGGCGCCGACTCGCGGGTGCCCAACACGCTGGGCCCAGCGCTCGGCATTGACAAGCACGGCACTTTCGAGATTGACGGATCCATCAGCCGTCAGGACACCTACTTCGGCAACCAGGCCGACTTCATCCCCAGCAGGTGGGAGGCAGTCCGCAAGCAGGCCGAGAGCGCCGGCGGCGGCTTCTTCGGCCCCAACACCTGGATCGCCAACCAGAAGGCCAGCTACCTCGAGTCGCGCAACACCAACCCGGAGGCTACTCTCAGCGTCAAGTACTTTGCCGTCTCCCTGGCCGAGCGTGCCTTCATGTACCGCGCCTTCCCCAACGGCACCACACCCGAGGTTGCCGACGCTGCCAACATCGAGCCCTTCTGGCTGAACAACACCTTCCCCGAGGGCTGGTTCCGCCGCGCGACCCCGTACGGACTGGCCAACCTCGGTGTCGACCTGGTCAATCTGTACGCCGGCTACCCGTTCGAGCTGGGCAATAACCAGGGTCTGGACAACTTTGTTCCTCTCGGAGTCGACCTTACTGGCAAGACCCCGAGCGACATCATGTGCTTCATCCTGACCAACATCTTCGACACCGTGCCCGGCCAGGTGCAGCCGGCTCTGGCCAAGAACATCAACACCTACGCCGGCTTTGTCACTGGCGTCATCTCGCCCTTCTTCGGCAACTTCAGCTGCCCGGCCGTCAACAGCTTCTCCAGCCCTGGCCCCAGCTGCAACAACTGCACCAACGCCAGCCCCAACGCCAACTCGCCGGCCAACAACGGCGGGGTGCTCAACAACACCCCCGCCCCCGGCAAGCCGCTGACCAACCAGTAAATGGTTGAGGTGTGCATGGCAGACTGCTGCTCTGCTGTGGGTTGCCCCGTCGCTGGCGTTTGTGGCAGTGCTAGATTGGCAAGGTGCTTTCATCCAAGGTATATAGTTCATGTATCTACAGGGAGGCTTAATTGGTTCAAATAACGCGCGCGCAGAGGTCTGATTTTAGCCTCGCGCCAATGGTGGGAAATCAGATGCAAGAGCATCTGACTACATTATGACGACGGGAAGGAGACAAAGAGAGCACGCCTTGAGTGATATGATCAACTCAAGAGAGCGGTGCTCAGGCTCAGGATCAGTCAGATCCACTAGGGAAAACCAGTCAGTCGTTCCAGAAGTGAAGCGATCGATCTGGTGAAATATACCCAAAGAACGAAACGAAATGAATGAAATAATATCCCACAAATCAAACTTGGCACCTCTTTCTCCAGTGGGGGGTTTTTTTTTCTCTTCCAATCGTGACTCTCGTCGCATTTCCCATAATTCCCCACGCCATTATTTTCTCCTCGTGAATAATCCCACCTCGGCAATAAATCAACACCATTTTTTTTGCCACCCACATCATAATGTAAAGAAGCCACCATCTCCGCCTCTCCACCTGCATTTACTCCACGCTCCACATCCCACCAGCTGGCTGCATATGCCCAGCCTTTCCCGCTGACCCACACACCACACACACCAAAAAGTGCGGGTATGCTTCTCCGGCAATCAAGTATGCACCGACACATCTAATCAGGGTGGCAGACCAGTTTCTTTTTGGGTATGACAATTTGGCTGTAGAAAAGGATATGTTCTGGGTCTATAGATACATGTTTAACTGGGAATGTCGAGGGTTGTGTCGCTAGGTATTTGCCTGGGCATCCGATGAGGTTCTTGGATCATTTGAACGCGGGAGGTCATATTTCGCTTCATGCTTGGCATTCGTATGAACAAAATTCATTGCAGAGCCTTGCGAATGACACATGACTGAAGTTCGACTCCGTGTGCATCTACTCGAGCTTCTCACTTTTTTTTATTTTTCTATTCTTTTAAAAAAGACAACCAAAAAAAAAGAGATTGCAGTAAGAAGATCTTTTCTGGAAGTTCTCACTTTCTAGTTCTCGATATCATCCGCGCGAGTACTGAAGCAGATAGTCTGACACTACACATGGTTTTGAAAGCTTTTGAACACAGATCGACACAGGGGAGGAAAAGAAATGACAAATGAGTAAGCTTGGGCTTCGATGGACAAGATTGGGCCGTTAGTCGAGTAATATCGAGGTCTCGCGTCTTGGCTTGGCGTTGGGCAGAGCGCGTCGCTCGCGTCTGACAAGCTGGCTAGCTAGCGCTTCAACAGGTACAGAGGCAGCGAATCATCAGTCTGTTCCCACAATTGACCGCGCCTCGATCTCGTTGGTCATTTTGCTCGAGTTGAAACGTGCTACAGATCGAGAATGAGAATACTCAGTCAGAGGATGCGATCCCCCAAGCCAACAACGCGACATGTCATGAATCAACACTTGGATTATCCAATTATCGAAGACAGAAGTATCAACTAGTAGCCGGCGACAGTACCGCCGTCGATAGAAAAGGCGGTGCCCGTAACGAAGCTGCTGTCGTCGCTGAGCAGGTACATGCACGCCTTGGCCACCTCATCCGGCTCGCCGAAGCGGCCCATCGGGTTCCGCACGGGGATCGACCGGCCGAGCTGCTTTTCGACGTTGCTGATCAGGGATGTGTTGATGATACCACTGGTGATTGTTAGCTGTTGTTAAAATCGTTGGAGTTTGAGTGAGGAGGCTGGTGATGAACTGCCAAGTGCCCTTTCCAAGACAAAGCGGGAACACACAGAAATGCAGAAAATATCGACAAAAGAAACATGTTGATCGAGGGAGGAAAACGCAACACTCACGGACAAACCGCGTTGACCCTAATGTTCTTCTCTGCGCCCTCCTTGGCCGCACACCTCGTCAAGCCCAGCACAGCATGCTTAGAAGTGACGTACGGGCCAAATAGCGGCGTGCCACCCAGGGCAGCCACACTCGCCGCATTCACAATGCTATACGCCTTCTTCTCCCCCTTCGCCTCTTCCTCCTGCTGCTGCTTCTCAATCACCGCCATCTGCGCCCTCAGACACTTCCGCAGCCCGCCTACGTTGATGTCCATGATGAAGTCCCAGTCCTCGTCGCTGACGGAGCTGATGGAGCCCGAGCACCGGAACACGCCAGCCATGTTGGCCGCCCCGTCGAGCCGGCCGAACGCTTTGACTGTGTCCTCGATCCAGGCGTTGACTTGCGCGGACTCTCGCACGTCGAGCACGGTCACCATCACTTTGGCGCCCTGTTTGGCGAGCGCGGCGCCGGCGGCTTCCAGGGGCTCGCGCTGGTTGTCGGCCAGTGAGAGGATGGCGCCCTCGTTGGCGAGGAGGTGGGCGAGGGAGAGGGCGATGCCATTGGCGCCGCCTGAGCTAAGTTAGGGTAAGTGTGAATGAGAAGGCGAGTCAGAGGTGGAGGGTATGAGTGATGTTTTGGATAGGCTAGTGGTTCGACATGCAAATGGCTTGGGGCCAAAAAATAAAAATAAAAAAACAAAAAAAAACAAACCGTAGAAAAGTACATAGTAGCAGATAGCCGAAGTACATTTAGGCGTAAATCGAACTTCATTGTGGCAAATTCCCAAGAACACAATGAACAGAACATACCTGTGATGGCAATCACCTTGCCTTTGACCGATGAATAGGGCATAGTGTCGTTCTGATTAGAGTCTGTTGAAAGTAGAGGATGATGGATTGACAATCAGCTGTCGTCCGATCTGAATTTCACAGCCAAATGAACTCAAATTCAAGTCCACTGTGGCTTTGGGTGACACAGCTTCAGGTCCCCTGATTGGTCTCGATCTGCCATCTCGAACTGCCCCGCATCGTGCGTTCCGTGACTTGATACTAGATGGAGCAGATCACTGATTTGATCGTTGAACTGGAGGCTGTCACAAGACATCTGTCGGGAGCTTCTTCTCTCCATACTATATACATGAGAAGAGTGGTAAAAGAAGAATATCCGGTTTTTCGTATAAAGCTGACAGGGCAACACTCAGCTGTTTGCGAACTCTTGTGCGGAGGAGCATTCCGTGCCGCACGCCTTCATTTCGCGCCACAAGCGGTGCTTCGGCTCGACCAAGCCTGCAGTTCTGACGCCACACTCCTCCTTGCATGTTCAGCTCACATCTCACAATACCATTCCTTCGAATATCTGCATAACCCTATACGTTAAATCTGTGTCATGCCTGAATAAATCATGGACTTAACAGTAGCTCCTCTTGGATGAAATCTGACACTTAGAATGTCGCGAGATTGGCAAGGGTTCTCTGAGTTCAGATCCTCATCTTATGAATCCTCGTAGTAATGCTAGTACTGACATAGTAGGTGCTCTGAATGTGCCTAGCATTAAGAATCGAGCTAGGTCAACAGTAATTTACCAAAAATAGGGACCTGGATACTCCGGCAAATACAGCTCGCCGTGAGGCCGCAACGCCACCAGTCCATCGACCAGTGTGACCTAGAGAATTCCTCCCTTTTCACCTACTATGTTCCAACACACCCATAAGCCTCCTCCACGCCCCCTCAACCTCATCCGGAACATCAACATGAGCAATAAACCCCTTCCCCCTTGGCCCATATCCCTCCTCATCGTCCATCAGCCTCGGAATCTCACCCATGACCAAGCCCAAGAACCTCTTCATCTCCCAGACCCCTTCCAACGCCCCCGTCTCCACCTGATACTTCAACTCTCCATCCCCTGTACATTCCACGAGCGGCACAAAAACCGGACATCCCAAAAACCTCGGCATCTGCGCCTTATCCGCATACACCCTCTCGAACCCAGCAACCATCCGCCTCGTCATCGTCGGGTCCTGCACAATCACCACCGTCACCGGCTCCGTGATCCCGTGCGCGTCGAGCACCCTCCGCGTCTCCACGGCGTTGGCGCCGCAGTTTGTTGACTTGTCTTCGACCAGGATCCACGGTTGTTGGTTCTGGCCATCAGAAGCGGGTGTGTGCGGTAGGTAGAATCGATCGTAGATGAGTTTCAGGACCTGAGCTTCGGGCAGACCGCGGACTTGGGATGCGAGAGTGTGGTATGTAGGGTGCCGGGCTATGGCGTCGTAGATGTGGCTGGTGGAGTGCCCGATGCCGCCGCAGAAGACGATGGTTTTGGCGAGCGAGGGGCGCGAGTGGATGGCGCGCAGGACAGTGGTGGCGCTGTGTAGGACAGAGGAGACGCAGACTACCAGGCAGTCGATGGGAGAGGTGACGGTGAGGTCGGAAACGTCGGCGCTGGAGATGAAGGTGGAAATTGTGTTGATGTCGTCCGCGGTCTGGGTTGAATACATGATGGGAGATGATTGGACAGTATTATTCATCAGTATTTCAGTTGTACGACTGCTTTCAGATGCGTAGAACAAGAGATCGGGAATTACTGAAAGAATGCTAGGGAAGACGATCGAGAGGAGAGTTAACGCATGAACAAATTATCGAAACACAAGATTATTGTTCAATATAACAAGGTGATACAATTCAAGAAATGTGTCTGATCACATTCTTCCGTATGATACACATTACTCTTTCTTAAAAATTCGCATCACCACCCAAGAGGAACATGGATCGTCTTGGCAATGTCTGCTCATGTCAGCGAATGGGAGAAAATACCGCGTCCTGAACGCGCGATATCGGGGCAAGAAATTTGCAGGATTTCCATTTGATCACCAGCTTCCCTCAACTACTGTGATACGACCACTCATTGCATTTTTATTGCTCTCACCACGTCTGCGCTTACGTCTTTGCTTTCGACTTGTACCATGCTTGACGTTAGAATCCCATGGTTCCGGCTTACCGAACGAAGATGGTGCAGTGAGGAAGTTGGTTCTGCAGGAATATAGTGGAAAGTGGTCTCCGGCGTCTTGAAATAAATAAGATCACAATCAATCTTGTATTTCTATAGACCTATGCGAATAGACACAAATGAACATGATGTCGAAGGCCTGGCAACGGATTTGCGTACCACTGATGACGATTTGCCATATCAATTATTTCCGATTGTGTGTATGTGTTGAACAACTCGTACCGTGAATATCAGACCCAAACTCGAAGTCAACCTGATCTATGTTTTGCCCTCAATTTAAACGTCACGATAATGAAAGTACTGTCTGATCATGCAAACTTGGATTTCTGTGCTGCCATACGTCTAGTCATGCATCCAACCCCCAGACTTTGCACAAATCTCTACGGACGAATGCTACAGCAAGCACTACTGCCATAATCCCTGAAATCTACAAATGCAGCTTTATCCCCAGCCGATTCGTTGTGGGGTTCGGCATTCTGCCTCTCGCGTCCTTCTTCTTCTCACTTTTGTCCTGAAGTGCTCCGACTGTTGGATGTGCGTTTCGATACTGGAGGTGGAGGTGACAGGTTGAAGAGCAGCGGCTAGGAGGCGTGTAAGTACCAGGCAATGAAATTGTTCCGAGCGTTCATAAAGCTGAGTCGAAAACAGAGCCATTACTTACCTTTCGATGTGTGTCTGGCAAAGCAACTTGTGATGTCGATCGACCCACGTGTTTCTTAGTCTGACTGCTGGGTCCCAACTGACCAGTCTTACTGCTCAAAAGAACTGTACTATTTTCTTTGCCTTTTCCGCTGCCAGGTAGCGTGTTGCCTGAGGTGTCGGATGGCACTGCTTTTGGTATTCGAGATGGAGTGCTGGACTTTCGACCTGAGCCGCAAGATCGCAAGCTGTCATCGACAACCCCCTTCGTACTGATACTGTCACCGTCTCTAAGAATTACATGTTCGTCGTTGTCAAGCTCGCTTTGGAAATCTGAGCTGCCATTATTGCTCGCTGACGACTCGGCATCTCTATCGCTCTCGTCCGTATCAGTCACCTCCACTGTGTGCGCCAATCGTTGGTTCTCGATTCGATTGGCACACCACATCTCGGCCCTTGTGGCAGAACAGAGGACTGGTGTTGAGAACGACAAGTCTGACTCAATCTGGCTCGACTGCTCTCGAAGTCCTTTTGCCTTTTTGTCGTCGTTATTTGACCCGACCCTGCAGTGCTTTTGACGCATGTGACGGCGTTGCCGATGCTGTCGCTTTCGAATTCGACGGTCATTAGCTCTCAGCTTACATCGAGGGCGAGTAGAGGGAAGCGATACCTGGTGCTGATCGTGCTGACGCTCGATGGTGACAAAGACTGGGTTGGTGGGCAAATCAACACTGCTTGTATTCTCGGATGCTTGTGGCGTCTCGACTTGGTTGACGGCTTCATGACGGTGGTGAGACGGATCTGGCAGCGGGTCATAACAAGCTTCGTCGTGGGTTGACAGCGCACAGCTGTCTGTTGTCACTGCACTCTGGCTAGTTACAGATCTATCAACAAGCCCCGGCCTCGGACCATGACTGGACGATGCTCGCGGATCGACTGTCGATGCAAGCGCTGCATTCAGACTGACAAAGTCCTGTGACTGTAGAATAGTGTGAGGTCGTCTCTGAGAATCTGGAGGCAGAATTTGGGCGAAGCGGCATCTTGGTTGTACAGCGGAGTTGCTCGCTAATTCACTCATTTCCTCGAATGAACGGGACAAGTCCGCACTCTCACGTGAATATTGCGATCCTTTGAGTGGTGGCGACTCAGGCAAAGGGACAGAAGTGGCAATATCCAGATCAATACCAGGATCATCCAAGCCGAGGTTCAGAGCTTGATCATCGAGGTCGTCAGAAACGTCTCTCTGAGACAGAGATGGAGCTGACTCATTTCCAAGAGTGGACTGGGCTGCTGCGGGCCGACGTCGTGACTGGGGAGAGCCGTTGCAATCAACAAAGTGGACTGATTGTCGAGGCGTTCTCCTCTTAAGAGCTTGAGCACCGTAAGTGATAGTCCGTGGCCGAGGTTTCCTTTCCGAACTGCCATCTTCGACCTTCCTGGAGACGAGATCAACCACGCTCTTTCTTGGTATCAAGAACCTGCTGTCAGCAAGCTCCGGGGCCGATTTGCGTCTGAAACTTCGGCTGGCACAGCGCGCACTAATTTCAACCGCCGGTTCAGGCGCAGCAGAGGACAAAGCTGCGGGGAAGCAGTCTAACTTGTGGCTTGGAATCTTTGCATCAATTCTTGGCGCGCGTGATCTGCTTCTGCTCGCGTGGTCCTGGCCCAGCAGGTTCTCATCAACATTCTGTGAGGCCGACCGACGTCGTTGGCTGTTAACGTGCTTAAAGCTGAGCCAATGCCTCATTCTGTCGAGTGACTTGATCGAACTCCTGCCATCTTTCAAACTGGATTTGCGCTTTGGTGGCGTTGGGCCCCTGTTCCCGGAACTGATCGACATACCAAAGTGAGATGACCTGTACTTGCGTCGTAGCCTGTCCCGTACATGATACCGTGAAGGCCCACAAAAATCTTCTGCATCGACATCGCTGGACGTGTCTTCGGGAAAGATGTTGAAAACGCTCTGCCGTGTCGAATGCCGCTGGAACAGGCTGCCGTTGTGGTGTACTCCATCTCTCTGCGACGCTGTGACTGAGTCCCTGCGCTTCGGGGCGAGCTTGATAGAGCTGGCTAAAGTGTAAAGGCCTGATGATGCCTTCTTTCGAAGTGTTCGAACCAGGCTGGGCGTAAACGTGACATCATTAGCTACAGCTCTAGCTTGTGAGTTCGCCACGGAACGTTCGGTTTCAGGCTGTCGCTGAACAGGTCTCGATGACATGGCCGAAATCATTCAAGGACAAAGCACTGAGTTAGCCTAGACAGTATAGATAAGGCATTGAGCAATTAGGTCCTGTGCTGGTGAGACGTGATCGTTTCCTTCTGAGTGGACTCGACACGATTCAGTGTCGGTCAGAGCCAAGGAAAGAGCGATCACAGGATAGGGCAAGAACCCCGCATAATATTGGTTCAAGATGTTGAAAATGTGAGTGAAAGAGCATGCTGCCACCCCACAAATGTTGAAGTCTGATTTCTCCTATTGCGAGGAAGGAACAGCTTGTCGGCTGTCTGTCATATGGGCTCGCGCAGTCGGACATCATCAGCTAGCCTCAAAGTGCTTTTTAAATTACACGCAAGAAAGACCCAAAACGGAGAGATTAGAGGGTACCTCGGTACCTAGGTAGTTATCGAACAGGTTGACACGAATGCGCCACTCTGAAGACAGAGTCGAATTGCAAATAGTTCTTCATTGGTGCATTGGGGTATCAACTGACATTTAGGCCATGATTTGGATCGAGACCTTACCTTTTTTATGTGCATTGTGTCATCAATATTGCCAATCATTGGGAAAACACGTTCATTATAGTAATAAGCAAAGCATTAGCGTCCATGCACTTGCACCGATCATCAACTGTACATTTGGTAATAAAATGTATTTTAATTCTTCATATGCAATCAAGATGAGGCAGAGAGAGCTTAAGAAAGGTGGAAATACTGTCATTGAGAAAATTCACCAAGGCGCATGCATAACGAATCGCCACTTTTTTGGGTAGACATATGACACCTATTGCCAAGTGTCGTTCCAGCCTTGAATTGACTGTAACGTTGCACAGGTTGAGATAGCAGTATTTAAACAGTCCCCATTCCCAAGCTTCTGTGGGCCCGCCTCATTTTCTGTGAGCTATCACCACAGAAGAAGACTTGACATTCACGTAGCTGAAAAAGCTTCATTGCTGGCGCAAATGATGACCTCAGCATCGGAATGAACTCCAGATCCCGGTAATAAAGCTTGACTATCACCGACGTGCCTTCCAACTCCGCCCCAGAAATCCGCAAGCATCCAAACATTCTCCCGCAAGGGACCGGCTCATCTGAGACATTGCAGATTCTATTTGTTTTATTTGAGAAAGCCATTCTTGTCTGACAAGAAGAGCTCACTCATCCACGCAAAGACCTCACATTGACCGCACTTTGTTCTGACCATCGCGAATCTTACCATGGCACCCAACAAGGCTGCCAGGGCAAAAGCGGAGCATTCTGCCCCAGCCCCGGCTAAGAATGACCTCTCGCTCGACGATATGCTAAGGATCAGTGAGTTTGTGTGAAGCTGTGGTGAATCTACTGCGGCGCCCTTTTTGGCTATGAGCAGCAAGCTGATCCAAACTTCAATTCAACAGGTCGGCAGAAGGATGTCAATGAAAGACTCGCACAGAGCATCTTTGGTAGTTCAAAAGACAGACGGTCCAGCGCACCGGGCTCGCTCGGCAGGCGAGGCAAGGCAGCGTCAACGGATGCTCTTCCCACGCTGGCAAGTCGCGTGGGAATCTCAAAGGTACGGAAAGGCAGTCTATCCACCTCGAGAGATGGAAAAATCGCAGTCACGATTGAAACTCCTGCGTGAAAGGTTGGTCCAGGACTGATAATCGTCTAGCGAGCTGCCAAGTCAAGCACAAACCTCAAACGCGATGCGCTCAACAAGTCGCGATCTCTGGCCTCCCGGCCCTCTCCTCTCCAACACCATCAGTCTGCCGACCCGACCTCGATCGCAGCACGGATTGGTCGTGGTCGTCCAGCCGCGGCCGCTTCAGCTGTACCGCCAGCGGCTCCCACCGCACCTGCTGCAAGCTACGCCAATAACAACAACAGCAATATCTCGATCCGCGGCATTGCAGGTCCTGTTGCAGTGATTGCGACCAACTTCGCACCTGGCACAACTGCAGCCGACATACGCAGCGCCTTCGAGTCTGTCAGCGGAGAAATGCTGAGCTGCCGGCTGAAGAGCAGCAGCCCCGTGGTGACGGCGGAGATGATCCTGGCGGACCGGGCAGGTGCTGATGCCGTAATTGAGACATTTGACAACCAGAAGGCTGACGGCCGGCTGCTTCGCGTCTACCTGCAACATGGCTATGTGGGCCTAGGCGCTAGCGGTGCTTCCAACGAAAATGGCAGCGACAGGAACGGCCAATCTTGGTTCTCTCGGGAGTCGTCAGCAAGAGAAAGCGACAACGTCGTGCCGAGCAGCAACAGCCAGAGCGGCAACAGGAGGGTCGCCGAGCCCGAATACCACGACGGCCGATACGGCTTCGACAACAACGACGGCCACGACGAAGAAATGGACGTAGAGCTCGACCAGCCGGCAACAAGACATCAGGAAGTGAATGGCGGTATCGGCAGCGGTAGCGGCCGAAGAGATGACAGAAGCAACGACTACCATCACAACAGCGGAGGCTATCGAAATGACCGTGACAGACGAGGTGGAGACAGCGGCAGATACGATCGCGGCGGCAACGGTAGCGGCAGGCAGGCGCGCGGACTGTACAGCGACCGGTATGGCCGGGGCAGCTACAACGGTGGCGGCGGTGCTGGTGCTGGTGGCAGCGGTGGAGGAGGTGGCGGGGGCTACAACAACGGCTCAGGCTCTGGAGGAGGTCGCAACTGGAGGTGAGTGGCTGTTGCTTCCTTGCTTCCTGTACCTGCTTCTCAGCCTGTCTGTCTGTCTGCTTGCTTGCTTGCCTGCCTGCCTGCCTACCTTCCTGTAACTTTCTCCACGTCTCACCAGTCGTCGCGGTGTACGTTACAAAATTCAAACCTGTACGAACTTTCACTTTGCGAGCCAAGAAAAACATTTCGTTTTAATCCTGTACCAAGAATCATATCCATCATATTTCTCCATCATCATTCAGCCCACATGCGAGTTCCGAGATAGGAGATAAGAGAAAGAGTGTCATCAAGCCAGTTAAAGTCTCCCTAATAAATTGAGACATTTGCATCAAGTGAAGAAGAGCCCTATGGAAAAACCCCTGCAACTCGGCAATCTACATGAGTCCAAGCTTCGAAAGTGATGAATGAATGAATGAATGAGAATCTGACAAATTTTGCGTCTAATCTGCAGGTCCCCTACGCTCTACCTCTGACCAGCGAATCTGATTGTCTCTACCGACACATTTCGTACCTATCAAGAAAGGCGGAAAATCGGTATTGACGCAGGATGGATAGAAAACTGGCGATGGAGCGTGTGTGCCGGTCAGTGCTTGAGATGAGATGGAAGGCTATGCGGATTACTGGCATTTGGAAATCCCACTGCAGAAGTACTTCTGGACGGTAGCGGGAACTAGTGGATCCAATTGATCATATTGGGACTTCACTTTAACTTGAAAACAAGTGAACTGGTCGTGATCAATATTCGTCGCTTTCTATCTATCAGATTCAATCCTAGCATTACCGGCCATGACGATGATTGTGCCTCCAGATCTCACGCTGCTTCGTAATGCTAAAAGTATTCGACGACTTTGCAGCGCTCATAATTAAGTTTTCGTGA
Organism: Erythroxylum anguifugum; assembly: GCA_027478595.1. Taxonomy (NCBI): domain Eukaryota; kingdom Viridiplantae; phylum Streptophyta; class Magnoliopsida; order Malpighiales; family Erythroxylaceae; genus Erythroxylum; species Erythroxylum anguifugum. The sequence continues at coordinate 230,654 of JANIPN010501456.1, forward strand.
CAAAGCACGAGAACAATCCCGCATTAATTGAGTGTGGAGACATCACAGCTTCGCTCCGATGGGTCTTGACGTCGACGTTGCCGTTGCACCTGCAGCCTGAATTTGCGAGGCTGCAGGCTCGGGATGTGACGACGTAGACGGAAACTCGCTCTGATCGAAATTTGGCGTTGCTGCAATCGGCTGATGATGTTCCTGCTCCTTCTGCTTCTGCTTCTGCCTTTGGTCTCGTAGTTGGAGAAAGGCTTCGTCCGGAGATGGCCAGGCATAGTCACGCCAGCTACCAAGCACGCGCGAAATTTCATCTGCCCGCTGACGCACATCTGCTCTCCTCCTTAGACCCCACTCACGATTTGTGCGTTCAGCGGCACGGACGGCCAGCTCATTGCCGTTGCTGCTGTTGTCTCTGTCTATGCCATCCTGGCCAAGCACGCTGGTGTCAAGGATGCTGTGCCATACGCGCAGCGTCTCGTTGAGCTCAGCCAGGTTGCTGACTCCAATGACGCTGACGCCTAGCTTGTTAGCTGGGTCCGGATTTGAAGGGACGTGCCAGGGGATCTCGGCTGCAGGGTCACCGTGGCTGCCTACGACAGCGCCCTCGCGCATCCAGCTCTCGATGCTGTGTCGAATGGCAACCTTTTCAATCTTGTCGCCGAGAGAGTCGCAGTAGGCAGAGGCTCGAGCGACTGCCTCGCGGAGGCCGTTGGGAGCCGGATGCCAGTCGCCCATTGCGCCAATGGGGATGCCTCCACGACGTAACAGGCCCATGCCTAGCACAGAGGCGTTTGGCACGACAGGCACTCCTGCTGCACGTAATCGTGGTACGCCGTCGGTCAGGAGCCGGGTGTTTTGTAGGGTGTAGTTTGCGTAACTCATGACAATATCTAGGGGCTCGCCTGTAGCCTCCAGGATCATCTCGGCGCGTTCGCAGAGCAAAGAGACCGGGTATCCACTGATGCCGACGTGTTTGACGGTGCCCTTCTCCGCGCGAATGCGTCGCAGCTCATTGATAGCAGCCAGCGTCTCCTCTGGCGATACAAACTCGACATCATGGCAGTAGACAACGTCGAGGTACGGCGTGTGGAGGCGTTGGAGGCTCCTCTCCACTGACTTGCGCACCCAGGCGGGTGAGTAGTCAAACTCGTGAGCTGAAATGCGGCCGCACTTTGTCAGGATGAAGATGTCCTGTCGCTTGTAGTTATCCTGCACGTGTGGTGTTGCCAACGCTCGTCCGAGCAGCTCTTCACTGGGTCCGTAGTATGGTGAGGTGTCAAAGGCCCGGATGCCGCGCCTGAGCGCCTCGTGTACTAGCTCTGTTGTCGGCAGCGCATAGGGATCTGGGTTGTACTGGCTGTTGAAGGTCGCCGTTCCGAAGATGATAGGAGGGAGAACCGTGGATAGGCCACGTTCTGGCCGGTTGGGATGTTCGCTCGGCATTCTGAATAGAGGTTTTTGCGGAGATGGACGATGGAAGCAATTCGAGCGTTGGTGTCGGAAGAAGGAGAGAATAGAGATAGAGCAATGATTCACAGGTGATTGTCCACAGTCACTCTGACACGAATAAAGAGCACGCTTCGATACAGGTGGAGTGACAAGTCGTGAGAAGGTAGTAGAAAATCAACGTGGCCACCCAGGAGAAACAGGACTATGTTCGAATGAGCAGCAAGCTGAAAACGCTCTGAGACGGAGGAAAGAGGCGAACAAGGCGGACCAAGGCCCATGTATCAACAGTCTCACCTTTTCTATTGTATTAACTCCATTGTTGAGAACTTTCTCGATACGCCATCTCCGAAATGATCGCGTCCTCTACACCTTCATCCACGTCATGCGGCAAGGTCTCGGAGACGGGCCAGAAGTTCGCGTGTGTGTACACACACCACGCATCACACACACACACACACACACAAGCGCGAGAGGTGGGATGAGGATTGGCGGGGTTGGAGCAAAGGATCCAGCCATGTTGCCGCCCGCCATCAGGATAAACATGGTCCATCGAGGGGACAGGAGGGGTTGAAAGAGGGAGCAAGGTTCAACCGCTCGTCCATGGCTGTGAGGCCGGAATGAGATGTAGTGAACTGTATGAGAGGACGAAACAGGAGTGACAGAAGGAGGCGGTAGATTTTTGGTGTGTATGAACTTTGCCCTCTCCTCCCCACCACAAAGCAACTGCCGTAAAACAGCAATGCAGTAGCTCCCTAGCTGGCGTGGAACACGCAGAGACGCGAATGGAAGCCGGGCTCTTTCGCACCGTCAACAGAGATCGACGAGCTCAATCGATGATGTGATTGACCAGGGTGTGTCAAGAGTTAAGCTGTGAAGCTGAACGCCCAGTGGCTCACTTGGCCGCGTGGTTGTTGAAGCGGCCGGCAGCGTGCTGATTAGTCGAGTCAATCTGTGACTGGAGTCGGCCGAAAAAATAGGCAAAAAACTCTCTGTCAAATCTTATCAGCGCCAAGCCCGTTCTATACCGCGAAAATCCAGGCAGATTCGCCCCGCAGCATCTCAGGAACGAAGCGAACGGGGGCCCTGTTTTCCCTTTCTCAACCTTTGTGCTTGTCCGGATCTGCGTCGGAGCCGAGACATGGCTTGGATACGGAGATTGTATATCACCATTGTCAGCAAGCTGATGATTGTCTGCTTCGCGCGCCCATTATCGGTGTCCTGAGCAGATAACTGCCGATTCACAGATCAGATGGTGTGATCAATCTGCGATTGTGAGAGCGAAAGTCGTGCGTCATATTGCTTGCAAATAGTCTCCAGCTTCCCATCTGAGGAGCTCCGTCACCCTCCATCTCCGGAAGGTGTTGCCCGTTGGTTACACGGAGCTCCGTCGCCACCACGTGAAGATGATCAATCCAGTAGTCAACATGTCGTGCTACTGCCAAGATGCTATGGCTGTTCTGGACTGCTTTATGAGGCATCTCGTAATCAGGTTATTGCTTTCATGATGAGACCTGACCTCAATAGTGCCAGATTGAGCTCTGATGGATGCCATATTTATTTATTGCAATCTATGGAATTTTCAAACCCCATGCTGAGCCAAGACAACCCAAAAGTCTTCGAAGCTCGGAACCATCCAACACGCAGGATCAGAAAAGCGTGCGCATCAGACGCTTAACTCCTCCCTTACCTCCGCCGAGTTGATGAACTCGCAGCGAGCAAACAGCTTCTGCCACTCCATTGCAGCCTCTCGCTCGCTTGCTGCCTGGCCGGAGCTCGACACCGACACCATACCATTGCCATATGGGCCACCAAAGAGGTTCAGCTTCAGGTGATGCGGATGGTCCGAGTTCTGGATCGTGACCTCGTCGTTTTCTCCGTAAGCCGGCTCCCACTCATTCAATACCGATTGATCGACAGTGGTCAGGGACCCTCTTTCATTCGCAAAGGCAATGATTTGTGCAGACACCTCCAGAGACAACCCCTTCTGCTCCGCACTGTTGTCCACGAAACCGTCGAGGTCTGGCGAGTTCAGCACGTACGGAATGTCTGACAGGTGTGCTACACGCCAGAAAGGGACTCCCATGACCTTGTATGCTGGAGCGAATCGAGTCTGATTCATCTGGTACACTCGACCGTACTCAACGCCTCCGCCGTGTCGTGCGTACTGCCAGGTAAAGTCAATGACCGGGCACGTGAACCAGAGGTCACGGTTCATCTGAGCAGCCCGATAGTACTGTGCCGTCACCACGCTCCCTGTGGCTGCCATGCTTTCAAAATCGCTCACAGGATAGAGACTGAGCAGCTTCTCCAGTGTCGTTTGGGAGAGGCCATGCATCCACAGGGTGAATGAGGAAGTCACGTCCTTGTCGGTTGCAGTCGATGATGGCGCGTACCAGGCACCATCATTGGCGACCCATGAAGCAATGTGCGGGATGTCTGCAGTAAAAGTGGTCGCCCTTTAGCTTCTTCCTGCAGCATCATCTCATCGTTATCAGGTCTGCTTACTCTTCACGAACCTGCCCTTGCGTAGGAGCTCAGATGGTCTGTCTGGGATGTAATCGTCGTCAAAGGTAGGGTGGAAGAAAGCTTCTCCAAAAGGCGGCCTTGCCTCTCGCATCATGCTGACAGATACGTTCGCAATTCGCTCCATTGGAATCGTCCGCAGGCATTTGACAGCCTCGTATGAATCAACGCCGCGTTCACTGTCGCAGTCCAGAGCTTTTGCGACTGCAGCGGTATTGTTGGCGACCAAGTCTGACTTGGTATTGAAGTTGAGGCCTGTTGCTCCCGACATCATGCTGCAGTACTGGTCAACCATCTTCGTTCCAAACGGCACGACTCCATGCGACCAAAGTGAGTAATCAACCGTGCGGTCTGCAGGTACTTACATTGCTCTCTGGAACGGCACTCCCTCTGAGCCACCGAAAGACGTCAGGTGAAGTCCAATGTCGCTCGCTCCCACGCTCTGTCCCATCGCTGTCACCCTTTCAGAATCGCCACCAAAGAGGTGTATACTCTTTGCGACCCCTAGCTCTGTCAGAAAAGACGTATCCAGAGCCCTGATCTGCTTATACTCACAATCTAGTGCGGCGCGCTGATCTCGGAGGCCTGCATTTGTCTGCTTGGCATTTAATAGCCACTTATTGCTTGCGAATCCGAAGACTATCCTGATCAGCGAGTGGCAAATTGAGATGAAGTTTTCGCCACCACAAACCTCCAAGGCGGTAGTTTATTCCGACAAATATCACTGGTTGCTTCATCTCGACACTTCTTTGGATTAGGCCATCAGGAGTGTAGAGAGCGTCGTAAGTTGAGCCCAGCGCGTGCCCTCCTAGGAGACGATCAGTAGGAAGACTCGAGGTTTAGGTATCCCACTGCTTTGAGAACTCACCGCCATGCAGCCACACGACTACCGGCAGTCTCGAGCTCTCGTTCGCGCCGCTCGGACGTGCTATCCTGAGGCTGAGGCAGTTCTCGCTGATGTTGGTGATCGGACTTGTGAAGGGCAGCGGTGGTCCGCCCGTGCCTTGTGGACACCAGGCTCCCTCCTCGGTGGCGTCGACAACCGATCCTATCGGGTAAGTGTACGGCACTGGAGGCGCGAACCTGTTCCCTCCCGAGGTGTCTTCTCCGTAGAATATGTTCTGGAAATGGTCTACCTGGCCCTTCTGTACGCCAACGAATGTAGTCTGACGAGCCGTATCCACCACTTCAACTAGTCGCTGGCTTTGCAGGCTTGACAAATGCGAGGAAACGAAAGGCAGCTGATCAAGAATGGCTTTGGTTTGCTCAAAGCAGATGAAGAAAACCACAGCAGCTAGAGCCACAAGTATTGATGATGCCAAAATGATGTGGCCTCTTGTAGATGACCCTGACGCTGGCCTTGCGGCAGACATGGCTGCAAAATTTTCAATAGAAGAAAGGGCCAAACTTGGTTCAAAACTGCTCCTTTCCTACCTCCGTTGTTTTAAAGCGATGATTACAGAAGCAAGTCAGCAGCTGAGGATACAGTCTCTTCAAGGAAACGAAAATTGCTGTGTCGGAAGATAGGTCTTTGTAGAATCTCTCCCGGAATCATTCAATAGCTTTATACGCCGTCAATCAGATGTCACTGACACTCATTGATAGGAGAAGCAGGTGGGAATCAAGCATCGTCCATGATGTCAAATCGCTTGGAAGACTTCCACCAATGACAACAACAAAAGAGATGGTATTTGGAATGGTTGATATTCGACGCCCACTGTACCGGGACGAGGCCAGATTTACAGAGGCGAACAGAGGGCAGGCTGCTTGCTGACATGTTGACGGCCAAGCTACTGTCAGCATACTTGCTGCGTGAACAGTCACACCGTGACAACAGAGCTCTTACTGGCTCCGGTTGTGTGCTGCTGGCAACGTGGGAGAAGCACGGTCGACAGGATCACCTTCTAAACAACGAGCTCGACTCTTGGTCTCTCATTCTGATGTCATGTGTGACTTAAAAAGAGATCGTCCTCGTAGAACAAAAAGAACGGATTTTTGGCGTGATGAAGTCGCATACGTTATTCGAGTATTTCGAAATGGAACGTCGTTGTTGATATCAATGAACAGATCCCCAACTTGTTCACCATATGACAGACGGCGGGCCGGTTTTGCGAGGGCGGCTCCACCCGGGGAGAGGTGATAGTCTAGCGGGCACCGGTGGGTCACCGCTAGTTTTAACGTGCCTCTTGGCGCCATCCCAGCTGGCGGACCGGCTGCTATTTGCGATTCCGGTACCGTTGGGCCACCTGTTCTTCCCCCGTACCTGTCGATCACACCTCTTTTCTATACTCATCTGATCGTTTGATTCCACCTTTCCTGCACTCTTTTTGGGCTAGCTTTGTTGCCTGCGATATTAGCCACAGGCTTAGGACCTTGGCCTTGTTGTAGTAGCGATTGTCCATTTACGGAAGCTCGCGAGATATCACCAGAGCTCCTTGCTGCATGACAAAAGATTATCCAAGCAGCATGTAACAGCACAAAGGCTAATATGAACAAGGGCAGGCTGAGGGAAAGGTGGACGACCTGATCACAGTCACATGATGCTGGCCGGCATGCCCTACCGGCACATATTTTAGCTGTCAGGCCTCGCATTTGACACATCGTTCTGGACTGTTGTTAGTCTTCTAGCTGCTGTGTACGAAGATGCGTTGCAACGCCATTTGCCGTGCAGACAACGGAGTCTTGTCAAACCCGATCTCTATGCATGCACCCTAACCAAGAGTACCCGATATCCCGGGCCTCTATGCTCCCCTCTACTCCAATGCGAATTCAGACGGCAGCTACAATCCATGGTCTCTTCTTGAACTCCATTCCTACCAAGAGAGCACGGCCATCTTCATTTTCGTTATTAGTGATGGAAGAGCCGCGGCAATAGGCTCTTGACCAACGCTCCACCCCTCAAACAATGTGTCTCAGATTTATAGCCGCTCAAGACCGGCAGAGGTTCGGTCGATCATACCCTGTTGCAGAAGCTGACATGATCCTTGACCGTTGTTGGCTCCCACGCTTACAACTGATGAAACCCGTTCCTCACAGATGAAGGAGGGAGTCTTCTGCAGCAAGTGACATGCAACGCCAAAGAAAACCTGCTCGCCTTGCCTCTCGTAAAGTGGACGAATGTCACGCGCGGGGAGGCTCCGCCGTCTGCGTCGCATCGGGCAGTGATGAAGATTTGCACCAGAGTCCTCCTGATCAAATATCGGTTCGCTTGCTGTTTTCGAGTTGACGATGCTGGACTTTTTGCTTGTACATATCTGAGCTTACTGGACGCCAGCTCCCAGTTGACTTGATTTTGAGAAACTCATCCTACTTCCAGCCTTGCAACACGCCTACTATACTTGCAGGTTTCACTCTCACGCGTCGGCAGCCCAAGATCATTGATCCAAGAAGCTCTTTCCTTCTTTCTTCTTTTCTTTCTTGCTTCCTTCCTTTCACAACACTCTTTCGGGAAACAGCCGGCTCTCTCATTTCAAAATGGCACCTTCAAATCGATTCGCTCTGGCCTTGACGGCGGGAACCGGCGCACTTGCGGCAGTCAACCCGCAGGTCAAGGGCACGCCACAAGTGCTTGGGCTTGCCATGGACCCGACCCTGAACCGCGACTCTTGCGGATCTGTGAAGATGGGCAGCCGCTCCTTCTGGACCTGCCGTGACACGCAGTTCAACAACGCCAACGGTCAAACACAGAATCTCCCTGTCATATCGAGCACTGGCAGCTGGTCCAACTTCAATGCCAGTGGACAGCCAGACATTGTTGCTTCAATTGGCTACCAGAATTATGGTGGGCTGAAAGAGTATGGCAACAATGGTCAGAGCCCGTACTTCACATACGTCGCCGGCGACTGCAGCGACAACTCCGCCGGCTCCTGCTCAGACGGCAGCCGGTACGCCATCTGGCCAGACAGCCCACCGATGGTCTCGGGCTCGAGCTCCAGTGCTGTCACCGCCTACACCTGGATTCGACGCTTCCACCTCAAGGGCTTGACCACGCTCGCCAGCGACCCGGCCACGACGCTGTACCGCATCAACTACAACCCGGCCTACACCGACGCCAACGCGCTCCCTCAGGTCAGCATCGTCAACCCATCCTTCTGGGGAGCCAACGAGATCGCTTACGGCGACTATGGCAACGTGGTTAAAGACGGCACTGCCTACCTGTGGGGCAACCCGTCGACAGGCAACATTGCCTTGGCCAAAGTGCCTGCGGGCTCAGTCGAGGACAAGACTCAGTACCAATACTGGGTCAACGGTGGGTGGACCAAGACTCAGCCTGGCATCAATGATGCTAGTGTCAAGATCCCGAATGTGAGCGCGGGCGGTCAAGGAACATACTACTTCTCCAGCTCTTGGAACTCGTACGTCTGGATCGGCCAAGCGAACGAGAGTGTGGCGGCAGACTTTTACATTACCACTGCGCCTCAGCCTCAGGGTCCCTGGGAGACGCCGGTCAAGTTCTATTCTGGCGTCAATGGCAACTTCTACCTCGGCGCTTACTCGCTACAAGCTCACCCAGATCTCGCTTCGCCAGGTAAGAACGAGATCTACCTGACCTACACCAAGAACGATCTCGTCAACAATATCAATGTCTACACCACGCCCCTGATCCACGTCGAGTGGCAGTGAGCGGAGATCCATACCAGTCTGCCTTTCCCGAAAGGCTTGCGAAATGGCAGAACGAACAGGCTTTGCTGTATATAGTTTACCATTGGAATGCTTGTTCTATATTTATAAAGTTTCATACGCTATATGTACTGTCTGATGATAGGAGTGTATACACCACAGCTTCAAATACGAGCAATTTGGTACTTCCAAGGTCTATGATTCGTGCTATCAAAATTATCATTTAGTACAAGTCGAGGTGTGAGCTGGTTTGCGAGTATGATAGCCACTGTCAGCGTACACATAATGCGGCGAACAACAGAGACTGCCACTTGAGGCTCGTTCGCTTTGTATATAACGACCGATGACGCAGGCAGGCGCAGCAAACTCTATTTTTCAATCTTATTGCCAGCAATCCCCACATTGACTGCTGAGGAATTGGCTTCACTTGGTGAAACCAGCAATCGTATGAATTGATAAAGGTAGCCTTCCGAATTCCTCTGGGCGCCAAAACATCATGGAGGCCCATCAATCCGACCCGATAGAACAGTATGGCTGGTCAGAGCTGACCCAAACAAACGGCAGTACTCAGCCAAAGAGTCCTGACAGAGATGCATCGCGCGCCGGCATCGAGCCTACCAAAGATGGAGATGTTCAGATTTCTACTAATGACGCGAAAGACATTTCGAAAAATGTTCAGGACATTTCCCAGGGTGCGGACGGCAACAGGGTGGAGAAGGCAGCAGACAGGGACAACAGCAAAGCCGATACCCAGCCAGACAGCAGCGCCAGTTTACAACAGCCAGCAAACACCGTAGCAGTAACGAAACCACCAATCGTGATGACCGTGACAACTCCGTCTGGAATGAGAATCACCGTCCGTCGCGGCGCGCGCTTGGACTTCCAGGACGGCTACATATTGGAGCTCGCGCCCGGTGTGCCATTCACGTTCCGGCGCCGATTTTTTGGCAGCGCGAACATGAAGATCGTCTTCGGCAAGCATCCACAGGACGCCTCGGCCGGAGAAGGAAGCAGCAACAGCAATGCTTCGCGTGAAGGGAAAGGTGCCCAGAAGGCGCAACACTGGACCTTTACGGATCTCAATGGCGTCAAATATACGGTTCCGATTGACCAAAAGCTCAACCTTGGCCTGTTCGACAAGGGCGGCAGCATCATGGCTCCGCCGGGCTCAGTCTTTTTCTTTGGGGAGAAGGAGGCGTTTGAGCGGGCATGGGAGGAGGCAAAGAAGGCCAAGAGGGAGAAGGACGAGAAGAAGGCTCAAAATAACAGTGAGAAGCCATCTGCTGTTGCTAGTCGCGGCGACAATCAGGGAGGGTCCCGGATTAAAGGCGGGATGAAGAAGGTGCTTGGCCTGTTTCAAGCGTCGGAGACGCCGGCCGCTAAGACGTCCGGCAGCGGGTACGACAGCGACACTACGCTTTCCTGAAAGACGCGCGACTGAATTACCAGAACTGTTTATGCTGCCTCTTTCAAACCTGTAAACCGATATGCTTAATTCTGGTCAGGATCGTACCGGCTGTCCAACCAGGATAGAAAGCCCAATATGGCAAGGTTCCCTGCATGGCGTCCTGTCAGGCTGCCAATAATCGGTGTCAGCTTACAATGCAAAGGTTGGAGCTAGCCCATCATTGTTGCGACCTTCAGCATGGCCTGGTAAGCCGGATTGTCAACCAAGATAGCGATGATCGTCGTTCATTTGACATATTTGTGGCTCAACTCCCAGATGCGCTGTGGATTTGATGTCTCTTAACACGCACACATGTATGCCATACACAGTCTCTACTGTTCCTTTTACTTTCCCTTCACCATATCCTATTGAGCTGTTGCCATCCCAATCATGGCTCTCGTGATAATCCAAGCAATTGCTCTCCTATTCATCCTTCTCGTCAGCCGTCGTGTCATTCAACATTTTCAACGGCGAAGCGCAGCACGCGCAGCAGGATGCCTCCCTCCCACCCGCTATCCCCAGTCGCCCTTCCGGTTCGGAGCCGACTTTGCCAAGCTCCAGCTCCAGAAACAGACGCAAGAATCCTACAAAGAGTTCCTGCGAGACCTCTTTGATCAGTACGGCCGGACCTTCTCCGTCAGCATGATGGGCCAGCCGTGGCTGTTCACCTGCAATCTGGAGAACATACGGGCGGTCAACACCAGCCTGGCGTCCAGCTTCGTGGTCGAGCCGTTCCGGAAGCTCACAATTAGTGATTGGCTGGGCGACGGCATGTTCGTGTCGGACGGGGAGAAGTGGAAGGCGTCGCGCGCGCTGTTCAAGCCCATGTTTGACCGCGGAGCCGTCTCGCAGCTGGATGGGTTTGAGAAGCATCTGGATAGGTTGATGGGGCTGATTCCGGAGGATGGCGTGGCTTTTGATTTGCAGCCTCTGCTGAAGCGCTTTGTGAGTCTTTGTGCTGGTGTGGTTGCATTTTGACCGGTTTGAATGGCATATCTGGGAGAACGACGCTGACGGATTCAGTATCTCGACGTTTCGACCGAAGTGCTGCTAGGTCGTTCTGCCAACAGCCAGAGCCCCGGAAACGAGCTGTTTGATATCGAGAGTTTCGAGAGCAACTTTGCAACGGCAATGGCTGGCATGTTCACCCGCATCTTCTCGAGACTTGCCACTATCGTTGCGAGCGATAACAAGCTGTGGCGGCAGGCTTGTAAGAACGTGCATCAAATTTTTGACCAGCAGATTGAGCGTTCGTTCTCAGAGAAATTGGAAACAACGAGCGAGAACAAAGTACCACAGTCAATGGTGGACGAGCTGTCAGCCCTGTCTCAAGACGGAAATTTCATTCGAGATCAATTGCTGAATGTGTTCATCGGAGCGAAAGACACGGCTGGTATCGGCATCAGCGACATCTTCTTCCACCTCGTCCGCCACCCAGACGTCTGGCAAAAGATTCGATCCGAAGTCTTGCAAGTCGACATTAACATGCCCATCACATTCGAACTCCTCAAGTCCTTCAAATACCTCCATTCCGTCATAGCAGAAAGTAAGCCTCTATCTGTCATCCGTTATCCATTCAATTATTATCCTCTGCTTTCCTCAACTCCACCCTTAATACACTCTCGACCCATTAATTAACTAACTAATCTCACCGCACAGGCCTCCGCCTCCTCTCCCCCGTAACAATGAGCATCCGCAGCGCCGCGCGGGACTGCATCCTACCCACAGGCGGCGGGCCCGACAGAGCCTCACCCATCTTCGTCACCAAGGGTACCAAGGTCGAGATTTCCATCAGCTCGCTACACCTCGACACGGGCGTCTGGGGCCCCGACGCAGCCGAGTTCCGACCCGACAGGTGGTCGGACGGCCTGCTGGTCAAGTGGGAGTACGTGCCGTTCCTGGGCGGCGCGAGGATGTGTCCGGCCCAGCAGATGATGCTGACGCAGTATGCGCTCGTGCTGGTCCGGTTTGCGCAGAGGTTCGAGAGGTTGGAGAATAGGGATGATGTGAGGGAGTTTGTGCCGAGGATTGTGTTTTCGCAGGAGAGTGCTAATGGGGTGCGGATGGCTGTGAGGAGGGTTCAATAGGAGTGTAGAGTTGAATCATGTGAGGTTGGAACGGTATACGTAAAACCGTATTTCTCTGTCAAGTCAAATGTTAAAAGATGGTTCTAAATTCGATATTCTTGTTGTATACTGCTTTTCATTGCGGTGCACAACTAGAATACATGGTATCTACTGCACTTTAAGATACCATCAGGGCTCGCTATCTGATGTTGACTACCTTATAAGAAAGCATTGAGTTCTCGCGTTTTCATGAACCATGTCATTCTCCCACCAATAGTCCCATCACGTTTCTCGAGCTTCTAGAAATATATCACTTCGGGGAGACTGGCATATGTTTAAAACTCAGTGCTCCTTCATTCACCAATCAGCCAGAAGGAAGCCCCTGTATCCGCTAACGCAGCAAATTTTTCATCCTCGCGAAACCAACTAAAGCTTGTGCAACTTAACCCATTGTCTCCAGCTATTACCGCTGGCAATCGGGGTTGACCCCACTGTTTTGCTCTTCTAGCTCAACTAAGTCCGCTATTGCTATACTCGCAGCCGCCTTGAAAGCAACTATCGCTAGGAATATCAACGATTACTTTCATTCCTTCCCAATCGTCGTTGAATCTTGATAGCAAGAAGCTCCAAATTCTCAAGACAGACCTGCCAGTGTCATGCGTCGATTCAGTGATCGAACTAGCACATGGAGGGGCTCACCATCGCCTTTAACGACCTCATCACCATCTTCGGTACATCTACGGCCAAAAAGGCGGCAGTTGAGTTGATGGCGTGCAACTAGCAAAGATTGGTTCGCCAGGGTCGAATCTAGCAGCTTGGCAGCTTCAATTATGACGATGAGGCTAGAAACAGCTGTCATTTGTAGCACATGCATCTCCTTCTCTGCCTCTGATGCACATTGCATGCTCGTCTGTATCTTTCAGCACTTGTGTATTTATCTGTAAAGCATCATCACGTTCATGATGGCTTCAACCTCCATGTTAGCTCTGTTGGGCAGTTCTCTTTTGTTACTTCAAAGTAAGGCTGTATTGTGTCAGGACATTAGCAGCATCAGTATTCTGAGTGCTACATCTACCGTTGACATAACCACCACAACGAGCAGTGAACTACCATCACAAGCTTCCAGCTCCAGCTCCAGCCACAGCACCAGCTCCAGCTCCAGCCACAGCACCAGCTCCAGCACCAGCAGCATCCCCACCGCCAACATCTCCTCCTCCACCAGCGTGCCACCCATCACGCCCGACTCACCCAGCGGCGACCGAAACTACAGCGCGCCCTACTTCCCCCTCCTCGGCTTCAGCGAGTACGCTCACAACCCGATCCTCTCCCCCAACCCCTCCAACGCATGGGAATCCGCGTACGTGTACAACCCGTCCGCCATCGTGGTCAACGACCTGATCTACCTGCTCTACCGAGCCCAAGACGCAGCCAAAACATCCTCCATCGGACTCGCCTGGTCATCCGACGGCTACAACTTCACACGGTACACGCAGCCCGTGCTCTCGCCCACGGAACCCTACGAGCAGCCGGGCGGGTGCGAGGACCCGCGCGTCATCCGCGTCAACGGCACCTTCTACCTGACCTACACAGCATACGACGGGACCACGGCGCGCCTGTGCCTCGCCACCTCGCCCGACCTCGTCACCTGGCGCAAGTACGGGCCCATCCTGCCAGACGCCACCTCGGTGCTCTACCAGTGGAACACCTCGGGCACGCCCGTGACGCCTCGCACGGGCTGGTCTAAATCCGGCGCTATTCTGGACGAGCGCCAGCCCGATGGGCTGTACCACATGCATTTCGGAGACACCTGGCTGTACCTGGCCACGTCGCCTGATCTCATCACGTGGAACGCGACCAAGAACCAGCCGCCGTTCGCGCCCAAGCGGAACGAGTGGGAGATGGCGCTGATGGAGTCTGCGGGGCCGCCTATCAAGACGCGAGATGGGAATGGCTGGATCAAGGTATATAATGGCGTAGGGACGGGGCTGGGGGGCTACGCGCCGGGCCAGTACAGTACGGGCCAGATGCTGATTGATCCGGTCAAGAGCTCGAATGGCCCGCCGGTGGCGAGGTTGGAGACGCCGATCCTGCAGCCGACCATGAGGAACGAGGTTACCGGGCAGGTGGATAATGTGGTGTTTAGTGAGGCGCTGGTTCAGTTCAGGGGGAGCTGGTTCTTGTATTTTGGGCAGGGGGATGCGTTTCTGGGGGTTGCTACTGCGCCGGTGCAGCCGTAGTATCTCTTGGCTCTGCCCTGCCATGCCATGAGCTACATGGTGATGAGCACGGTATGGCAAGAACAGTCATAGGTCGTGAGTTGACGTGTGTATTTCATTTTCTTATGTAAGCTCTTTGGCATTATCATGGGCCGCGTGACGGAATGTGAACATATCATTCCCATATCACAGCAACATTGTCCTCTCACAGCGAAGCCAGCATCTTCGGCAACACATAGTTCTCCGTAAATCCCCACAGCAGGCTCGAGTCCTGCGTGTTCCACACAGCACCGTTGTAGAACGTGCCCCTCTGCCCCTGGAGCGCAAATAGCCGGTCATAGAACCCGCTCTTGATGGCCGTATTGCTCACATGCAGGTTAAACGGTGAGTGGCTCGAAAACACCACGAAGCTTGGCTGAGCAGCTCCTCCAGCCGCTGCGAGTCCATTGGCCTGCTTGTACCTCGCCAGCGTGCGTAGTATGTCTGCTTTTACCGCCTCGTCTGACAGCACCTGTGGGCCCGCGTAGTAGACCTGGGTCAGACCTGGCGCGCCTGGGTTTGCGCGGAACGAGTATGGTCCAGGCAGCACGGGCACATCGTACGGACGGCCGGGCCCTGTGGCGCTGAGAGTAGTGTTGGCGGGGAGACCCGTGTTGTTCAGGATGCCGGTGTAGTAGCCGTTTGCGGAGAACTGGCTGAAGAGAGATGCCTCGTTGGCTGAGAGGTCGTAACCGCGCAGGTTGCTCACCAGTGGAGGTGCAGTGGAGAGTAGCTTGCGAGCGACGATCAGTTTCCGGCCGGAGGGCGTGTTGATGAGGATTCGGATCGGCTGCTTGGCTGAGGACGGGGAGGATGAGGAAGGGCGGGCCATGGCGAGGACAGAGGAGTTGAGGAAGACGTTGCTGCTACCTAGGAAGGCTCCGGCTTTCTGGTAGAGTTCCTGGATGTTGTGGTTCTTGGTCGTCAGGGCTCCCTGCTCCAGCTCGTTCACTTCGTCAATGTTCAGGTACTTGAGCATGTACAGCGTGCTGATGTTGAGCAGAGGCGCGTAGCCTTGGTTCTCGGCGAAGACGGTGTGCATCATCGCTCCCAGGTTGTACTTGGTCACAAAGTCGCCAAAAGGGAGCAGCAGGTCTGGGTCGACCGGGTACGTCACGTTGAAGCTGTACTTGAGCGCAGGAAAGCGTGCGAGCTGCTTCTTGTAGGCTTCGAGGGCCGCAGTGTAGGCCTGATTGCTGGGCGCCGTCACGCTCGCCACCTTTCCGGTGCTGAAGTCGACGTAGGTAGGTGGCTTGCTGCTCCCACCTGAGCCAAGTAGCGTCAGGGGCACGTTGAAGCGGGAAAAGTAGTCTTTCACTGTTGAGGTGTTTTCGAACACGACAACGCCATAGTCAATGGTGTAGCCGCTGCTCGGAACAGTATATGTCTGCGCATGTCCGCCAAGATAGCTGTTGGGCTCGATGATGGCCACGCTCTTGTTGTTGTCCCTCAGTCGGACGCCGGTATAAGTCCCACTGGAGCCGCCTCCGATGATTGCCACATCGCGGTAGATGACATCCTGAGCGCTGTAGTCGCTGGGATCGGTGCTAAGACTGCCTAACGCTGCTGCCAGCGAGGAGGATGCCAGGGGCAAAAGAGCCAAAATACTTTTCATGACTGCAAGATGCATATTATCGCTTTATTGAGGAACAAGAACTTGAGAAACTCATGAGCTTCCACAGGTATTCTTCTACCTTCAATCTCATCCAAGTCTGGTATTTCAAGACGATATGATTGTACATACCAAGCACTCTGACAAGGCGGAGTCGGCACAATCGTTTCTCGTGGAAGCTCAGGCCCCATCTTATAAGAACTCAACATTGCGACGCCACTCAAGCTTGCCACAGCAGGGTTGTCTAAAGCGAACCAATTAAGGAAGTTCGTGGCCAATTTCAGAGGTAGCCCCTCCAAACCATCCCGATTGTACCACAAAGATCAACAGATCGCCCATTCATTATCTGGAACTGGCAAAGACCATATACCCTACATCATCGACTAGGCAGCATCGAGAAAGAAATCTTAGTTGAGAGCTTTTCATCACGTGATATGTGGGCTGCAGATCACGCAGATCGTGGAGAAGAAAGCGGCCGCAAGTGCTGGCGCCGGTGCGTTTGTTCGTACAAAAGTAGCAAAAAGGAGCCTGAAAAACATTGTAGCAAAGTGGTTGCACCTTATGAGGTTTTCGATCTTCAGTAGTCTGGTCGCAATGCCAATGCCAATGTCATATAGTCTGGCCTGATATACTTCTGAACGCAACCGAGCTAGCGTGCTTTCGAATTCGAAATGGAAGCACTATGAAGTTGCTGCCTTGTGTTTCCTGTCACTTGAGTCTGTTTCTAGTCCCGGAGGTAGCCAACATGAGATGGATTTGGGAATAAGAACGCAACGCGGCGCTGACCAGCATTGGGGCTGTGTTACTCTGGACATGTACGAAGCCAGTAAACCTTGAGTCGTACTTTCTGCCTCTTTTAAGCCATACGATGATTTTCTCGAAAGAGGAGATTTAGCCGGACCTTAAAATGGGCGCCTAGTCGGACAGATGCTTGAAGAGATATTAGGCAGCCGTGTCAATCCCATAGACGTCCTTGTCGTTTTATGATACCTAACATGTCGTTGGTGCATGAAACATTCCACCGCATAGATTACTTCCAACATCATCAGTCATGCCAAGCGAAAGCGCGTATAATGCCGCGTATCTTCGACAACAGGCATCCAGCTTCCTCAACATTTCGAGGCTGAAGAAATTCAGCCCTTGGAACGGGGACTTTGCCAGTCTGAGCGATTGCCAAGTCGTTGATCTGCTCATGCAGATTCCAGTAACTTTGACAAGACAAATGCCGAGACACTGTTTGTCACATTAGAGTTGGCTCTCAGCTGATGGCTGAGGACCGCTCTTCGTCTGACAGGAAGGCAGTCGATCTGCTAAGTCTGTCATCGTTGGCGACAGACCTTTCCGCACTTGTTCACCAGTCAGATATCTGTAGTAGTCATCGAAGTACATGATCCGAATACGATTTTACAGAAACAATGTATAGGAGACGTCAGTAGATAGCACCAAGACCTGTCTCCCACTTGATCTTACAACGTCAATTATATACAGTCTGAATACACATTATTATGTGCGAAGATCAGTAATTATCCGGCGCGATGTGATTAGATCACGTGATATAGCACTGTAGCAGCCCGGAGTTCCCCCCGAGCGAGACCCTGATTGTTGACATTCGTCAGCCATGTTTCTTCGACAACACAAGCTTCATCCACTGCAAACAATATCAATATTGCGCACACAATCAACATGGCGTGGCGATCGAATGAGACTCCAATGGAGTTTGAGTACGACAACGGCGTCGGCAACCTCGACCGCAGTGATTCAAGATCTCCATTCGCAAAACTTGCCAGCCAAACAAAAGCTGGAACTCGTAAGTTCACTTCCGCTGTGGTGGCATTCCTGCAACATGGAGTGCTTCACACCAAAACAAACCACGCTTCTAACCCTTTCCTGCAGTTGATCGCAACTTTGGCTCTGCCTTCAAATCACCAACTCCTGCTCGTCAAGTTCCTTTCAAGGCCCCCGACATGGCCCCTCAGACACCCAAAGCACCGCCGGCCGTCTTCCGTGATAGCATCAACACAGACTTCTCATCCGCCGCTGAGTCGAGCCCGGACGCAGGCCACGGAGCCGACAACGAAGACACGCCCGAGCAGAAACGGCTCACCAATGTCACATTCTTCCGCGGCAGCTCGCCACGAAAGGGCAAGACGCCGCCCGTACGACGTCCACAGCAGCAGACTACCTGGCTGCAGAGGCTGAAAACGTCCAAGCCACATACAGATCTGATGAAGAAGGCACAGAAGAGGAAGCGAAGGGAGGTTGAGCGTGAGGATAGGACCATCACCTCAATCCGACAGGGCAGCAACGACACCTACGACGATGATTCTTCTCGGCCATCTTCCGCTGACGGACCGGCGCCGCCAACACAGAACAAGGTCAAGGATGTAGGCACAATCGCAGCCATTCTGTCTTTCGTTCACGAGCACCCCCGTCTGCCCACAATTCTAGCATTCTATGGACAGTGCCTGTTCTCCTTCTTCATCCTCACCATGCTCGGGTGGATGATCTGGGGCATGTACTCGGCCGTGCTGCAGCAGATCGAGGTCGAAGCTGAGCTGCTCGGTCAGGACGCTTTACGTGAGATTGAGCACTGCAGGAAGAACTGGTTCGACAACTCGTGTGGCTCCGACATTGTGCCTCCCGCGCTTCAGGGACTCTGTGCCGAGTGGGACCACTGCCGCAACCAGGACTGGCGGGCCAAGGGCAGAGCCAAGATCGGTGCACACACCTTCGCACAGATCCTCAACAGTTTCGTGGAGCCGCTGAGCTACAAGCTCATAGTTCTTGTGCTAGCCTGTCTCGCGCTGCTGGTCATGAGCCCATACACTCTGTTCAACCCGGTACGGAGGGCCAGCGATATGCACTTTCAACAGCAACAACAGCAACAGCAACACCCCCAGACCCCGTTCTACCCTCAAACGCCAAGCAGGCAGATGCAGAGCGAGTGGGCTAACGCAGGGGCAATGGCTACTGGCTTCTTCACCCCGCAAGCCGGAAGGCAATGGGAAGCCAACGACTGGGGTAGCCCAAGCAAGCGCTTGGAGGGCAGGTCTAGGAGTCCTGTTAAGCAGATTGACTTTCAGCGCTACTCGTAAGAAGAACGATAGAATATCTTTGCTAGGCAAAGACTACGATCACTAACACAGCTTTTATTCCATGTATTTCTGAGACGGTACTCATAAGAGATTGATGTTTGGGTACAAAGCTCTGCAACAACGGCTGCTACTGTACACCGCACTAGCTTACGAATATGATGAATAGTTTCCCTACTTGAAGCCTCGAGAAGTGAATCTTTATTTTCTGAGTGCGTGAAAAAATAAGGTCATTGAGCTACAACAGTGCTTGATTAGTGACTATGATGGAAAAACCTTGGCCCATTTCGCATGTACCATAGCTGATTTCAATTCCGTGTCGCTCATTCGCGTATGCTTGAAGCTGTGCGGGGTGCAACTCCGAACTTCAGACTGAGTTCGACGGTTGAGGCCAAAGTCCGCAGTTGCTTCGACTCGCAGCGTCTATAATTTTCGAGAACCCCATTGTACGCAAAACCCTGCGGTCAGCTGCACTTCATACACCTCCAAACCATCGTCAATGCAAGCTGGTCGCTGGCAGCTGCCTCCGGCCTACCTGCTGCCATCCTGGTCGCCAACCCAGCTCGTCCTGCTGCAGCGGACTCTTCCAGCTTCTCGCGCCAGCCCAATAGACTCGACAACAGCAGCTACAGGACGTCGTCGTGATCGGTCACACATCCATCGCGCGTCATATAGCAGCAAAGCTGGTCGTATTGGGGAGTCTGCCCGATCGGAGGCAGCTCATGGCAACGAGAACTCGGTAGGATCGCGTCACGCGCGAGACCTTCACTCAGCAAGACGCCAACCTGCACCTGATGCTGGCAATGGGGGTGGAGATGAGGTCTTTCCATTTCCCAGCTGGCGTCGTGTAGTCAAGGGACCCGACTCCTTGAGTCTGCATGTCCGGCTGAAAGATTGGAAGCGCGACAATGGTGACAGAACGCATTCGAGGGCTGCACAGGAGTCGGTAGTTGAATCGAGGTCGACCAATCGGACTGGCAAAAGGAAAAACGCAGAATTCGTGTCGGTGCGGCCAAAGGGTTTCAAGAAAGCTCAAGAGAAGTTCTGGGAACGGGACCAGACTCAGAGCGATGGGAAGGATAACAGGAACAATGGCAATAACAATAACAATGCAAAGGCGGCGCCTTCAGGGAGACCCGGCAAGGTTGTGGATACGACGGAGTTACTCAGGCAGGTGCCAGATTGGACACCGAGCCAGCCGCCAGAACACAATGGTCGTAACAGGACGGATTCACGAAATGCTGGAACAGATACACAACGCGTCAATGCCACATCAACCTCACAAGAAGACAGTCGGGTCCAAAGACTGCTTGCGAGCGCATTAAAGCGTGGATGGGGCGCGGAAGAAGACGATGTGGAGTTGGCATATCTGCCACAAAATCAGAGCAGCACAAAGAGCGGAGCGGCTGCAGAACAGACGTCTCAATCAGTTGATACTGCGTCTGAGACAATGGCAGACCATCCTTCCTCCCTCGACTCAGAAGCTCGCTCTCCAGCGGAAGAAGTAGATTCTCTATTGAAACTCACTTCCAATCCGACCGTGGACTCCAAACGTGTAAAAGTGCGCGAGTGGTGGGATCGCCGAGAGCTACGGAACGAGCATGAACAAGCTGGAGGAAGTCGAGATGGCCGAGACGGTTCGGGACAGGGTGCTCTGGCAGCTACGTCGCCCGGTGGAGCTCCATACAGTCGGATGAGACAATCGTCGGCACGGGCAGGGGATTCCTCTTACATCGCTCTTGATGAGGGCGATTGTGACAAGAGCAAGAAAGGAGTTGTTGCAGCGTGGGAGGGCAGGGAGACTACTTCACAATCGCCCCAATTCAGTGCTCAACGAAGCCACCAGAGTCCATCGAAGCCCTCCATGTCTCTTCTTGAGGAGCTCTTCCCTGACCTGGCAGCCCTCGAGAAGGCGCGAGCCCCGCCAGATCTCGACAAAGACATACGCCAGGTGCCTCGTTTGCAGCTGAACGCTCTCAGCGACAAATACAAGCATGACCCATCGAGCGACAACAAACCAACTGAGGACACCTACGAAGACGAGGACGATTTTCCACAGTCACAGGCGTCACCAGAAACGATCGAGAAAGCCGGACGCAGACCACAGCACGTGACCGGGTTCAGAGCAAAAGACGATATCGCCATCCTCGTGCTACGAACAGCAGATACGCTCCTATCTGAGGCAGATTTTGAGCGGGTCCAGCCTCGAGGCGCACACATCGAGGAGTGGCGCGGCCGCGGCAGCTATCTGAAAGTGATACCCGTACGCAACGCGGCCACGCTTTCTCCCATCGGGCACTACCTGCTTATGTTCCGCAGCGCGAGTTACCGCACCGCCTATCGTGAGAACGCGGTGCGCTTGGCCGCGCTCGCGAGCCGACACGTGCCCGCCAGTCTTGATGAGGCCAGCATTTTGCCATATCCAGGCATGCCAGCAGGCAGTGAGCCAGCAATTTACAACAAATCCAGTATTCCCAGCGATCCCTACGAAGATGTTGGCAGCCAGATCAGCGAATACGCGTTGACACAGCCTATCAGCCTCCCGCGCAACCGCAGCGAGGCACGGTCTGCCCGGGCGCAGGTAGCAGGGAACTCCAACTTTTTCTGGCGCGAGTCTGACGCGAGCCAAAGCCGCGTCGTGCAGCGTCTGGTCGCAAACCGGGGCTACGAGAAGCTCGCAGGCCGCGCGGGGCGAGCCGTCCTCTTTTGGGTCGATGGCTTCGCGCCTGTTGATGCTGAGATTCGACGCGTGCTTCGTGCTGACGGTCGGGATAGAGGTATTGCATGGAGCGCAGCGCAGCGGGTCGAGAGGTTCGAGATTTCTCGAAACGTGGAGAATGTCGAGGACGGGCCGGGGATTCTAGGCGGAGACGTGGGCGCTTGGTCTCCATCTTCCTTTTCCTCTACTTCTGCTAGCAGTGGATCAGGAAATGCCAGCAACAGCGGCAGCAGTGAGGCTGAATCCAGCAACGATGGGAATGGAACCGTAGAAAGGGAGAAAGAAAGCGAGAAAGACAAGACCAAGACGTACAGTCGCTGGATCCTGACCTTTGACGATGAGGCTGAGGCAAGACGCTTCGTGCGCGGCTGGCATCTGCGCGAGTGGCCGGAAGAGCGTGCAGGTGGGGACGCGGAGGCGACGATGCACGCTGAATTTCTGTGGTGATTACTGTGTCTGTCTGTCTGTCTGTCTGTCTGTCTGTTCCCGGGAGAGGCTGTAGGAGGGATGTTTAGAGGAGATGGTGTCCGACGGGAAGGTTCTACGTGGTTACAAGCTAACGCCGTAGCAACCATACCTGGCACGTGATCGACTCCCTTGCTAGATAGGTACAAATTCCAATTATTCATACTGATTCTACCCTCAGACTTCTGATTATTTTTCCGCTTCGGGTCTAGGATCTTTAACAGCTCACGATGTCGCGCATATATAGATGTATCATCTGCGGCAGGTGCATCCTCCAGCGATGCTTGAGTTTGTGGATGAGCGATTTCCGTGCAAGTATGTCCAAATTTCCTGACAGAGCGAGTTGTAACCCATCGTGATAGTATACGAAGATTCTTTGGGGGAACATGTTACTGGGATTGGTTTCAGAGACGACGTTGGTGGATGGCATGCACCATCCGATCCCGCTCAATCTTGGAGCCACTTTAGGGACACTCACTACACAGAAGGTATCCCTCAATCGCCGAGGCAAATCAGACCTCATCTCGATTTCTTCCTGCACAATGCGTGTTGGGAGATGCTTCACATCTTCATGCCTGAAGGAATCTCACTGCGCCGGCTTTGTGTGATTCTGAAATCATTGCCTGTGCTAAGCACCGATGTCGCTCTATCGTGGGATCATAATTATGATGGAGGTTTTTTCTACCCTACAAACTCGTATTATCCATGGGAGGACTGTACTAAGTACGATATGGATGATGTACAAGTATCGGCTTCGGAGAGCCCTTGTGAGGTACTCGATGTCGCAGCATTGGCGCCTCGAACTCGTGCGTATCCGATGCACCAAAGCCTGCTGCCGTCAGAGCAACGCGATTGCTTCTCAAGACTTCCGACGGAAATAGTCGAGATCGTGGCTTCTCTGCTACCTACAAAAGATGCATTGAATTTGCGTCTTGTTTCGAAAGCAGTCCCATCTTTCTTCTCCAGTTCCCCTTTCTGGGCATCCCGGTTCCGGGTTCACGGCGAACGCGGCTTTGTGTTTGAGGCTAGGAAGACAACTAACATTAATTGGCTCGCTCTGTACCGGTGCACTAGCGATAAGCGCCTTTCTACTACTCTGAAGGCTCGAAAAAGGATCTGGACTATCATCGCGTCGCTTGCGGAACTGCTTGAATTGGACCTTGTCAACGACCCGAACTCTCGCCGTCTAAAGCCGGCTGATTACGAATGGATTGAGGTGCAAGGAGATGTCAGGAGCAACACCAGGCTCAGGTGTGAGTTCCTCAATGGCTGCTCACTTTTAGGTCAACACATCATTCCTGTACCACGCGATATATCATCCATCGCCTTTTCATGGGTCAAAATCGGATCAATCTCCTTTATTACCGGCTTGCAGCTTCGAAGCCCCGAGGATGGTGAGAGCATTAGGGCGGGCTACATGGGCGGGAGCCAGACATCTGAATGCAAAGTGAGATCGTTGAGAGGTTTTGTTCTTGCAATGGGGAGTCGCGGTATACACGCACTCCGCGTTGTCGGCGAGAATGACGACCCAAGCGAGTGGGTTGGCCACCCTGGAGATTCACCAATAACTGAACGCCTTGCCTTCCATGACAACATTGAAGCCTTAAATGTCGAATTCGATGTAAGTTGCGATGCATGATTACCATAATTCAGAGCTTAACGGGCTGGCAACTCAGGGATACAAACTTGTTAGTCTCGGCGTTTCAGCTGGTAAACATAGTTTACCCCCATCACTGCGTCAAGCCGCAGTGTGGTATCCAACTGTGCCCCCACGCAACCTGTTCCTCAACGACTCTCAGTTCACAGGGCAAAATCCATTACAGACCAGCTACCAGCCATTATGCTGGTCCCACTTTGGGGGCCCAGGAGGCCAATACCTCAAAGACATCACAGGGGTGTCCTATTTGAACACAGACGGCTATACTACCCACAGCCTCCGCTTCCATTACACAGACTCGTCCAAAATTCCGATCTCATACCTGGGACGCTACGACCCCGCTGAAGGCCTCGAGCTTCCCTTCTGGGCCATCGACGGTGCAGCCGGCGAAAGAATTGAGACGATCGAGGCAGGCCTCGAGAGCCACATGCGCCCAACGGCATATCCCTGGATGAGACATGGCACATTGGCTCATGTGAAAGTTTGTTCCTCTCTAAATATCGACAAAAACCTTCACTTTAGCTTTTTGTATAACTGACTTGTCGATGTTTTCTGCTAGCTGACCACGAATCACGGACGCGTTCTCGATGTGGGAAGGGCCGTCTCTACGAACCACGGAGGCGTTCACCTTCCGGGAGTGCCCGTCATTATTGCGAGACACTCAACGTTCTCCACAGAGCCAGGCACCGTCATCACTGGACTCTACGCAGGCAAGGTAAGGTTTACGAAGTGTACGTTGGACTAAAAGCTCACTGCTTATAGCATCATCATACCGGGCTGATTAGTTTGGGGGTAATATCGGAGCATGTTGAATCAAGCTGAGCTCGCCCCTATCAGAGGGATCTGGATTGGTGTCTTCTCTACACTGATGCCACGGTAATTTCCCAAACAGAGAGATTTATGGCACAACCCTTTCCGGGGGGCATACAGCTGGCTATCGTCACTGTAGGGGTCGAAGTGGAGTTTGATCGCTGGAGGCGTGAGAGAGAGATGCGAATGATGACGGTCTTGTACGCGAGTCGATTGCTATACTTCCAAGGTACTCAGCGCGATGTGATGTGCCTAACAGATTGTAAACTGTAACTTGTGAAATGATGAATGATGGCTGCAAACAATTTGGACAGCTTATTCTGTGCATTGCCTGCCTCTGTGATGTTCATTCCCGGAGCCATTGCCCCGGTAATCCTTTACTGTGTTCTAGCCCGTAGCTGAACCAACCTTGACCTTAATCTCAATCATGTAACTATTCGACCGTGAGTCATTCAATATTCGAGTATTAAACTTATGCATGATACTAAAAAAAAATAAAACCCGATTCCACTGAATTAAGCCAACTATAAGTCCGGTAACCAAGCTAGGGTAACCAAAACCCTACGTGGATTCTTCTATCAACTTGAAGTCAACTAACCAACTGATCAAAGCAGCTACTTCTCACAACTGATTTTCCAAAACCGATTGGCACCGACATGTAAAAGTTCAAGTTCCTATCGTCAAAGCCGCCCACAAGCGTGGGAATCAAGCTCTAGGCAAGTTTAGCTTCGTAGTGAAGCGAGTTTTTTTTTTTTTGGTGACGTGGGGCGGTTTCGCTGACAGGCATTTTGTCCAAAAGTTCGCAACCGGGTCAGGCTACATTCTGAATTAAGTTCGAATTCGGCTATGGGCTAAAACGCATACGTCAATTTTTCAGTCTGCGACTATGTTACTGTGACTGACTGACTGTGTGAAGACCTCGAGATATCTTCACAAATGTCAGGTGTAGAGAAGTAACGGACGAATCAGCTTGCGAGTAGTGGATTGCTATCACAAGAATATGGAATGTCGCTCCGAGATATCTTTCCCGCCTTTCTAATTGGTATTGGCAATGGACTACTGACACTATATAGAGGAAGTAATTCGGGGCCCAACAAAACGCAAAATATAAGTTCGGTGCCCGGATTGGCTCAAGCCAAGATAGCAAGAATATAAATGTATATGTTCCAAGTGTATGACCGACGATGACCCGCATGCGTCCTGCCACTCCACAACCGATCTAAATAAAATACAACCAATTCCGACGCAATGCTAGAATGCCAGCATAAGCCGAGGTTTTTCCCACTTTATATTCAGATACAACAACGAAAAACAAAAACGCTCGAAACAAGTAAAGTCAGGTCAACTCAATCAGTCCGGAACGTTCTTTCACTTATGCCCCCGCTTGTCGAAATCTCCTTGCCGCAGCCCGGCCTAGGTCGCCTGTCAGCTTGACCAGGTTCTCGACCAAAGTCGGCAAGAAGACGCCAGATGAAGAAGAGCTCCCGCCGGGAACCGACGCCGCACCCGATGACATTGAAGCGGCCGAGTGTCCTGTAGAACTGGTGTTCAGTGGCGATGCCGTCGATGACGATGACATGGAGCGGTGGTTGGTCTCGAAGATCGTCCGGCACGTGTTCATGATGGCGACGGGATCCGAGAGTGGAACAAAGTCGGCGTAAAACTGCTCGCCATCGTCTTCGCTGATTTCCTCATCGTCCTCGCCTGCTCCGCCCTGTCTAGTCTGCTGCATGTAATGACTGATGCGACGTGTAATGTACGGTTGACCAATGTTCGTAGCGATAAAATGCTCGATCTGCTCGTCTTGGCCGTTGTCGAGCACGACAATCATGTCGCCGTTTCCTTGCGGGTCAAAGTCCGAGTTGCCACCCTGGGGTCCCAGCATGGATGATGGCCTGTCATGCCGGCTCATGTTCATCCCGCGCTCAATAAGGCCATACGCCCACAGCACGAGGCTTGCGTGATAGACAGCTACGGCAGCAAAGTCGCGCAATGAGCCTCGTGGCATCTCATCTGCGGCGCGCAGAACCATTGCGGCCCAGTAAATGGCCGATCTTGCTTTGCTGCTGCCAATGTTCTGCATAAGCTCCTCCCGCGCTGACCGTGACGCCTCGGGCCCGAATCGGCCGGCAAAGGTCTGCAGGAGCGATAATCTTACATAATGCTGAACAAACAGAACCGCGTGATACAAGGTGAGAAGAGGCTTTGCTTGCGAGCCATCTGGGATTGCCGGGAGAACGGTAAGCTTAAACGTCTGTAAGAGTGATACAATGCTTCCCTCATCCTGACTAAAGACGTTCAAGCCGGAGAGAGGGTTGCTTGGTGCGAGCTTTGAGAGGACTGAAAGCTCTTGCTGCTGGTGTACGAGTGCCCAGTAGCCGTTCAGAACGGCCAGGGCGGACAAGGGAAAGTCGACATACTGCCTCGCACGAATCAGCTGCTGGATATCAGCGACGCACTCCATGAAGCTTGGAATGTGGACCCTGCTGCCGGTCAATGGGTGCTGAAACTCGCTGCACCAGCAGTCTCGCCACGAATCGGCGTTCTCCATGTTCCACACGTCGCGACGATACGGCATCTTCACGTTCATTTCTGATATCGAAATTACTGGCGGCGTGTGAAATGCCATGGAGATCTGAGCCTGCTCGATGAATAAGTGAAGCGACATGCGCTTGAACGACTCTCCAACCACAAACTTTTCCCACTCCTGATGCAGGGCGGCGTCGGATGTTTCCGGGCTCAGCTTGACGGCACTGCCTGGATCCGAGTTGTATCCCCCCGCCTTGCGAATGAGGGTCAGCATCTGTGGAAATATGGCCTCGCACGTCTCCATACGGCGGCTGTAGCCGCTCCAAAGGCCGATGCCGACGTTGAAGACCTGCGCACGCACCATGCCAGGGTTTCGTGTGATCGTATTGTCTGCCTCTAAGATGGATATGGTCTTCTTTCGAATGACCTCATGTAAAGCATACCCGAATCGCACAACGCTAGGGACGGAACTGTGTACGGCACCGTTCGCAGCCAGAGCGCAGAACAGTAGGAATTTTGGCGTGTCACTCTGCTGGACCTTGGGGTGCAGCCAGCTGTCGACTGAGTATGTCTGCTGAAGAACGGAAAAGTGGACGAGGTCGTCCAACATAGCAGCGCAGGGCAAGGACGGCACGCCACGCTCAGCGCGCTCTTGAGGTGGCAAGGCCTCGACCACACAGGCCAAGAGCTTGTCTCGGGTCGTGGTGTTGAAGTAGTGATTGCCACCGGGAGATCTGTAAGCTTGTTGTGCATACCTAGCCACGCCGGTCAGGTCTTCCTGAGCCAGGTATTCGGGTTGCTGTGGCGTCCACTGCCAGGGCGATTGCTGAAAGGAGTGGTGCCACACCTGTGCTAGAGTGTCTTCGTCGTCCACACTGTTAGGGAAGTGCTGGTCCACGAGCGTCTCCTGGAGGAGGAGCTCCATGTCCAAGTCGTCAAAGTCGAGTCCCTCCAGCATGGGAAAGTCAATGGCCGCGATCTCTAGTCTGTGTTTCTCTGTGAGTAGCAGCAACTCATCGTCAAAGGTGCCGTCCAAGACTGATATAGAAGACAGTGGACGAGTCGCGCTGCCGTCGCCACGGCCGCTGGCGCTGCCAAGATCAGCGGGCGATTGAAGAGGGCCTGGTAAGCTATATGATCGCTGTTGCGAGTGTCGATAGAGGTAAGACGGCGATGACCCTGCGCCTCGTGGCCGGTATTCTAAACGCGAAACCGGTTGGACTAGTTGCGGGAGCGTCGGGTCGTGTTCGTCACCCTCGATAAGCGTCGACGATGAGCCGGAAGGCAGCGGTCCAGAGCTTTGGGTTCGCTGCCTGTGCTGACTATTGCCAATGCTGCTGCTGCCACCACCACCGCTGTTGTTACTGTTACCGCTGCTACTGCTGCTGCTGTTCTCGTACAGGCAAAGGTGGGCCTGCTTGCGACACCTGCCGCATGGATGATCGCCGTCACATTTTAGCTTTTTCGAGGCACATCGACGACAGGCTTTGAGTACGCGTTTGGCGCGTGCGAGGATATCAGGATCACGGAAGCCGTGCACGGCACGGTTAGCTAGGTGTCGCCGGAGCAGATCCCTGCCAAAAATCTCAGCCTCTTTGTGAATTCTTTCATAAAGGGTTGACCAATAGATGCTTGTATGACGGGGGCAAGAGGTAAACAGGGATCAGTAGGCCCAGGGAACGAAGGGAGATTGTGACCCGGCCAATCGGCCAGTCGGCAGACCGAAAGGGCACAACAACAGGAGAGGCATTTTGCGCTCATGGCAGCAAAAGTAGTAGAGGCAGAAACAGCAGACTGGTAAGAACGGGAAAGGGGAAAACTCACTTCCGAGCGAAACGTTTGTCACATTGCGTACATGGGTATGGTCTGGAATCCTGGTCTGGATTGTAGCAAAATAACGAATGAGGAAACCAGTTAGTTCAGCTTCGGGGCACTCTGTGGTTCTGAGTGGGTAACGCAGACGGGGTTAGGGGGAGGTGAGGCGAAAGGGGGATAAGCATTTCGTGTTGTAACGCGATAGGCAGACGTAACCAGCAGTACTGTAGAGATTTCCAGGGCAGACCAATAAAGGGCAAGGGGGCGACTGAAGACATACGTGCCGAGATGTAGTGACGCTGAACGTGGTCTGATCGGCTGAAGACCCTCTGGCAGTTTGGGTCCGGGCAAGTTAGGGAGGCGACTTTTTCATCCGACGAGAGGGAAGACTTTCGCCGCCGCTGCAGCAGAAGCTGCTGCTCCTTTGTGAAGCCGTCCATTAAGGAGTGAAAGGTCACGAGGAGCCGAATGCGAGGAGACGGAGGGAGGGTGGATGAACGGGTGGTAGGTAGCGCTTGCGCTTGCGCTTGCAGCTTGGTCTCGAAGAGATGGATGGCGTTTGATCGAGGTGAGCACATGGCCTGCCGTGGTTCTGCATCAGAGCCTCCAGAGAGGCAGATTATAAATGTCGTTAGACATTGCGAACGGTCAGAGCTCCAGGGCCAGGCGGTCTCAGTGGTAGGCCACTATCAAGCATGACACTTGATGACAAAGGTTGTATCCCAGAGCAACGATCCAATACAGAAGATACAAACATACACGCCATTTCATCAAGCTCCCTTCACCCTGCCCTCTCTTTCACCCAAATCACGCTGGGCATGGGGCGCTCGGGATCAAGTGGGGGAAAAGGTCGGTCGGAGGATAGTGATTACCGAGTGGGCTGCATCTTCGTATTGGCTTTCTCTTCTTTGAACTCTCTGCCTCATCCCCATGTCTGTTCTGATCTTTCTTTACATGTTACCGGTATTTTCATTTCATTTCCGATTTTCCGAGTCGTCTCTCTTGACGGCTCATCTGGATGCAACGGCAAGGCCAAATCCCAGCATTGTGGTGGCTGGAGCGCGGACACGCATGTGCGGCTGTCGCAGATAATCAGCAGATTCTCGAAGATGACGATGCAGAGTCATAATCAGCGTTGTGGCGGGCCCATAGTAGCAGCGATCGCTGCGTAAAGAACCGAGAGGTGTAGCGTCTGACCCACAAGGCAGAGTTCTGGGTTCGGCACAGACAGCTGAAGATCCTCAGAAAAAGTCAGAAATTAATTGGCTTGGCTTCAGGTTCGGGAATGATCTCCGGATATTGAATGTCACGTGGCTGGACTGATCGGTATTCCGGACTTTTTTCCGGAACAATCGCAGCAGAATCGCTATTTTTCTCGCTCTCTCTTTTGCTCGCCCTGTCCATCTCTTTCCGCTATCAGTATTTTCCCGATGTTCCAGCTCCCTTGGAAACCTCAGGGACAAGCGCGAGCGGGCCGAGCGGAAAATGTCAGGCTCTATCGGCCGTAGCAGAACAGAGAAAGGGATCAATGCGGATCGAAATCAAAAGTAATCAGTAGTGTAAAGTTCGCCGTAAGAGAACACCGCCATAATGGTGGTGTGAACATTGCTGTCGCGGCCTCGTTGCGGCGTGTGGCGCCGGTGAGAGCAGCCGTTTCATGCCAATCCCCAGCGGTGTGGCTCGGCAGGTCCGTGTGCCCTTGGTTTGCCGTCCAGTTCCTTGTTGGCTCCCTTGGACGAGGAATTCAGCCTCACTTGTTTCGTACCATGGAGCGATCGGTGGCTGCACGCTCCCATTGGACTTCCTGACAGACCGCAGGGCTGCGGCCATCCCGTCCAGAAAAAGCTACTGTTCCTCGCTTCTTGAGCTTCAACCGGCTTTCCCCACATCGGCCTACAAGATTGGAGCTTGTGTGGACCTCGCATGGTAAACGTCTGACGCTGCCGTCCCTCAAGCGACGCGGCTTTGATGTACCAGCATCCTAGCATTGTCGAGAATGGCCAGGTTTGGAGAGAAGATCCAAGGTTACTAGCCTCATTCGATCCCAGCATCCTCCTCCTCCCCCTCCTCTTCAGCAGTCCTCTTCCTCCTTTTTCACACGCTGCCATGTCACTTGAGCCGTTGGTTTAGGCCGTGGTTGTTCCCGTCCTTTGTCCTCTGCCTGTTCTATTCGTCACCGTAAGACGTCGAGACTGCTCGTTAGATGTCGGTGCTAGGATGCTCATTGGCTGACGCCCGACAAAGGCAACAACCATCAATCGTAACATCCTTGTCTATTCTGGCACGTCTTTCGAAAAAACTTCCCGATGCCGCCAAGGTAGCCATGTGGCCTGCGGCTATCAAGAATTCAGTTGGGTAGGATGAGATCCTGCAAGCTTACCGTACCTTTCGCCTGAGAAATCCGTAAATGGCAGTGAGGGCCTGCAGGATGTGAGCCAGCCAATCGCCGCATCGCCCATCACTCTTCAAGAGCTGAATGTCGCGGTTGTCATCGGCATCAGGAGCATTCTCCCCTTGGATATGTCAATTCGACCCTTCGATGCTTGCTCATCTTGCACGTTCTGCAGCTACAAATCGGCGAGTTTCCCTCTTCTACTGAGCGACCTGAGGCTGGGAATGAAACATTGTCGCTGTCACGAGCTGAGTGCGTTAGCTGAATCCAAAACCCAGCTCTCGGGACAAACCCATTGGGCTTCATGTATTTGAATGGCATACCGTTGCGATCGTTTGTCGTGTCAAACTATCCTGCGCCAGCTCATAGCCGCATTGCTACACCCTCTAGACTTTCAAGTCCCTCTACTGTCTCGCTGTCAGCTACCGTTGGGGGAAAAACAAAAAATAATGAAAGATAAAATAGAGTTTGCAAGGACTCTGTTGGCTCCCACTCAATGAGGGTGTTCACTCGAAGGAATAGGCGAGCGTTGAAGTAGTATTGAGATTTGGTGGCTCATATCGGCCAGCCACCAATAGTTGTCCAGAGCCTAGCATCTTTCCCCAGGTGTTCCCATCGGGACGACGCATCAGTCCTTTCCACGCCGCTTGGCTTGAAATCATGTCCAGGCACCAGGCGAGATGGGGGCCTGAGGAATCCTTCCATCAGCCGCATTCGCAAGCTCATCATCGCACAGGCGATCACTGGCAATCAGTCACGTGCAGTAGCTGAAGAGATAGTGACGATCGCAACAAGGACCTTTCATGTTTTGTTTGAGGCGAGCTTTTTTCCCCATTTAATCGGTCACGCTGTTGAGAATTGTTGTACTGATCGTCATGGACCTTTCATGAAAACAGAGACTGCTCCAGGCGTCGAAAAGCCCCGAGATTTTTTCGGCCATAATAGGTCGCAGCGCAAATCTTTTGATTATCAGCATGCTTGAGAATGAGTCAGCGGCACGGGTGGCGTGAGAGGCGAAGGAAGGGTCTTCTACTTTGATTAGTCTTATCTGAATCAGACACGTATGAAGCTCGAAAACGACCGTTCGAGATTTGAAGATAGCAAAGACTTCAAGCTGTCAAAGTTCAGTTTTCAAGTGTAGGGCAAGGCCGGGCCGTCGTACAGTAACTTGAAGAGCATGTCGGAGATGAAGACCGGGCCGACGGCGCACCGGCTGCAACTACCTAGGTACGATCTGGTTTCTCACAGCCAGCAAGATCAGTGAACGCCACGCCATTGAGCCTCAAGATGGGCTAGATTGTACGGCCGTCGGCCGAATCTCAAAATTGCTGGATGACTGTCGATATCGTAATCATCTCTTTTGCCACGGCAAGCCGTTCATGCTAAGTCACGTCAAGATCGACGCTGGCTACGAACGACAGTAGATTGCAATAGAAGGCATGCCCAGCAATTCACGATACGCTTACGTAGCAGATTTTTATCAAGCTGTAAAACATATTTTACACTGTGTATTCCTCCACTGCGCGGAAGATACACACGCAGACCGCAGTTCAAGCCCACACGTTCCATTCGACTTGCTTGTCTCTCTGCAATCATCAGATCTCCATCGCACCAGCGTATGTGGGTGCCAATGCACCCTCATCAACTGTGGCGGAAATTATCGCATGCACTGGAAGCTCCGCTAGCCGCTGCACGATGTGTCCAAGCGTGGGCAGGTCTTTAGTGCTGGCCGTAGTCCACTCAAAGTTCGCCTTCTTGCTCGACTTCCTGCCCAGCCCGTCCTGCTCCCGAGTGGAGGACGATGGCGGGGCGGGAATGGCAAGCGCGTGCTCGGCGTAAGCCTTTGAGCTCGCCCCAACGGCTGCCATATAGCGCCATGTCAAGAGGCTCTCCTCAGGCTCAGGGGTGTTCGTGGCAATCTCAGAGTCGAGCCTCTCAGCGTCTTCGATTCTTAGTGTGGCGAATGTGATTCCTCTCCACTTGACTTCTGAGCTGAACGTCCGCTCATCATCAACCCAACCGGCATCGATTACTGCGTAGAAGGCTGGCAGGCCAAGCTCCTCTCGGTCGCTTGTCACAGCTTCAGGCGAGTCCTGAAAAATCGCAATCGGAAAGGTTCCTTGGACGGTCGTTCCATCAACCTTACTATACCGAACGCCAGGAATGTAGAGACCAAAAGTCCTGTAGCCCCCACCGCCCAACCAGGCGAGGTTGGATATGTCTTGCACCTTCAACACGGCCGGTAGTACCGTGTCGCCCTCATTAACAAAGTCAAACCGCTCGTTGGGCAGAAAGGTCTGTAGCAGAGTTCGCGACGTATTGAAGCGAACAGATACCGTCCGGCAGCTTGAGCCCTTGTTGGCTTGCGCTCGACCGAGGCTGTCTTGACGTGCGCTAGGTGCGGGACCGAAGCCTAGCGGCGTGTTCAGGGCAGTTCGAGGGCTCTTCTCGTATTTGTAGCGTCGCACCTTGTCGGCCGAGTTGTGTGCTTCGTTATGCAGGAACGCCTTCATCATGGTGCCCATGGCGTGGACCTCGCGCTGTAGATACTGGCTCGTGCTCCTTCCGACGAAGCGGGTGGCGTCCTGGATCCTATTTGCTCGATTCTGTCGAATTTCTTGGTAAAGCTTCAAGCGAGACGGCACCTGATCACGGGTCGTGCCCAACGCTAAGACTTCAGCCAGAGCCACCGAATCCTCAATAGCCATGGCGCCTCCTTGACCTTGGAAGGGCATGAAGGGGTGAGCAGCGTCACCCAAGAGACAGAAGCTGCCCTTTGTCCAGTCTTGGAGCACGACCATATCATTGAGTTTCCACACTTTGACCGATTCAGCGTCGGCCATACGAAGGACCGAGGCCACCTCGGGCCCAAAAATCTCAGCACACTTCAACATGGCGGCCTTGTCGCCGGCCCGGTTCCACTCAGTAGATGAAGCGTCAGACTCCTCATCTGGATGGACCACTGCGACGCTCAACGTCTTACCCCCGCGACACGGATACATGACAATGTGTCTGTCACAGTCAGCTTATTGCTCGAGTTCAGCCTCATGGTGGGGACTCTTGTGTCCTCGTCCTGCAACTGACCTATCTGATGCTGACATGATTTTCATTTCACCCTGAAGTTGAAGGAAACTTGCAGTCTCGGCGTTGGCTCGGGCCTCGTCAAGGTCTAATGTGAATCTGAATGCACTCTTGCCGGAGGGGAATGGCTTCGCGTCACTGACGGCCGAGCGGGTGGCTGACTGTAAAACTGATTAGAAATCAAGATTGGTGGGAATGGGATGCGCTTGTGTTTGTCTCATCATACCCAGACACCATCAGCTCCAACAACAACGTCTGCAGAGTCTGCCCTCCCGTCTTCAAATTCCACCATACCATAAACCGGGTCAACTCGCTTCACCTTCGAGCCGAGATGAAGCTCTGCTGGTGGGCCTCGTCCTGCTGGGTCGAGGGCCGCTTCTCGTAACAGGTTATGCAAGTCGACACGGTGAATCATCATATACTTGGTCTCCCATCGGTGAGCCTGTGCCAAAAGGTTGACTGTCCTGAGAAGCTTGCTCCTATCATAGCGGCTAATTGCCTGACCCTGGACAGCTCCGGCCTTGTTGACATCGACGCCTAGCGATTCGAGAGCCGCCGTCGCGTTAGGGGCCATGGTGATGGCAGCACCATGTTCCGCTTTGAACTGTGATCTTTCATAGATGGTGACGAAGTGACCTTTTCTTCGCAGGGCCAAGGCAGCCGCGAGACCACCAATACCGGCACCAACTATGATGACCTTCAAGGCCAACGGTGGTGGACCACCTGCTGCATGTGGTCCGGATCCTCCATTGACTTGAGTACCATTACCGCCGGCTGGAGTACCGTTCGAAGATTGGGCAGACTGATTCATTGTCAAACGAGACAAATGTAAAAGAATAGGGTTATTCAATGACGAAAGTCGCTCTAAGAAGTGAGCTTCAGGTATGTGAATAATTTTGATCACTGGAGAAGGTCTTGGACAGGACGTTGCTAATGGAAGGGAGCAGCACACGAAGCATCATATATTCATCTTGAGCGGAGACTCGGCCATGAAGGTATTCGCGAGGCTATTTGCACAGACAATGCCATTCTTTGAGGCTGCATAAAAGCCTGATGCGTCTGGCGCCTGAGTGAAGCCACACTCGCAAAATGACCCATTTCGGTACTTAAAACGAGGCGAATCGGTCCGTACGACCGAGGAAAATTGGACGAGGGCGAGGAGGATCTCCACCGGCGTGTGGGACACCTCCTCAAACCACCAACACGTGGGTCCGTCCCAAAAGTTCCAGCAGAATTTCTTCAGGGGCATGCATCCCCGAGCGATCACGACAAGGACTTCAAGCGGCGGAGGAAACCGGCGGTTCGAAATCACGTGCAGGGCCGCCTGGTCGGCGATTTGGGAGTCGCCGGCCACTTCGGAGCGCGAGAACTAATTCCCGGTGGCAGGCAGTTGTATCCCAAGTTCCGTGGCAGCCCCAGCGTGGATATTGTATTTGTGTTCGGCATCAGCCTCAATATTACTCCGTTTGTCTCCGGAGATATCGCAAACTGATTATTGCTCTCGCGATGAGATGGTGCCGAAGCGATAATTGTACTTGTTGAGGGTTTCGATCTATCTTGTTCAAGCCCATGACGATTCAACTGACTGCTCTCTACGTTCTTTTGCCCTTGAAAAGAGAGTGTATTACGTTTGGCGCGCTTTGTTGCCTTTACTCCTGTCTCAAAGTCACCACTAGATGTTTTGTGAAGAGAGTGGAGCATGTATTGAGTTTCATCAAGTTCTGTGGCAGTAAATACTCTGACAATTAGGCGGTCGTTCTTGATTCATATGAAACAGTGTATAGAACACCAATGAGTCTCATCTCTCTTCTTTTCTGCTATCATATTGCTTGATTCACTTTCTTACTCTCAAACATCAATCAGCCGAAGTGTGTATGAATTACAACCAGATTTCGAGACGCAGAAGGAATATCCACAACTGTAAAAGTTCACAACCCAAATCTCGTGCAACAATATGCGTCCAGTCCTGGTGAGCTGACAGAAGATGATATTGGTATGACATACCAAGTCTGGCTGGTGCTACTGGCGTTAATATAAGACTAAGATTCGTCAGTGCCTCGTTTGAGCTCTGCTATCTTACTCCTTACAAATGTCGTTCGCCCAAGAGTGGCATTGCGAGAAAAGGGGGAAAGGGACAAGAAAGAAAAGTGACACCGCGAATTAGAAGAGAGATAGAAATTCAGAGCATTGATAACGTACGCGACTCACAGCCATAGCCCTGAGGCGAATGATTCACGCAAAGAAGTTGATGCGTAGTGACATGCGCAGTGACGAGCGAGAAGCACATGAGATATCATGTCGCGAGACAAGTTCAGAGCCATCAAAGTTGGAATCCAACTACACAACTTTTTTGCACCAGCTACACAAGAACATCAAAACAGAGACCAATTGAAGATCATTTTTACTTCATTTAATCATATGCAAGGCTTTTTATATACATGCAGAATATTTACAGTATATTGCGGTTTGGCATTCCCCAATTCTAAGAGGAATGTCTTCCAGCTCTTTTCCTATGCAAGTTAATTCATCACAAACACCCACGCTCGCACCAAATCTCTCATCTAAGAGAACTCGGTGACGGCAGCGGACAGCTCGCTATCAATTTGGCTCAGGGCGCTGGCCAGAGCGGACTGCTGGTCGGCAGGCAGGTTGGCGTTGAGGGCAGAGCCGAAGCTGTCGGCCTCGCTCTTGATGCTGGAGATTGCGTTCTTGACGGTGCTCTTGATGCCGTCGTTGTCAATGTCGGACTGCTTGGCCTTAAGCGCGGCCATGGCGGCGGCGATGTCGCCCAGCAGCGGGCTGTTGATGTAGGCGATGATGGCCTGCGCGTCGCTCTCGGACAGGGCGCCTGCGGATCCGGCGTCGGACGCGGCAGTCTTCAGGTCAGACTCGAGCGTGTTGGCGTCGTCCTCGATTGGAATGGCGGTGAAGATGCTGCCGGACCATGAGCTGGCCGCGTTGGTCAGCGCCTTCACGTCGCTGTCCACGGTCTTCAGGTCGGCTTCGATGGTGGCTGCCGAGCGCCGGATAGCGGCGGCGGAGACGGAGGTCAGGAAGAGGGCGAGCGTGGAGATGGCGACCATTTTGGCGGTGTGTGTGTGTGTGTGTGTGTGTGTGTGTGTGTGTTTTGGTTTGGAGGATCGACAGGGGATTAGGAGATGCAGGGTTTGAGGTCTTGGGGGTGTGCTTGAGGGTTCTTGGGCTGTAGCTTGCTGATGATCAGAAACACATGTCGGTGATCGGTGGCAGATCGACGGCTTTATACAATTTCCCTTTTCCAGGTCCCAGAAGAGCTCGTTCAGTAACAGGCCTGCACTTTACCTACATAGAGGTACACATGCTGGTCGGTGCACATGCCGAATCGGTCGCAAGCGCAAGCGCAAGCACAGTCGTGCTATCGTTGCTGGTGCCCCGTTGTTGCTATTGCCGACTCTGCTACTTCATGCCAGTCGCCGAGAGTGCAGCACGGTGAAACGAAGGGCAACAGACTAAACAGGACCCATAAGACCTCGTTCAGAACTGTTCAACGCTTGCTAGTCGCCCGCCTGCGGGGAAATAAGGTGCGATCTGCAGTTGCGGCAGGGATCTCAAAGATGCAGGAGGCGAAAAAGCGCAGCAGGCGGAGGACGAGTTAATGCAAAGTCGGAATGGTGAGGTGGTAACGCGCCATCAGTTGGCCCTATCTTGGTACAGCAAGTTCTCACGAGTGGACTCCATTCGCTTTCCCCTCTCACAGAAGCTGCTGTCAGGCACTCATCGCCAGCAAAGACCCTCATTGGATAGATAGTCGCTATTGACTGTTGTCGCACAAAGGATATTATTGGGGGCGTGCAAGGTCAGCCGGGCGGTTAGTGGCGCTAGAAGTATTTGTTCCCTGTCCCGACTGTCGATCGTTTTTAGCTCAATTTTGTGATTTGTGAGTATCTGCATCTTGGCAGGTGCCCGTTTCCGCTGATTTTTCGAGGTGGTTCAAACCCAACACGGACTCACGACTTGTATCTCATAGCTGTTTACAGATATCAGTATGTCAGAGTGTGTATGCGCATGCTGCCATGAGCCGATGGAGCTTGATCGCGAGATGCTTCACCGTTTGATGGTGCAAAACAGGGCGAATTTGCTGCTGCTCCTGTTGCTGCTGTCTCCCGTCCACTGCCCTTCTCCGCCTTTTCGGAGGTACATTCGAAAAAGGAAAGTCCATAGAGTATGTGATCGACGTCGTGTCCCGTGGGAGGCTATCCAGCATTTGGCAGCCGCTGTTTATGCAGATCAGGGCTCAATTGCGTGTCCACTAATCATCGAGCTAAGCAACCCAGAGGTCACACCACGTAATTCTCTGTGTACCATCTACGCGGGGTCAAGGGGTTCCTGGTATGTAAAGGAGAACACAAGCCTCTGTCTTGATGGCCTATCATATTGACACGCATCACCCTTACCTCTGCATGCAGCCTGCCGGACAAGTTGCCGCGCGCAACTCCCTATTCTGCTGACCGACTGGGCGAAGCTTTCTCCATGGAATCTTCCGTCCTTGCCGATCATTCGACCTGCATGAATGACTTTGAGCCTGTTGTAAGTTGTTGAGTGTTGGCGGCCAACTTATTTGTATTTGGATCGGCACTGCCTGTCCTGTGTCTTTCTGCAAGATACGGAGGCTGCTTCGAGCAACCCGAGCACCCCGGCTGCTGGTTGGTCGACTGATCACGATAATGAGTTGAGCCGTGGTTAAGTGGGGCAAAACGAGGTTCAAAGGGCGGATTTGTGTTCAGCATGCATCTGCTCGATTCTCCGTTTGCTGTTCTCAACTCCCTCACGCCAGCCTGGGTACTTTTGCCTGTACCAGTCGCCCACCTTGTCCACACCATTGCTCACTATCCATTCTGCAAGCTGCAAACCGTCCTCGATTGCCGCATTGGCTCCCTCCCCGCCCAGAATTGGCTCAGCATGAGCCGAGTCACCCATGAGCAGCACGCCTTCACGTGCCACTTTTTCGAGCTCTGCAAGCTGTGTTTCGGTCGTCCGCATTAGCCAGGAGAGTAGTCGCTCATCTCGAAACTTCTTTGCATCGAAAACGTCTTTGAAAGGCTGTTTGAGCTCCAGCTGGTCAATCTCAGCGTAAAATTCGTCAGGAATTTCCGTGGCTGCAGCTTTCGGCCTGTTCGGTTTGAAGAGCTTATCATTCGTGTCCCGAGCCTTACGCGAGTAGATCCAGCTTATGCTGAATGTGTCTTCGTTCTGATCAAATACATCGATCTGCAGAAGAGCGTCGTTCACTATGATCTTGACCACGCTAGAGGCTGCGAACGAAGGTGCATAGAACTGCTCAAAGCGAGCCTTATCGATACGACGCTTTCCATTAACGGCCACGTACGGCAGGATGTTGAGACGGTCTTGTGGCAAGATATTATTTCGAACGCTCGAGTGCACCCCATCAGCTCCAATTATCAGACTGTGCTGCAAAGATAACTTTCCTTCGCAATAAAGGTCAAAGTCTGGCCCATTCTTCTGCAGCTGATCAATCTTGCTCTCCCACCTGACGTCCAAGCCTTGCCGAATAAGATCTTCAAGCCTTTGTCGATGAACACGTAGAGGCTTTTGACTGTTTGAGACCTTGTTTATATTCAGAGCATGCTCAACGCTGACCTTTCGTTCGAACGTGGCAATGTCGATTCCTAGTATGCGAGCAAGAGGGTTATAGCATCGAGGCTGAAGTGTAATGGCGTAGTTATACTTTCTTGACGCTGCCGCACTCTCATATATCACGATTGGAACGCCACGCTGTGACAGGTATCGTCCCAAAGTTGAGCCCGCCAGCCCGGCGCCGACGATGGCAATTGGTTTGCCTGGCATTTGATTGTCTAGCGGATTGATGTGCAAAATTTGCCGAGACACCAAGTTGCTACACCTTGCTGAAGGAGGGAAGGGCGAATTCTGAGAGAAAATAATGGTGATTCCGCAGAATCGTGTCCCTCTCAAGCTTGCCAGATGAGAACATCAGATGATTCGGCGGAGTCTCGCCCGACACCGATGCCACACACGTATATTGTAGCACACGAGGGTATCATTTTCTTCCCAGTTCTTTTTCTGATACATACCTTTTGTGAAAATGCCGTCCAATTGTGTGTCTGTTGTACTCTTGCAAGCGTATGTACAGATCT
Source organism: Erythroxylum anguifugum (assembly GCA_027478595.1). Taxonomy (NCBI): domain Eukaryota; kingdom Viridiplantae; phylum Streptophyta; class Magnoliopsida; order Malpighiales; family Erythroxylaceae; genus Erythroxylum; species Erythroxylum anguifugum. The sequence goes on from JANIPN010501456.1 coordinate 271,329, forward strand.
GAGCAATGAGACGGATTTATGAACCACGTATGCTCAGTCTAAATGACGCTCATCAACGATTAATGGAATTCATTCCATTGACTTTCTACATTCAATAGGGCGCGAAAGGGCTTAAAATGCAAGTCTTTCATGTATCATTTAGAGTGTGATCGTGTCCTGTCAAGACACATTCCGTATCATCATCATGCCGTTATCTGCCTTGAGTGCCCGTCTCATCTTTGTTCCCAGCAAGACGTCATATTTGATTATCACATAAGTTCTATCCCTCTTTCAGAAGCCACCAGCAGCAGCAACACGTGCGAACTCCGGTGCTTGTGCCAGCTGGGCCTCGACTGCCTCGCTCTCAGGCGCGCTGGGGTCAACACCGGACAGGACCTTGAAGATGCCACCCAGCAGATCGAAAAGACCACAAAGCGTATCAATCTGGCTTGCTGGCTGCGTCTGCTCGCCCGTATTTCCGTTGCTTCCGATGTTTCCGATGGGTCTGCTCGCCTTGTTGCTTCCCGCATACTGCGACCAGCCCGGCCCAGCAGCCGGATTCTTTGCAAAGTTGGACCAGGCTGTACGCACAAAGGTGCTGAGAGCAGCCTGCTGTGCCGTGGCGCCGGCGCGCGGGTAGGTGCCAAAGACAGATCCGATCTCGATGCCATGGTAGGCACCGGAGCCCGGGAATAGCTCCTGGTTAGGGAACGAGGCGTTGAAGTAGTAACGCCAGACAGGGGCTGACGGCGAGTTCTGAACCAGCGCATCGTCGGCTAGACGCGCAGCCGGGCACTGAAAGACCGCCTGAGTAAAGAACTGGGTGGTAAGGTCAAAGACGACGTTGGTGGCGAGTGTCTGCTGGGTCTCGTTCGACAGTTTGTTGCCAAACGCTGGCAAGAATGCCTCAAGAGCCTGGATGAATTTGACCAGCGGTGCGCCGTTCAGGCCTAGAACATAGGGTATCACTGAAAGCTCCTGACCATTGTTGCCGATTAGCAGAGGCACCTGAGCAGCTTGCTTGTTGGCAAACCGAGCCTCGATACCCGACTCATCAGCGAATGTGATACCGTCCGGTGTCTGTGGAAAGCCGAGGTTCTTGGAGACGATGACGTCGTGGATAGCAGAAGCGTTTGCGGCACGCAGGCAAGCGAGCGAGCCGGTACCGGTCGGGCAGTTCAATGCGGTAGCCAACGTGTTCCAGTTCTGTTTACCATCGCCCAGGATGATGGTGGCCTCGCTCTGCAGGATAGCAGCGCGGAAGACCTGCGGGCTGGGTGGGAAAGCGACCAGGTTTCGGATCGACTGTCCACCAGCACTCCATCCGAACAGTGTGATCTTGGCCGGATCGCCGCCGAATGCGGCTATGTTCTGACGGGCCCATTGCAGCATGAAGCGTTGGTCGTAGAAGCCGGCGTTTTGCTCGCTTGTGGAAATCTCGGGCGCGTTGGAGAAACCGAACACTGATTTCTGGTCAGTGCTTGGTACAATATGTCTCCTGCAGGCACTACTCACCGTTGAGACGATAGTTGAAGGTCACAACAATGACATCGTGATTCGCAGCCAGCAGACTGCCGTCGTACAGCGGCTCCGTGGCATCACCAGTCTGCAGGTTTCCTCCGAATACCCAGAGCAGGACAGGCTTCGCACTGGAAGCTGTTGTGCCTGCAGGTGTATACACGTTGGCGTACAAACAGTCCTCGCTTTCGGTCTGATTGCCTGCAGCGGACGAGTTGGATGTCTGCTGGAAGCAAATAGGTTTGTTCTCAGTTGCCTGTATCGGCGACTGCCATGGAACAGCAGGCTCTGGTAGGCCGAAGCGTAGGGGAGGGCTCTTGGCGTACGGTACACCTATAAACTTGTTGGCTGTGGCCGTCGCGCCGGGGTACTGGGTTGTCGTTCCGATGACGACGCCGGAGTCGATGGTCGCTGACGGGGCTGAGGCGGCAGCAGCGGAGGGTCCTTGAGCCAGCGGAGAGGCAGAGATCCGGCCGGCGAGCAGCGAGAGGGCGACGAAAGATTTGATGGACAGCAGCATCATTGTAAGGAGGATCAGGCAGGCGACAATGAACGAAAATCGAGAGGTGCGAAGTAGTGGTACATCGTGCCGTCGCCCTGTTGCTTTATATCGGCCATCGTCAGGTAGTAGAGATACTTCTTGTTGTGCAAGGATGCTCATGACTGGCGTGTGCACACAGCAAAGAGAGGCTTCGACCGAGACTCAAAGAGGCACAATTGAACTCAAGTCATCAGATACGAGAGTCCAGTAAGAGGCTTGCTGGAGATGCAGAATGGGCTGAAGAGGAATGTTGGAACAGTCATAGCTTAAGTTTGGTAGGCAGCCAGTCGCAAGGCTCGGTAGAGGCGTAAGCCTTGGATTAGGCAGAAGCACCTTGATCGCCAAGTGTGGATAGCGATTTACACTCACCTCAACGTTACGAGAAGCAGCAAGCAGTTTCTTGTGCACTGCTTACTGCTTATCGAGTGTTCGATATGCCTCAATAGAGACGCATTTTGCCTCTCGGGCAAGAGTAGCGAAGTCAGACAAAGCACGCAGCAGCAGCAGCAGCAGCAGCAGCAGCAGCAGCAGCAGCAATATCAACACGCCCACGTGCACAGGGAATGCTGACTGAAGCTACCAAACTTCTCATGGAAGCATGTTCGCCTCAGTCAAAGCTTAGCAAGACCTCAGCAGCTCGCATAGACACCTTCCCGATGCAAACTCACCAGGCGTTGTGAATGAGGCCGGTGGCGATGACGCCTTTCTCGCCACGCTGGATCAGCATGAGTAAACCATTTCAAACGAGCACTCAAATGGACAAATCCGGGGAACGCCACAAGCTCGCGGAGTGAGACTTGGCTTGAGTGGAAAGAGAGGCAGCGCGATTGAAGATGACTTATCGTCGGTCATTTGTTCCCCGGAATGGGCAGCACAACGGTGAGACCGGGAGGAGGAATCCGAGTGTACCACATATTCATTGCGGCGGGTGTGAGGTGCAGAAACGCGCACTGTACCGTACGAGTCTGAGGCTTGCGCCTGAGGAAATGATCCCCATAAGTCCGACTGCTGTGCACGTAGGGTGCAAGAAATAAGTGCCCTCTCTAGTTACCGCGCTAACTATTATTCTCAGCTACCTTGCTTTGTTTCACCTATATACTTGCTAGTATAGCCTATGTATATACATGTAAATGACAATTCAAATATGTAAAGTCATACTAGTCTGCCTACTCCAACGAGTCCATTAGCATACCTGTGTATAGGTATATCTGTGAGTATATTATGGGATATCTGATCCCGCTTTTAGGTGAAGACTACGGAGGGCTCACAATTTGCTGTCCACCTGCGTGCTCCAGCTAGATAGGTACCTAGGTAAGTACCTGTACGAAGAGACAAACGATAGATCTACCCGGTATGAGGAACAAGTACTGCAATATGATCCACCTCACTGAGCACGATCGTCGAGAGACAGAACAAGTGAAGCAAAACACTTCAAATTGCACTCGAGTCTACGTTTCGACATACTATATGTCACCTTGAATCACTGGCCTAACTAAGAAAGTATAATGTATGTTTACAACGGTAATTTGCAGTTAGAGTCGCCAATTCTGCCGCAAGCACTTGAAGCTACCTAAGCCCGTACGTAGAATTCAGTAGCCTTTCTCGTCTCCTTCGTCTCCCTCAATTTGCTCCGTTTTTCACACTTGTCTTGACTTCTTCGATACTTTCACTCTTCTGCTGGTGTCATGCCGAGATCTGTACGGCTAGATTTGTACCAAACATCTCACGACAAATAGGCTACTCATCGAACCCCTCGTCATTCGCAAGTATATACGAAATCAAGAACCTGACAAAGAGGCATGTTGCTGATAGCTTTTCGTCGCTCCGGAAAGCTTGCTGTGGATGTCGCACGCCCGAAGATCCCTGGTCTTTATCTGTTTGGAGACATCGTCTGCCACATCGTCTGGGTCGTTGGAAATATCGCCTTTGATTCCCCTTTCGAAGTTGGCATAGATCGTGGTACGGTCTATCCTCAAAAATGAGGCTAGCTTTTTCCGGCGAGGGACATGAACATTCCACTCGTAGATGAGCTGTATCCGGCGAGGGATTTGGAAATTTCCATACATGTTCTTTGTTCAATTCTTGTCTGGAATGTGCCACTGCTTGAGCATTGGGCCACGTATCAGAACATAAAAGCTTGACGCCTGCCCCGTCTCCTCCCAGTCTCAGATGCAACATCTCTCTGACATCGTTCATACCAAGGATACATTAAGCAACCATTCCACAAGGTTCTTCAACATAACTGAAAACATGGTCCAAACGATCACCTTCCGTTACTATTGCTGCGTAAACGGCGGCCGAGGCGTGGATATCTATCCCGCCATCTGGACCAAGGATCACGACGGAGCGTGGGACGGTCGGGATAATTCTGGTACTTACTGGTTGGTGTCCGAAGGTACGAGAATAGCATACTCCTGTCAAGCAGGACTCGTCATTACCTTGCGTTGACGTTACGACGCTGCATTGTGAATTGTGAAACTGACCACTCGATGCCACAGGCCAATCTAAAACTGTGGACCTGAAACATGATTTGGACCGAGATGGACATGTCATCGGAGGTGGCAAGGTGAAAATCGGAGGTGAATATGTCCTCGGCGCCGATGTCGTTTGGGGAGATGATGTCTGGCTGCCCGCGAAAGATTACGTTTTCGTGTACGACCCGAACAGTGACCAGCAGGTGACCGTTCGCAAGTACGGCGGCGAGCGTGATGGGGACGCCTCGTTTGATGGGGTCAAATCGAAGAGCTAGTCAAACTGCTTTTAGTTCTCTAAGTGATTGTGGAGGTTTGCCTGTGTTTGAATAGGGTCTCAGACTGGGTTCGAAATTCCGTCAACTGCCAACTCTTTTTATCATACAGGTTCAACTTATGTTTCGACAATACTCTGATCGATACATACAGAATAATCAATTGTTGACGAGGACCAATAGAAGCATCTGAATGTAGAGTGTCGTACATATCGCCCGGACTGCACGACTTACCTGCACATTTGCCTACCTAATTACCTACTAAGGTACATGAGTGCCTACCTACCTCATAAGCTACCAAAAGCACCTGAATACATTTCTGACTACACAGGGATCGAGAAAGCTTATGTATATAAGAACGAATCTTGACACCTGCATACTGACGCTATCATAGTCGCATAATACTTAATATTGTTACGATCATAACAGCGTTGACTGCCGATGCTAACCGCCCTAGCGGAGCCTCCCGCGCAGAGTGGATTCGCTCACACTCATGCTCTCCAAAAGGGTACTCACGGCTGTTGATGAAGATGGAACTGAGCAACAAATGTTGGTACATGGCCGATCGTCTATCTCCTAATGTATTTGAACCGATGTCTTCCTCAAGTACCTCTGTACCTTTTCTCATTCTTTCGCTCAACAGATTGCCTACCACCTTCTCTCTGTCGGATTTCACTCAAAGCATTGATTATTTATCTACAATCTCAAAATTAAGTCCCACATGGAGCACGAGCTGCGTCAGATCGGCAGCGCGTCTAGCGCAGAACAAGCTTTCGCAGATGACAGCATTAGACCAGTCTCGCTCCCACCAGCAGACGGCGGCTACCAGGCCTGGCTCATGCTGGCTGGCTGTTTCGTAGCCAACATTCTAATCTGGGGTAAGCAGCCCACACCCTCTTTCTTTGATGACAGCCGTTACTTTGAATATGTGACTAATCACTGCAAAACCCTCCATCAGGCTTCTCCTTCTCTTTCGGTGTCTTTCAAGAGTACTACACCTCGCATGAGCCGTTCGCTTCGCAATCTTCCGGCATTGCCGCCATCGGCACCACTGCCACTGGGCTCATGTACCTGCTCATGCCAGTCTATTTCTCCGTCCTGCAGCGATGGCCGCGGCTCAAGAGATATAGCACGTGGGCGAGTCTGCCGCTGGTCACGGGCGCGCTATTGGGTGCTTCTTTCGCCAACACTGTACCTCAGCTACTGGCGTGCCAGGGCATCCTCTTTGCTCTGGGTGGGAACATGCTCTTCGTGCCGACTGTGACCTACCTTGACGAATGGTTTGTACAGAAAAAGGGCCTTGCCATTGGGATCATGTGGTAAGCTGGCTGTACTTGAGAGTCTGCCTGCTCAAGTCTTGCTAACCTTTGGTGCGTGATCGATAGGGCTGGAGACGGAGCCGGTGGCGTCATCATGCCTCCAGTCCTTCAAGCTCTCCTCATCCGCTTCGGCTTCCGCACCACCCTCCGCGCAATAGCCATCGCCATGACCGTGCTGATGGCACCGTTGCTTGCCTTTCTCAAACCTCGTCTTCCCCTCCCAACCTCATCACGAGCACGACCCGTTGACATCAGTTTCCTGAAAATGCCACTCTTCTGGACCTTCCAGTTCTTCAACATCGTGCAGGGCACCGGCTATTTTCTGCCAACCAACTACCTGCCCACTTTCGCCGCATCAATCGGGCTGAGCTCAAGTGTCGGCTCGCTGGCTATAGTGACTGTCAACGCCGCTTCTGTGCTCGGCTGTATCCTGACAGGAGCTCTGATTGACCGCGTGGACGTGACCGTCGTTGTGTTTGGTGTCAGTCTAGCTGCTGCTGCTGTCGTGCTTGCCGTCTGGGGCGTATCCGTCTCTCTGGCTCCCCTGTTTGTGTTTAGCTTCCTGTACGGGCTCAGTGCGGGGTCTTACTCGACTACGTGGACGGGCATGATCAGAAACATTAGGGCGATGAGCTCGACGGCAGACTCTAATATTGTTTTCGGGTTCTTGGCGGCTGGCAGAGGGATTGGCTCGATTGTGTCAGGCCCACTGAGCGATGTGCTGGTTCTGGGTAGTGCAGAGATGGGCAGGGTCTCGTTGGCATATGAGAGCCGGTATAAGTTGTTAGTAGTTTTCACTGGCTGCACGGCTCTGCTGGGCGGGTTCTCGTTTGTCGTGCAGAAGATGCGGCTGCTTTTGTAGAATCGTGATAACTTGGCGAGATCAATCAGGGAACTTTTCGTTACATGATTGGGCGGAGGATATGAATGTATCCTAATTTCCTGTAGCACAACACTCCTTAGCACAAAAGACAGACCATGGTCGTATCGTGATCATTCCCGGGACGCAGCTTTATGCATCGGAAATTTGTTACCCTGACTTGTAAAGACAGCATGAACCAAAATTCACACAGCCACTTCTATGGCAGGTGACCTATATGAGAGTGAAGAGCACCGTGGGTTACCGACACGATCACACGTCGATAGAGGAATTCTAGTAAACATCTACACAAAAAAGGTACCTCTGTATTGCGGAAAGAACTCCACACCTCCGAAGCCCCCGCAAGGAAAACGCGTCCATCGGACTCTCTTCCGCCCTCAGAGCACAATCTACGCGACACGCATCCCGCAAAGTCGCGTCTCCCGCCGAGCCGCCTGCTCAGCAAATACATACAATACCAATGCAGTGGTGAGTTGACGGCAACAACACCCATGGTCAAGCTACAACATCTTCAAAATCCTCTGGCAATTCTTGTTGATCAGTCCGAAACCACCTACTACCAGACTACGACACTGAACGCCGCCAGTCATACACACACTCCCCTCAGTCTCCAGACCCCATCTCCCCTCCTCAATCATCCAATTCTCGCAACCATCCACAATCCACATTCCGCCACCATCGCCCTCAGAACCAAAGTATGGCAGCAACTCGAATAACAGAAGACGGCCCCTCCGCCGGCGGGCCGGACGACCTCGATGCGCTCCTCTCCTACGACTTGGACGAAGCCGACACACGCGCATTCGAACTCGCCTCCGCCCAAGCGCCTCAACACGCCAACACCAACCCACCCTCATCCACGAATCCCCTCGCCAACCCCTCCTCCTCCTCCACCAACCTCAATCTCAACGAGGAAGTCAAGATCGTGAAACGCCGAGAACCAGTTGCCAAACTCGACGAATCGCGCCTACTTTCCGCAGCTGGGATTCCAAAACTACGGGTCATGGCCGGTGGAGTAGGGGATCGGAAATCGCGCAAGGGAGTGAGCAAGGGTCTGGGCATTCGTGGGAAAAAGGGCGAGGAGTTTGAGGATGTGGCGCGCATGCTGGCGAGGTATCAGCTGTGGATGGATGATCTGTACCCACGAGCCAAAATGGCGGATGCGCTGGTTATTGTTGAGAAACTGGGGCATTCAAAGCGGATGCAGATGCTGAGAAAGGAGTGGATTGATGAGGGAAAACCTGGAAGGGATAATGAAGTGGACGGCGAGAGGGAGGATAGAGTTGCGGAGGTAAGGTTGCCTGAGGGAGAGAGGGAGGTAGAAGAGCAGGGAGAGGTGAATGGCGGCGTGATGATTACTGGTGATACTGCTGGTGGAGACAACGATGATAGTGATGACGGCGGAATGTTCGTTCCGATGGTTCCCGGATCAGGAGGGAAGCAAGCGACTGCAGCGGCTGCGAATGATGATGTGCCAATGGATGATGAACTGGATGCTCTCCTGGCGGAAGACGGTAGCAGAGCAGCGTCAGCGTCAGCGCCAGCCACGACATCAACAGGGACAGCACAATCAGCAGCGAATGCTACATCAAGAGGAGGAGATGACGTGCCCATGGACGATGATCTCGACGCGCTGCTTGCTGAAGAGGATGCCGTCAATGAGACTGCTCCTAATAATGGAGCTGTTCCCTCAGCCGAGCAGAACAAGAATACAATGGCAGACAGTGGCAACCCTACAACGTTTGAGGACGATTATGCGGACGACATGGAGGCTATGGGAGACATGTGGTAGATTCTTTTCTGGCTGTTAACTGGATCGAGAAATAGACAAGACTGACGGTATGACATCACTGTCCGAAGACTTGTCTTGATTACTCAGACGGAACAGTGTCGCATTTTGATAGCATAGCAAGGCGTTGGCGTACCGGGCGTTGTTCCTTGCTCATTTTCACGTCATTACATGGGATGAGTATACGCATAACATGAGATGAGGAGTCTCGTGACTCAATCTTTGGCCTTGGTTGAACGGTATCTCTTACAACTGTATTCGATAAGTTTCATATTCCAAATGTACACTTGCTATATCTTTGAGCCCGTCAATACCGAAACACCCGCCTGGCCTCACGAGTGTGTCCACTCGGGCTTCTTGTTCTTTTCGAGGAAGGCCTTCATTCCTGTGGCACGAGTGTTGGTCAGCAATGTTGAGGTGAATGGACTTTTAGCCCCGAACCAGACCAAGGAATTAGTAGAAGAAAATATCTCACCGATCTTCTGGTCCTCACTCCCAAATAGCGCGTGGAACACCCTCCTCTCGTACTCCACGCCCTCCCTCAGACTCAGCTCCTGACTCTTGTTAACCACCTCCTTCGCCGCCTTGACCGCCACCTTGCTCAGCCCAGCAATCTTCTCCGCCGTATTTAGCGCACCCTCGACACACTCATCCTCCGTCTCAAACACCTTGGCCGCCAACCCCCACTCTCCCGCCTGCCTGCCGGTCCAACTGTCTCCCGTCAATATCAGCTCCATCGCCCTGCTCTTGCCCACCGCCCTCGTCAGCCTCTGGCTCCCGCCTGCGCCAGGGATCACGCCCAGCTTGATCTCCGGCTGTCCAAAATTGGCTCCTGCGCTGCAGTACATGATGTCCGCCATCATGGCCAGCTCGCAGCCGCCGCCGAGCGCGTGCCCGTTCACCGCGCTGATGACCGGCTTTTTTATGGCTGTGACCTGGTGGGACCACGACTCGATAAAGTCGGTCGAGTAGACGGTGCCGAAGCTCTTGGTCGACATTTCTCGGATGTCGGCGCCGGCAGCGAAGGCTTTGGCGGACCCGGTGATGACGAGGGCACCGATAGATGGGTCCGAGTCAAGGGAGGTCATGGCGAAGTTGACGTCGCGCAGTACGGCGGTGGACAGGGCGTTGAGCGCTTTCGGTCGGTTGAGGGTTACTGAGTAGAGGGGAGACGTTAGAGAGGTACTTAATTGATGGCTGGAATTAGGGCAGGGAAGAGATTGCAAGTTCATAGCAGGGCAATCGGAGTGATGAAGACCTTGATGTATCACTTACTGAGGCCAACGCCTGGCTTGGGTCGCGACACCAGCACGAACTCATATTCTTGCTCTGCTCGCGACGATTCGGCTGCTGAGCTGTAGAACCGGAATGCGCGCTGGCTGAGCGTCGAGGTCGGCGCCGATGCGTACGGGCGCAATCGGAGTAGAGTTGACCGCATTTTGCTGGAGATATGAGGTGCAGGGTGATGAGGTCAATTGGTTGCTGAGAAGCTGCTCCTTCAATCGCGTGGAAAAGAATCAGTACAGCTAAAACAAAAGCTCGACGAAGCTCCAGCTCGGTATGTGACGTCCCACCTACTCGGAGGTGGTCTCCGACGCGAACTGCCGAGGAACTTGGGCTTCAGCTGTGGCTCTCGAACTTGAATGTGAAGATGACTTATTCAATGTTCAGACAAACTCCGTCTCTGCAGCAATTCTATCAATAAGTCCTCCGAAAGCATTTTTGGTATTCTGGACTTCCCAAGATGCACATTAATCCTTTTGGCTAATCAAGTCTACGCTAAAATTCCGGAACCTGGTCTCGTTACTGAACATCATTTTGAAATGATTCTTGACCTATCTCAAGGTCCTCAGAACACAACTTTTGTAGATACTGGCTCCTGCATTGCCAGACATCTCCAATACATCCTCGACTACCAAATCGCAGACAACATGCTAGACAACCCTTTTTCCCATCTTAGAACTGCCACAAACACTTGTACGCCAACGCCCTCGGTCCCAAAAAGTCGTACTCCTGCTTCCCAACCCAGACCTCCCTGGTACTTCCCAGCTTGCCAAACACGCTAGCACCCTTCCATGCGACGCCTTGCGGGTCCAGCTCTCTTGGAGGTGTGGCCACCTGGAATTCCTTAGACCAGCCAGGCCGCAACAGCTTGAGCCTCTCCTCCAGGAAGGTGTGGATACCAACCGTTAAGCTGCCACCGCCAATGACCATGATGCCGCCTGCAAAATCCCTGTACTTCTTCTCGTCCCCACGCGCACCGTGCTCGATCGACGCTACTACAGCGTGATCTAGGCCAATGACAGGCAGCACATCGTCGCGGATCGACGTGGCGAGCGTTGTGCCCGCTGCGTTACCGCCGAGTGCGGCCCCGAGCAGCGATGCATCCAGATCTCCGCCAGGCGTGCCAGTCCCATCACCGTCCGGTGCCGGTGTGCCCAGCTCGGAGCCAGCACGGTCGTCGTCGCCACCCTGCTGCAGGCGTGCAAACGGATTGGGCTGCTGCCGGGCTGGAGTGGATGCTGGCTGGGGAGTGGCTTTGGCTGACACTCCCTGTCGATCGATCCCGTTGGCGTACGAGATCGGTGCAATTCGCTGCACAATCTCCGTCTGCGCTGCAGAGACCGGGTCGTTAGGCGAGCCGTCGTAGATGTCTTCGGATGCTGGCAGCAGCTTTCGTCGGCCGCGAAGCTTGTCCGAATTGTCGAGGATGGATGGCTGGAAGAGGCCCTGCGGCGCGAGCAGGACTTCGTCGTAGGCTTTGAAATAGTACTTGCGCGTATCCTGATCGGGAGTACGCAGGTAAAAGTCGAACAGTTGAACAGTGACATTATCCTCGTTCATGGTGCAGTTCTTGATCTTTAGCTCCTCGGCCAGGATGGCGTCGTAGCGTCGGTTCAGGTTGATGTCGGCATAGGGAAAGTGGTCAAACAGCATCATCTTGATGAAGGTCTCGGTCACGTCTGCGCCGCCCATCTTCACGTTGACCCGCGAATTTTCCACCACCATGCCCTCCTCCACGCATGAGATGGATGTCTTTTGTGCGCCAATATCGACCACGCATGAGATTGTTGTGCCAGCACCAAACGTGGCTGCCAGACTCTCCTGAATGAAGCAGATCTTGGCAAAGCCAAAGTCACGCATAATCATGTCCATAAACTGGAACACGTAGTTCCGCTCGTACAGGTCCGGTATAACGACAACCACGCCGTACTGGCTCCAATCCTTCTTCTCCGCAATACCACACTGCGTCTTGACAGCCTCGGCGAGGATGGTCGCAATGTCTATGTAGAGGCTGCTCTTGTCGTCGTAGTCGTCTTCGTTGTACCAGCCGCGCTTTAGAGGCCAATGCAGCCGGTATCGCGGCCTTGAGTCGTCCGGTATTCGCAGTGCATCACGTCCACAAATGTACTCCGGCGCCTGCGCCGGATTGGCCGGTAGCTCCGTGTATTCCACTTGCATTGGATCATTGTGTTGCTTGATAATGTCTGGTGGCGTGTTGCCGTTGTATTTGACCACCAGCTCCTTCGAGTTGGGTAGCACACGCCGCTTGTTGGCCCGCATGTGCACCTTGAGCTCCTGACACATCTGCTTGTACTGTGTCGCCCACTCGTCGCCGTACATCTTCTCCGGCTCCTCCGGCGTGCTGCCATCCTCCAGCTTGATGCGCTTTGGCAGAGGCTCGCAGACTTCAGACTCGCTCTTGTCTGCCCTCCGAGCAATAACCATGGGAACCACCTTCGGTAACGCGTCGCTGCCGAATCCGATTCGCAGATTCTCACTGCCTGGGTGGATGACGATAACTTTGGAGCCGGCGGCTGCTTGCTCCTCCAGGGTATCTTCAGGTTCCTCTTCGTCAACATCCATGTCCTCCTCGTCGCCCCGCGCCGGCTTGTCCTTCGTCTTCTCCACCAGCCCCTCCCGCTTCTCCTCCTGCAAGATGCGCAGGGGCAGGATCTGCTCGTCGCGCTTGAGATACTCTGTGTAGTAGTTCTTCTGGTTAATCATGGTCACCTGCGGCCATGACGTGAGCTCCAGGTCGTTGTCGGTGCGTTCAAGACCCTCTTCTCGGAGGGCCTTGGGGCCAACTCCCTGCTTCTTGCCCACCATCTTTCGTTGCGGAGGATCTATGAAACTTGAGTGGAAGACAACACTTTGGCAATTTTTGTGTAAAACGCGTAGCCCTGTGAGGTGTGTCAGCTCTGATACGATATTGAGAAGAAATACTTTCTCAAGAAAAAAGAAAATGACCAACAAGGAGGATGCCATCGACTATCAACACAAGGAACAGGAGTGGGAAGAACCAGACTGGTGCGTTCTCTATCAGAGAAGACTTTTTCTTCTGGGCCTGAAAGTGTGCTCTCCGATCTATCAGGCTTCTTTTCTTTGACATTTTGAACGTAACAATTCACAAGAAAACAAATTGTTCGAATGAGATTGGTCTTGAGAACATTTTCGAATACAAGTTCTCCTTTTTAAAAGACTGTAAACAAGGACTGATCTGACTTACCGTGATACCAGTATTTCGCAACGTGTCTTCTCCACAACTGATGCCTTGAGCCGATTTTTGTGGTCCCAAAAAGGCTGCCTTGAGGCTGATGGGAGCTTTAATGTCGCTGGGGACCACAATACTGTTCAAGACAGGCCAGCTGTCAGTGTGTACTCAATGTGTGAGTGTCACACCGTTTGAAACGTGTCTTCTTGATGTGACAAAGAATTGTGTCCTATTCACAGGCAGAAGCTGACAGCTGTACAATGTTTGAGGCTGTTGCTGAATACCCTCATCTTGTCTCCTTCCTCTGTACATCTTGCACGCACGGAGACAAGCGCGGCCTTTAGCCCTGAATGTTCCAAAAGATTTGTTCCACTGGAAGCGAGGGATCATCCGCCGGAAACGAAGCATCCAGTCGCCATTGTTCCATTCAATCCCGCCAGACGACGCCCGCTAATCCGCTGACGGCCTCCCGCGGAAGAATTGGTGGATGAGAGGAGGAGATCCGAGTAGGCCTGTGGAGCAGACAGCATATCGATCAATTGATGCCCACAGCTGGTGCCTTGCCTTGCCTTGCTTTGCTTTACTGGCAGTACATTCGGAGTGAGCGGATTGTCTGGCTTACATATCGGAGCCTCACGCTACCGCGGAAAGTCGAGCATCTTCTGAGGAGTTTATTCTTCGCTTTTCACTCTTTACATCTGCATTATAATTTTGTGCATACATACTTTTACATTCTCTTTCCTGCTCCTATCATCGTTTTCTTTTCCCCCACCGACTTCCTTCATCTCTCGCTGTCGCATCGCCAAAATGGGTGGCTACCTCTCCAAGTTGTCTGGTCTGATATGGGCCAAGAAGGAGATCCGCATCCTGATTCTCGGATTGGTGGGGACCCTTCAGTCTTGATGTCTCTCTCACACGCCGCTTGTCACCTACTGCTTGTTGCAAAGTTGGCGTTGTGAACTATCGTCTGAAGTGTCTTGCTGACTTGTTCACTACCAGGATAACGCCGGGAAAACGACACTACTTTACCGATTGAAGGTGCGTCTTTGCCTACACGTCCACGAAGCCGGCGCATGTCGCGAGATCGGGGCATTGAAATGTCGCTTGGAAGAATGCAGAACAGCTAAAAGAAAGAACCACAGATCGGCGAGGTCGTCACAACAATCCCCACCATTGGTTTCAACGTCGAGTCCGTTACATACAACAGCCTCAACTTCAATGTCTGGGTACGCTTGGTCCTTCCCCTTTCTTTGAGATGTCACGAGCCGGAGTCGAAACTCATACACTTCTTCTCCAGGATCTCGGAGGTCAAACCTCCATCCGGCCATATTGGCGATGTTATTACGCCAATACGGCAGCCGTCATCTTCGTTGTCGACTCGACCGACATTGACCGCCTGAGCACCGCGTCTGAAGAGCTGGCAACCATGCTGAACGAGGATGAGCTGAAGGAGGCGGCGCTGCTGGTGTTTGCCAACAAGCAGGACCAGCCGGGCGCAAAGGGCGCGGGCGACATCTCGGAGGCGCTGAACCTGGGCGAGCTGCGCGACCGGAACTGGACCATCATGGCCTGCTCTGCGGTGGACGGTCGAGGAATCAGCGAGGGCATGGATTGGCTAGCTGTGAGTGATCACTCTATCATCCCTTTTCCCTGCAGCAATTCCGTCCCATGCTCCTCTTTACGTTTCACCTCTCAACTACAATTCTTCACACGCGTACATTGGCTGACATGAGTCTTTTCTCTAAATCTAGCAAACGGTCCAGTCCGAGACATCCTGAAAGAAGGCAGAAAGAGATTGATGGTCGTTATTATTATGATGAAACATGATACCCCCTTCTCGTTCCAGCCTGTTTCCCACTGCCTTCAGGACCCCTTTTCCCACTCCGCATGTCGCCAATCAAATATAGCTGCGACAACACTCTTCTATAACTCTGTCTGTCTGTTTTCTGTCATGCAATCGCCGGATTTTGTTTATTACAGATAAGGAGGGGTTGCATGTAACTTGTGTACGCTTCCGAGTCCCCTTCCAAAAGAATGACAATACAGTCCGCCCAGAATTCCGTGCACTGGAAACTAGTAGTCTTGGTGCAATTCGACGCTGCACTGATTCTGAAAGTTATAAAGAAAAGTAAAAGTTGATACACGCTCGAAACGAAATATCCTTGTTGGCTGAGATAAGCAGATCCCGGCTCTTCCCCAATCGTACCAGCTCTCTGACCCGAGAAATCCCCCCTCTTTAGTTTGCAGACCTGTTGTAGTTCTTCTTGCCGATCGTGAACGGAACGTAGCGGTACTTGATCATGTGCTGGATCTGTCTCCTCACTGTGTGTTGAGATTACATGTCAGCAAATGTCTGTGTCGGCTCGACCCAGAACCATTTTCACCCGGGCCAACAGCCTCGCTATGTCGACAAAGGGAAAGACTCACTCGTCAGGGTGAACAGAATGATCCAGTAAACGACCAAGACGGGCCAGAAGACGGGAATGTTGAACACCTCGAAGAAGGTGCAGAAGAAGCCGATGGCGGTAGCGCGCGTCGCGCTGTGCCAGAACTTGAACTCCGGCAGCCGGCGCACAAACGGCCGGAACTCCTCGTCCTGCTTCGTGGGCAGCGTCTCGCCCTCCTCCAGCTCCTCGTCCTGGTTGAGTGAGGGGTCGAACTTGGGCTGCAGGAAGGCCAGGAACAGGTTCAGCAGGTAGATGCCCAGCGTGTACGCCACGATGTACCACCCTTGTGCGAAAACGATGCGCAGGAAGAAGATGAAGAGCAGGAAGGCGGTGCCAGCCCAGCGCTGGGGCACGAAAGGAGTTGATTTGTCAAGGTAGGCTTGGTAGATCTGTGGATGGAAGAAGCAAAGTGTCAGTGGACACTTTTATCCAAGAGCATGTTTCTCTCCTTGCATATTACATTAATTCTCTTTCCTTTCCTTCTCTTCTTTCTCGATATAGGCGCACGGAAAGACAAGATGAAGGGTAAAGGTGACGTGAAGAAGACAGGATCATGTTTCTCCCAGGCGCATACATACCTGCAGGTACTTGTTGGTCGCCGTACTCACGGCAGTGAAAGGCGTCTGCTCAGGCTCTGATGCGTCCATGATTGCTGGCTATCTCGTCTGGTACCTGGCCAGGTGACAAGCTTGAAGCTAAGTGGTTGATTCGCGATTCGTGCGATTCTGGGCGGAAGTCTGTATGATTGTCGAACTCTTCAAATGCGTAGAGTCTGGGACACAACTTGAAAGGCAAATAGATATTGAAGAGGGTCGTGTGAGGGTTGAGGAGGTGGTGTGTAGCGTGAAAATGTGTGCGTGGGTTGTGTCAAGACTGAAGAAAAACCAGGTGTCCTATCGCGTATACTGTTGGTTGAGAATTGTGCACTGTACGCCGCCGCAGAACCAGGGACTGGAAATAAATTCCGCCTCCGTACTAGGCTTCTATAATCTGTACTATCCGCAGTCGTACAACCAGCTTTTACCAGCTGCAATAAATCCTGAAAGTAGCTGCCTATTATATGATGTTTTACTGCTATGACTACATCTTTTTTTTTGGCTGAGGGTGCACAAGCTTGCACCTCCCTTCTAACATGATACAGTGTCTTGTAAAGGGATGAAAATACAAATCAGCTACAAACAGGCTACCCTTTTGCCCTGGCGGAGCCGCCTCCGACTTTGGTTGAGGCTTACGTGTTTTCGGAGCTGAAACCCCTACCGTTGTCTGGCCTGCTCAGCCTCAACAAGTGGCTATCTGGGATGAACGTGGCGCATTTCACCTTTAGTCATACCCACCTACTAGGTAGGTATTGTTCGCAGCTTTCATTTCTTTGCGAGCCGTCTTGACCGTTCAATTTCGGAGGGTGTTGCAGTCGTCGATGTATCTTCAACCCACACCGACATTGGGCTGGCAGAATACCAGTTTGTGTCAAGCTGCACCATTGAAGTAATTACAAGTAATTGAGGTTATTGCAATCTTTAGAAATCGGAAATACCTAACTATCAAGGATCTTATCTATCTGGTACCGATCCTCACTTCTTCATCTCAGTCTTGTCTTTTTCTGTTGAGCATGTCTTTATTCTTCTTTTCTGACACTCAAACATAATGCAACAATTTGTCTGCGATGAGATAATTGGACTTGGTTGCGTCTCACAATTACGATTTTGCAAGTTTTTCTTGATTCAAAACATGTGCCATATTTCAATTGTGTAAAATTTGGTTTTAAACAATTAATGTTTACGTAGTAATCGGGGAATGTTTCTTGAAAGGTATTATTGATTCCAATTGTCATCTCATATGATCACATGCGGCATCCTCAAGAGTGATGCCGCTCAAAAAAGTCTATATGCACCATTCAAAATTGCCGACCATTGCCAATGGCCGAATCCCTAATATACAAAGTCCAGCTTTTTGGTGCCAGCTTGCGCATCAGAATCGAAAAAAGGTCATCACTCGATCATCACCGTCTCAGTGTACACTCTGAACCCATCCAGTCGTCAACCACCCCACTACTGAGGAACGGCAGTAGCAGTAACAGCGCCAGTGACGGTAGTTGGGCCAACGGTGACGGTGTAGGTGCGGGTCGGCATGCGTGTGACAGCGGCGGTGGCGCCACCGCAGGCGCAGGCACTGCTGTACCTGACCGTTCCGGAGCAGGCGCTGGCGTAGGCTGGCACGTCGGTCGGCACCCTCGTCACCTCGCGGTTCTGCACGACGATGCCGATGCGCACATGCACCAGTGTGTCCACGGTGACTGTCTTCCAGATCGGCGAGGGCGTGACAGTGGTGAGGAAGAAGGAGGCGCAATCGGCCTGATTGGCGGTGGGAGATGCCTTGTTGGTGCCGGTAACAGCACGCGCACAGTTGTCGGCTGCGCACTTGGGCGCACGCTCGAAGATAGGGTTGGCGCTGCTCAGGGCGGCGGTGCTGATGACAGCGGCGAGGATGGAGGTGACCTTCATATTGATTTTTGAAGTGTTTTGAGATGTGTCTGCGCGAGGAAGGTTGCTTGGCTGATCTGAGGAAGAAAACTTTGGTGCAGACTATTTGACTGATTGTTCAGTGATCTGATTTCAACTGTATGAGACTGACGGCTTTGATGATGTGATGATGCAGCTGATGATGCGGAAAAAGATTGTTCTTCGAAAGAGCAGCAGCATAGTCCATCTTTATGTTACTCGTGTCTCTCACGAACGAAGCGTGAGACCAGCATGACAGATGCCTGGGCAACGGTTGCCCAGGCCCAGACGTTCCATCTCTATCGCAATTCAGCAATATTCCAGAGAAAAAGGCGTCGATAGCAAGCCATGGCTGATTGTGCTTCGGCTCTGAGCTCTCCATACAATGAGTTCGCCGCGGACCTGAGCTTCCGCCCGAGACACTGATACGAAAGCACACATTGCTCCAGGAGAAGGGAAAAGCTCTGGAGTGAGCTGGAAGGCTGGAGGAGCACAGACCAGCTTTTGGGAGCAAGATCTCGAATGAGAGATGCAGGTCTTTGCCCACATTGTGTCTCTCCCGGGTTTCTCGCAGCATGATTGGCGCGTGCGCCCTGTTGACAGGACGGGCGGCGGATGCGGATAGAGCCCGCTCATAGGTCAATCCAGCGGCGCGAGTCTAGAATCCGCGTGCCTGGACCTAACAAAAAGCCACCGCCCAGACAGCGACCCGTCTCCTTGCTGCTGCCCACTTGTTCGTCCGCAAATTCCGGTGAGAATTGGTCAAATTCTTACCGCTAGCAAGCTGAGAAATCGATCTTGATCCAAGAAATAAAAACCACCTTGACCAATAAACGCTAGCTGCTTGACGGTTTTCCATTCTTTTGGCTACGGACCCGGATCGTCGCGTTCGCCGTGACGGACATCGCGCTTCTGTGCTTGAGCCTCTGAGATTCCGGCGATCTTCTCGGCTCGCGCTTGTCTTAGACTCTCCCACGGTATCATGTACGAGAAACGCGCTTGAGGGTTCACGGCCGGATTGTTCGTGCCGGCAATCGCGCCTGATTTCGTGCTGAATCACTCGTCCCCTTGCTGTCTAGACTGAAGTGTGTTGGAAATGAAATAATGGACGTTGAGTCGAGCATGGCAAAGATATTCGCGAGCCCTCGGCCAGGAGTCTCCCTGAGTGTTCAAGTCTTGGCCTCGACTGACTATTTCTTTCTGGAACGTGTGGCTTGTTTTCCTGGAGGCAAAAACGGGAAGTCGGTGATCGTTGTGCTACATCTCATCGAAATTCCATTGAACTGTTGGTCCACAAGCACAGTTGCCAAGCATCTCGCAGCAAGCCACTTCGCCGAAATGTGAACTTCAGCTATACCGCTTCACTCCACAGCTGACAGCTAGATCCTGAGCTTGGCCAAAAGCTTGTTGGGCACGAGGCCGTCCAGGGTAAAGACTGGCCGAGAATTGGTGAGGTCGATGGTCATGTGATGGTGACGGTCAGCACCTTGCCCGCTGATGCGAGGAGCTGCATTGTCTGCTTCTCCGCTGGTCTCGTGGAGGTGTGTTTTCTCGACTAAACTAGCCATTCTTCGTCTGTCGTTTCGTTTGCTTGCGTGAGTACACAAACAGGCCATGTCCCTGGCTGTTCCCACCGGACAATCATGGTAGATTCTTGACTTATCAGGTGTTATTCTCACCTTGTTTTCGGGCTCTCATTGCTCAATCTTCATCGATATGATCTCACATCGCTCAGTATCATCTTCGTCAAAAGTCGACTCTGTTGTTGAATGCTATGACTTTGGGGGATGGAGCATCGCTCTGGCCAAGCGCGAAAACCAGCTCTGTTGATTGAAGCCATGGCTTATTCTGATCTGCGGGGACCAGCTTCTTCGTGTGTCCCTCGTTCGCCGAAGCTCTGCCGGCTTCTCATGCCATCGCTTGGCTTTCTTGAATCTCGCTTGTTGTTATGCAAGGACCAATCAAGCCTGGCTCGCTGCATGCATTGTCGCGTGGCTGGGAGCACTGTCTCGTATCTTTGGATTCTCTGTCAGATTTTCTCTGCTATGTACGAAGGTATGTGTGTCTCCCTACGAAATGAAGCCGTATATGTATACAATACCTCATTTAAATCATGCGGTCGTAAGTCAGGGAGAGCAAGGTGCTACCCCTGCTCTACGGTGTCCATGGTCAGCATCAAGGGGTGAATGCGTTGAAGTTTGGACAATTTCTTGTTTCGGATAAGACGAGGTTAATATTTCGGAAGTGAAAAAATAACGAGGGCGTTGTGACCCCACTCAAAACTGTGATGAGATGCACTTTCACGGCTCGTCTAAATCATGAGCCTATCCTCATCACTGATACACGACAAAGGCTTCACACCGGCTTGGTCCCAACAACGACGTCTACATCCATGATGAGCCTTGTCCCGCGATCATACTTCTCATCGAGCACTCTCCTCATCTCTCTCTCCAAAACGTCTCTGTCACCGTGAAAGGTGCTCAGTCGTTCAGCAGCAGCTGGGTTCTTGCTCCGGAAATACCATCTGATAAAGCCCTCGCTTCCATCGTCGACTGGCATCTTGCATTTGACAATTTCCTTTCGCAGGTTGACGAACCCCACTTGCGCCATGCCCGCCTCGAGTTCCGCCATCCCAGACCAGCGGCCTGGTGGCATGATCGGCGGTACCCTATACGTCGGATCTGCCGCGGTTGACGCCAGGGCCCACACGTCGTGAACGGCGCACTCGTTCTCAAAATCCCAGTTTCCGACCGCGCAGCAGCCGCCGGGCGCAAGCAAGTCCCACATATTTTTAAGGCATCCGAGGTTGTCCGACGTTGCCTGTACCGCTGCCATGCTCAGCGTGTGACTGAAGGTGCCTGCCAGAGATCTGGTCAGCGCGACGCCGGTGTAACCTGGATTGGAGGCTTCAGAAGATAGTGGTGCCGACATGTCTGCAACTTGCGTGCGGATGGGAATGTGACTCGAGTTCGGGCTCGTTGTATTTGTGGCGCGCTGCTGCCATTTCTTCGTCAGCTGGCTGAGCATTCCTGCGCTGATGTCGGTGGCAAGAATTTCCAGATTGGGATATCGTTCAGTCAGAGTCAGTGCCACCGAGCCAGTTCCAGCACCCAGATCAATGACCTTCCGTGAGATACTGGATGGAGCTGGTTTACCGAGATTGGCCTTTTCATTGTTGATTTCAAATGATAGGTGCTCGTTGGCAAGCTCCACCAACCGCACCGCCCCATTCAGCGTCGCGCGTCCGATGGCCAAGTCGTACAAATCAGCCACATCGTTCCATGTATCTTTGCTGTCCCAATTTTCGATCTTGCCATTGTGCAAGAGGCTTGTTTCGATATCTTTGATTTCTGCCATTTTCAGGTTTACCGATGACACGATTGCCTTGTGCTTGTAAAATTTCAAGAGTCAAAAATGATCTTTCTCAATTCTTTGACCAGAGCCACGGGTGGAGTTGGGAGTGGGAGGCAGCAAGGCTGAAGCGGGGGTAAAATTCTCGCTACTTCTCACTTGGCGCAGAAAACAGACAAAAGTCACACTCAAGGATTTGTGCCACCGCTACACGAGTCCAGGTTATTGGAAACGATCTTGAGTAAAAGTCTCCCCCCCCCCCCCCAAAAAAAAGGAGATTAGAAAGATAAAATGGAGAGAAAGATAGAGATTTGGCTCCTGAAATCTAAGTCACGATATCGACTTCGCATCATACACGCTCATTCTTCAAGCTAGCATTAATTCATAACTACTCAACACTACTTTGTCCTGGCCTGCTACTTGTCGTCAATTTGACCTCATCGAGGACATGAATGCTGCCATCCTCGACATCTTCGAATGCTTTAATTCTCTCCGCGTATGCCTGATGTGTTCGGCCGCCAGGAACCAGCACTGAAGCAGAAGAGTTCTTATCGGCAACATGACGCTGCTGCCCATTCCTACTCCTCCCGCTATCCGACTTGGATGATTGTGAACGAATTGTCACCATAGCAAGAGCGCTTCTGACAAATATGCTTTTCGGACTTATAAGAGCGGCATATACCACGGGGAGATTGGCAGCGATGAAGGTCAAGCCAGTTTCAAGGAGAAGCCAGTAGTGCGCATTCGTGGTGATCATCATATGATCCGAAATACCCCCAGGGGCAGCGCCCTGATATTCTGCGTGTAGTATCTGGAAAAACAGAGCCGCCCGTGTCGCTGACATTCCTAGGGCACTGGTATGATGTTAGACGTGCTTTTGTGTCCTCATATTTCTCAACTTACAGTAATCCCATTGCAAAAACTGCTGTAAGCGCTAATTTTCGTTTCCTGGATGTCTGTAGTCGAGCGATCTATGTGATTTAGACTCAATTTATAGCCCCAAACTATGACTCAAAGTGTGTGTATGTGTGTGTATGTGAGTGAGAGAATAAGTGAGTGAGAGAGAGTGAGTGAGAGAGTGAGTGAGTGAGTGAGTGAGTGAGTGAGTGAGAGAGTGAGAGAGAGAGAGAGAGTGAGTGAGAGAATCGAGTGCCTGAACTCACCATGGGCACTGGAAGTGCTAGTATTATGATGTCGGTACACAAATCCGAGGTAGAAAATGCAAGAACCATTGCTTCAGTGTTAAAGCAAAACCTGTACTTGGACGGAATGCTCGAATAGTACGCAATAGGGTATTTTCCGCAGGCTCCAATCCAGGAGAAGAAAAATGCTATGGTCCACGCAATAACAATTCCTGCTACAATCCACGATATGACATGAAAGGGAGATCTCCAACTCCTGGCCACCACAAAAATACGTCGATAGAAGGCGATAACGCTCAATTTGATGAAGCCCAGCGCTAGTACCTGGAAAATGAAACTGAGATATGTGGCCTGTATACGAGATCAGTCACCGAGATTCTGTGAAGGGCGCGCAGCTTAATACAATCGATAAATGATGAATTCAGAGGTACTCACCAGCTGTCCGGTTTGGACTGTATAGGGAACGTCGAAGTCATATGGATCCGGGGACGGTGTGTATGGTGGCGTAGGATATCCCAGCGCGTGTATTCCCACCCCTCGAAAATCTTTAGCTGGGCACTATAACAACTTGAGAGTCTAATAAGGGCATACCGAATAAAAGCAAGACGCCAATAGCGACCGTCAGTAGCTAAAGCCCAGTTAGTTCCGAAAGTTCGACGATGTTTAGGTAGGTAGTGGAGTATATGAAAGAAACGTGGTAGGGAGTGCAATAGCCTACCGCGGCGGGAAATATCAACCAATCATCGACGCCAAGGTTTGTTTGTTGAAGGCGACGCGAGTAGACTCGTAAGCCGGTAAATAGAATAGTGAGGACAGGAAAAACAGTACCTGCAGCAACGAGTTCTGGAATTGATAATTTGGAAGCCATTTGACCGTGTAGTGTTCTCGATATCGTGAGAGGTCAAGGTCAGATTTGAGAATGTAAGGGCATATTAGCTGTGTTATTAGGTCGCTGGTCAGCAAGCGGCAACCATCAAGAAAGAAATAAACCTACTTGTCGAGTTTGACTCGGGCGCAAGGCTGTAAAGATCGACATACGCTAATTGCGGCAGCGAGTCGTCCTTCACTGGTCGTTGACCCCCGATCGTGTGCATACGCAGTGCTTCGCATAGTTCTACTTATTACCCAGGAGTAGGCCTTGAAGTGGGCTTGTGATTATACGTGATAGCATTGGTCAATTGATATAATGGGTCGCGACACAAGGACCCCCATCTCTGAGAGCTATCACCCCGCAGCGATAATCTTTACCACTAACCGCCCAGCGCCCAGCCCAGCCTTGCTCTCACCCTAGCTGGAGTGGAGCAACATCTTACGCGATGCCGCTATAACCCTGTATGATCCTACCCTCTAGAGATAAGAAATGTATCGGAGACGTTGATGCAGGCGTAAGAGGTCTGCAAACGCAAGGGGGGTGGGCCACTCAAAAAATGGATAGTCAGAGTAAGTGATATGCGAGTATACACGAAAAGTGCTACTCGACGCGGAAGCTGGGCCTTGACTTCCGGAGCAGACTATACCCACCAAGGAAGGACGTAAAAAACTTAACTAAATAAAGGCCTATGTAGGCGACAACATACAAAGAAGCACACATGATTCAACGCTCTTTGATCGAGTAGATAGCTATGCGTATGCAACGAAGATCAATTAAGATATTGATACTGTTGAGTCTCAACCCCCGAATTTCATCTGCTAGTCACCACGCTCGGCTACATTGTCGGCTACCACTCTCCCCGCCAGGCTCTTCGGCACAACTTGAGGGCTAGACTATTCCATCACTTGCCCAGAAGGCGCCGCTTGAGTGTATGCTAAGCGGAACAGTTAAAGTCAGTTGACAATCTTTCGTGACGTGTTGTATCATTCTCATACTCACGTTGGACGTCGTGCGACTCTACATCGCGTCTCATCGAACCCGACAGTCCTAGCTTGGAAACTGTCTACTTAGCCCTTTCTTTTACTGACAAGCTTTCTCATACGTACCTGGGGCCGCATCGACCACGGCAAAGAGAGATAGGCAATTGATAATAACGCAGGTAAGCTTCATATTCAAGTACAATCAACTTTACTTGTGATAGACAGAAGGAGACTGATATTGTTCGGATGATAGAGAGTAGAGAAGCAACAGGAAGAAGGGAAGAGTACTTATATCTCGATCAAGTACTGTAAGGCTGTGCGGATCGAGATAAAGGCTGGTAAGGTATCTTGCAGCCTTACTGTCCACAACTGCCAACGGCCGTTTGAGCTACTTTCCTACCCCTGTTCGGGGAAATGATCATCAGCAGAAGGCAAAGACCACGAATACACCAGCCCGAATTATAGGGTCGATTCATGCGGTCCGCAGCTGAGAGATCAGCATGGCGCTCTTTGTGAAGCCACCTGCAGGAGGTCTCATCTTATGACCTGGCGCGAAGATCGCTACTCTACTTGACAACCGTGCCTCGCTCTCGCTGATACATGTGAGCTCGCTCCGCATCAATGAACTGGCCGAGGTATTCATATGTACTTACAGCCTCTTAGCCCTTTCACCCGCCTCAATGCATCTCTACCTGAGCCTTCCAGTCTCAAAAAAACGTACGATCATAAACTGTTCAAAATGGACAAGTCCTCTCACGATATACGTGATTTACGGGAGGAAAGTTCGCAGTCTCTCCTCGGCCACCCGTATCAGACTGACGAGGCTCAAACCCGGAGAACGTCATCGTTCAACAAATCACTCAGCAATGTGTTCCTCACAATATTTATCACAGTATTTTTGATAGACGTTTCATTACACTTCGCTCTTTGGAAAGACTTGCAGAATACAAAAGGAATTACCTTTGGAGCTAAGATCTGGTGTGAGTCGATTGTAGCCAAGACAAATCTATGCCTAACACTGTACAAACCAGCTCCGTACACCTCTTCCATTCGGCGAGAGGAGATCACGATGAGACCAGGAACGTTCGAAAGTAGTCTCTACTTTGGAGAGCCGTCTAACGAGCGAGAAGCTGCCTGGGATCGATTGTTCAAACGTATGTCTTCCAGTATACTCGAGAGCCCTGTGATTAACCTATAGCAAGATACTGGTATCCGATTAAGTCAGCAAGAAGCTCAGAGACTAGACTTTGAAAGCGACATCGTTCTGGACGATAGCGGCCAAGGTGCGCTCATCGGATATTACCACAACCTTCACTGTCTCGTGAGTTAGTCAAAGACCGGTGGGAATAAAAGCTGAATGAGACCAGAGATATATCTATCAAACGACGTGGCCTGAGTTCTTTGCCGAACGGCCTGGAGTTGATGAAAAGGCTCGACGTCAACACGTATGTATGTCTATTCAACATCAAGACCCCATATTATTGAGCTTGCCACTGAGTATATTCAGACCACTGCCTCGAATCGCTCCGACAGAGCATGATATGCAATCCAGATCTTACCCTCTTCCAGATCAAGTTCGAAGATAGGGACCAACCTTATTATGCTAACACCACTGTGCTCCGCACTGGGATTCGTGCCGAGTCAAGGCGAGAGTGCGTTGATTTTGCCAGGATTGAGGAACTCACTTCCACACGCCTTTACAAGATGTCTGAGATCATTATTCCAGAGAGTGTATAATGTGAAACATCGCCACCTTTTTTGAGCTGGAGGATGGGGGCCCGGGTCATCTTTCGCTTCTCAAACTCCTACGGTAGTGTTGAACTGCGGGGTATCTTTGGTTGAGAATTCCACGTCTATAGGTATAAAGCTGTGAGATGCAGCAGAGCTCTTTCCGATCCATTGAGTGGCCTCTCCGCTGCGAGCAGATGTTTGCTTGCCAACAAGCCAGGCGACCTGTGAATGATGCCAATTTTCGTATGCCGACATTGTGAAGCCATACAGAGTGACGAAGTCAAGGGCCAATAGCCTGCAAATGTAGATCGAAGCTTCGTTTACCTGCTCAGTGTCTAGCAAGCGTGCTCCTTCGCCCTCCTCTTGCATCCTGCCTGTAACCTTTCCTCTTCTACCGCTCTTCTGCTCGCTGCATTGTAGCGTCTGTATGTGTTGGACTTTCGCTCACAAAAAGAACCTGGACCCGCACGAACTTGCTGCCGTGATGTCCTCGTTCTCTTGGATGCAAGGTGGAAGGGAAGGAAAATTAGCTCACAGCATACGCGTGCATAGTATGAAAAGACGAGACCTCGGCCGCAAGCACGGTTGACTTGTCCGATCGGTCGATCAAACGCGTAGCCGAGAGTGATGGATGACGCTTGGATTGTCGAAAGCTTTTCTGGCTCTTCATTGCCAAGTAATCTTCTTCCTCTTCTCCCTCATTCTTGATGCCTTCGTGCCTACTTCGTATCTTCTCGGTGCTTTCTCGGTTAGAGTAAGGGAGTCTTGTCGCTTCAACCGGTCAACAAACAAGAGAAAATGCATCTGGGCCGAGGTACGAGCAGATGCATAATGAGAGCAATACGCTCTGACCAACTATGAGATTGGTACTGTGATTAAGGGACAAGACTGAAGGGCATCGTGAGATGCACAGAGGAGATAGATGGTCGATGGTCTTGACTTGTAACACCATGCCCGCAAGCTGCAGCAGCAGCAGTCATGCGCCTTGGCAGGCCGGGCTCGCGGTCACGGTGTCAAGGTATAAACCTTATTATCACTTGGGTAGCAGCACATGCGGGCATTTCTAGCAACGGTGACGAGGATACAATGCGGAAAAAATAGAACTTTCAGTGATAAATGTATACCGAGGCGATCATTGTCAAACGAGTGTGGTTACCTTCAAATTCCATTCATATCCCATCTCAACAAGAACTTTCCTTTACTAGCCATCCATGTTCGTCAGCCAAGGTCCGTCAGCCGGTACAGATCAGATTTCTGAGAACAACTTGAATTTACCCTTGACCGTAGTCAGAATTGCTGGCTCACATTACCCATAACCGTTGTTGCCTGGTTTGCTACTTTACTATTCCCAGTGGTGGTGAATGAGTTGTAACTCGGGCCAACCTGAAAATGGACTGTTAGCACGAAGATCAAATGCAAGATGATGCTGTCAAGTGCACCTACAACGGAAGGTAGAGCCTTCGAGATTGTCTCTTCAAGTTTTTTGTCCTGCGAGGCAGCTGCGACATCCTTCATGAGTGCCAGACTTCCGTTCGCACTGACCCCATCGATGTCGGCTTGCGATTTTATTTCATCGACTTGTTCCTGGCAGAGCTGGCGAGCATTCTCTACGCCTGCTGGGAACGCCTCGAAAAGTTGATCGCGAACCATATGAACGTCGTTCATAAGCTGCCTGTAGGCCTTCTCGTCTATCAGAGCCCACTTGACTTTGTTGGTAAACTTCTTTGCACCAAGTTGAGCGGTCGTGAACTTGTCCGTGAGCTTGTGAGTCGCATTGAGACACAGTCGACCAAATTCATCCAACATCTTTTCTTCTTCTCTTCCATCGGCATAGACCGAGACCGCGCTACTGATGCCTGCAGGGTCCTCAAATTTTTGTGACATCTTTCTGGCCTTCTCGAGAACATTCAGTAACTGATTCAGAAGACGCTCAGCATGCTGAGAGCCGCCGGGTTTCAGCCGATCGAACACAAGAGAGTTATGAGCCTCGCTGCCATCCAAACCAAGCGTATGTCCCCAATACGCAAGCATCAGCCTGTCATGCTCTAGTGCAAGCCTGCACGTCTGAAAGTTGGTGCCAAAATCTTTTCCGAGCTTGATGTACTCAAAGAAGTCTACAACATTCTTGAAAACACTGACCCCACCGAGGACAAGGCCAGCTACTTCAGCCATGTTGAGTCAGAGTGAGAGAATCTGGTGCAGCCGTTGTTATCAAGTGGACTGCTGCCTTCAAATTGCTGTGATTTCTACGCCACAGAATCACACTCTTCTCGATGATTTCGCGAACGTGATGATAAACAAGGTGGGCAGATCGAGAAAGGGATAAACAGATGCGATGAAAAAAAGAGAGAGACAGGGAAAGAAACAGAAGGGGGAATAAAGAGGTCTGGCGAGGCTGAATAGCGGGGATGCCGACGTGTATTTTCGCCCCTTTGATGCCTCTGATACGCTGCCTCATATGTCGCTCATTTTAGCCTGGATCGAGCACTTTCGCCTCATTTTTGCCATCCCTCCCCACCGCTAGCGGTATTTCTTGACCTCCTTTCCTGACTCGACTCCTCAAAACCGACACCCATCACGGTCCGACTGAGAATTCCAGATAGCAGGACAACTGTGCATTCGCGCATGTCTCGATCGGAATGTATATGATGCCATGGAATCCCATCAGAGCCACTTTCATACCCAGGACGAAGCAAAAGTCGGCATTCAGGCTGTGAACCAGATAGTGCATGGAAATATCAAACAGAAGTAAGTTCGCCCGAGGCCACAGTTTGCCGACGGTCGTGGCTTTTACTAAGACGATCCAATCGTGCTTGAAAGAATTTCTAGCGATGCCACGGACGCCCTGCACGATCTACCGTACGCTGAAGATGCCAGCTTCAACGCGGCTGCGAGACAGCACGAATCGCTTTGCTGCGAAAACACACGCGTCGACATTCTTGAAAGCATATTTCAATGGTCTAAGGGAGATGGAGACTCACACATATACTGGCTAAATGGCTTAGCTGGGACCGGAAAGTCTACAATCGCGAGGACTGTTGCTAAACATTTGTACAGTTCCGAACAACGCCTTGGAGCAAGCTTTTTCTTCACGCGAGGAGGCGGGAAACTTAGCAATGCAGCTAAATTCTGCACCACTATCGCACGGCAGCTTGCAGATAATGTTCCTGGCCTTCGAAGACACATCAAGAAGGCTGTCGCAGATTGCACGAACATTGCTACTCTCTCCATGGAAGATCAGTGGAACCGTCTGATCATTGGACCACTATCCGAATTGAATGATGAGGCAGCTTCATCCGTCTACGCTATTGTCATCGACGCACTCGATGAGTGCGGCAATGACAACGAAGTTCGAAACATCGTACGCTTGTTGGCGGAATTACAGCCTTTCCCGACAGTACAGCTTCGAGTGTTCTTGACAAGCAGGAGCGATGCACGCATTGCCTCAAGATTCAGACAAGTACAATCGGCAACATACGAAGACTCCACACTTCACGAAATCGACCGTCTGACGGTGGATAGCGATATTGCCGTCTACCTCAGGCATAGGCTCAGCGAGATCGCTGAGGACAAGAGTTTGAACTCTGACTGGCCCGGTGAAAACACCATCCAGTTAATGGTACATAAGGCCTCTGGCTTATTCATCTGGGCAGCAACCGCATGCCGGTTTCTCAATGAAGCCAAAGTCGTAAACCATAGACTATGCACGCTACTAAGACGTCCGAATGCGTCCGAAAACAAGCTCGATGAACTCTATCTTACTGTTTTAAGAACTGCAACCCAAGACTGCGATGATGAAGAACGGAGAATATTGTGCGAAGCACTCAAGCGGGTTCTTCACAGCCTGGTCCTCCTTTGCTCTCCTCTCTCACCTGAGGCTCTCTGTCAGCTACTCGGTATGGAGAGAGGGGAGTTGAACGAAACCCTCCACAACCTTCATAGCATTCTTAGCATACCGAAAGATGAGGATGCGGAGCCAGACGAAGAGGATGCGGAGCCAATGGACGAGGATGAGGATGAAAACCAAAAAGATGAGGATGCGGAGCCAATGGACGAGGATGAGGATGGAAACCAAAAATATGAGGATGCGGAGTCAATCGATGAGGATGCGGAGCCAAGCGACGAGTATGCGGAACTGATACGTTTGCATCATCCGTCACTCCGAGATTTTCTCCTCGATGAGAACAGATGCACCGATCGAGACTTTTGGGCTGAAGAGAGGCACACGCACAGTTGTTTAGCATATAGATGTGTGCTACTGCTCTCAGAAAACTTGGCAGAGGACAGCGTCCGTGGCGACTCGCCCCTCGAGATACGTTATGCTTGCCTATACTGGGTCGAGCATCTTGCAATGAGCGAGGTCCAGCTGGATGATGACTGTCAGGTACACAAATTCTTGAAAGAGCACTTTTTACATTGGCTCGAGGCCATGTGCCATTTGGATGCAATATCCGACGCTATCGCAGCGCTCAATCGTTTCTCAGAAATTGTACGTATGAGTCGAAACCTCAAGGTATGGTAGGGAGATTTGCTGAAGCCAACGTTATCTAGGTACGCGGCAACCCTCTTCTTCATGACTTGGCTTATGATATGAAGCGTTTCGCGCTTTATAACAGACAAATGGTTGATGAACATCCTTCACAATTATACTGTAGTGCTTTGGTGTTCGCGCCAAGAAACAGTATAGTGAGACAGCTGTTTCGGGACAGAATTCCACGCTGGATCAAAAGGCTACCAAGAATGCCTGAAAATTGGGAACCGCTACTCCACACGCTGGCTGTATCTTCTTGGTCTCAGAAGATCTTTGTGGTAGTTGGTGATATTCTTTCCCTCACTTTTTCGAGTGACAGCCAGCTTCTAGCCGCTGGCTCAGCAGACGGGCAGGTTGTGCTCTGGGATATGCAGACTGGCGCCTTGCTACAGACGCTCAAGGGACATACAGATTCTGTCCAATAGGTGGCTTTTTCAGTTCACTACAAGAGCATCCTAGCATCTGCATCATCTGATCTGACGATCCGAATTCAGAATGTTCAAACTGGCGTTGTAGTACGGACGCTTCAAGGCCACACGACCCCGGTTCTGGTAGTGGCTTTCTCCCCATTCAATAAGAATCTGCTGGCTTCTTTTTCCGAGAGTGGAGAGCTGAAGTTATGGCATCTTCGGGAAGATGATCCAGTATGGGCTATTCAAGCGTACTCAGTCATCAGTTCAATAACTTTTTCCTCTCAATATCTGATTTCTGCACACGAAGATGGGACAGTCGCGCGGTGGGACATGGGGCGCGGAGTGCTGTACGGAGGCTACCAACTCTTCGCCGGCAACGGTACTAGTGTTCCTCCTCATGGTCTAGACGTGCGTGGCAGTGCATTGCGTTGTTCCAGCGGGCGATTCCTGCTTACGACGAAAGATCTCAATAAAGAACACCCACCAACTAATTTTGAGCATTTTGACGAGAAATGCGGTGATGTGGCAGCTTTCTCGCATGATGGAGAGTACCTTGCCGTGGGTTGTAACTGGCAAGGGGTAGTTTTATGGCGTGTGAGTGATGTGGAGCCGGTAGGACTTTTGTTTTACAGCACTGATGACATAAACTCAATCGCTTTCTCACCTGATGGAAAACTGCTTGCAGCGGGCTCATCGGGAGGACACGTGATCTTATGGAGTCTGGAAACTGATCTGAGAGAATCAGTGAAAATGTGGAAAGAGGGCCATCACGACGGAATAGTTCTGAAAATGTCAGAAGATGGCAAGCAAATCGTGACTTGGTCAGATCAAGTGGGCGTTGAGCTCTGGAAGCTCGAAGCGGGAGTTGAACCGCAGCCCACCAAGCTGTGCAGTAATTGGTTGCCTTGGGAAACGAAGTTTTCCCATGACGAGAGTCTATTGATTAGCCACATCCAGGAGGAGCGTCATAGTCCAACCCGGGGGTATACAGTTTGGGACGCGAAGACCGGCGAGGTCCTCAGTGCGGAAGACCACCTGGCGGAAATCTTGAGCGTATACTGTTCATGCAACGAGCCGTCTCCACGATCTGGACGTACTCGTTATTGTTCATATCACTGTGACGAGGAAGGAACCCCCAAGGTTGTGATTGTACAGCAGATCATTTCCGAAGCTCGGCAAGCCCTGGCGGAAAAGGTGCAGTCTATGTCTGTCGACGGGAAGCTGTCATATATAGGTCACCAGAAAATGTCGGAAGACGTCCCCAACATCGAAAGGCTCTTTTGCCTTCCACGAGACTTGGATTTCAACTCTGAGTCCCGAGGCGAGACATTCGTGGTAAGGATGCCAAATGGCCGGTTCACATTTATGGAAGTTGATCTGGAAGCTGCCTGGAGGGAGCGGAGAGCGCACGCCTCGTCGCAGTGAGATGATGATGAAGCATTGAACAGTCAACTTGAAGATCATATGCCCAGCATCTACATAATCGCAGACACAGGCCCACACGTACGCAATAGCTCACACAGGACGGTATATACACGCATGGATCAAGATCACAAAACGAGGCAAACAGCACGGCACGTACACAAAGCTGCTCACCAATTGTCTTACGAAAATGAATTTATTTTCCTTTAAATCATCTTTTCTTATCTTGAACTGATGGTTTATCATCAGAGGCATGCAGATACTTGCTCAAGCTGACAGCAGACCAACATCAACGCGACGTTTATGCATTTCTAAATTAGAGTGAGCTAATGAGAAGTATATACATGCTTCTGAGAATTTATCTTGGTAGGTAGGGGATCGGCTTCGGATTGAATAAGGCGCCCTCAAGTCGTCTTCCACCATCTTTTTGCAGTCCTAGCCTTTCCACAGCACATAACGCAGCATTGCCTCCGATATCCACCTCTTTGTTCTTAACGGCATTCAGCAAGTGAGTCTACCCAACAAGGAAGCTCAGCGACAGATCCAAATGGACGAAATTCCACGCTGTGTGGGCAAGCCACATCCTACCCTCAACTTCATCAGCAACGAAAGCACGCGATTCTTCATTCATGTCTTTAGACGAATATTCCTTGTACCACTGCAGCCGCCACCCTGACAGCTGAAGCAACCTGACAGGCTGCTTTGGATTCATAGCGTGCATAGTCTTGCCCGCAAGTACGTGGTGGCAGTTCCGTCCGTGGTTGGAGCTATAAACCGGTCAAGAAGTAACCTTGGTTTGAGCGCGAGATGCCACGGTCTGTGGCCTCTTATTTTGCTTCGCCAAAGACTCGATGATGAACAACAATGGCTAGGGTAGGAAGAGAAGAGATTTCAGGGTTTCCAAACAGGATGCAGGTCCTTCTGAGCAGAATTTTTTTCCAATACTCGTTTATCGCCAGCTTGATATACCCACCAATAAACCGGTCAAAGCAAGTCATGCTCTTAGATATACACAAATTCGGCAGCACCTCACTTCGAAATCTACGTCAGTTTCGGAACCAGCATGCTCTCCACCATTGCTCGCCGCGTCTTAGCCAAGAACCTCTCGGCGTCTGAGCATCAACACCAGCATCAAAATCAGCCCCAGCCCCAGCCCCGGCCCCAGATACAGCACCAGCAACAGTGTCAAGACCAGCATCAAGACAGACATCAGCCCAAGCACACACCTCAGAACCAAGCTCCCTATCAGCTCCAGCCTCAGCATCAGCCTCAGTCTCATCCTTATCCTCAGCCTCAACACCCCAACTCCCACCAAACCCACGCCCTCTCCAGCCGCGAGGAAGTCGAAGCCTCCCTGCACATCCTGCAAAAAGACATCCACCAACTGACCTCACGGATCCGGTCGCGTCTCGCCCACCTCGAGCACCGAGTCGCTCTCAATGGTCCCATCCGACCTTCCCGAGTCCACAAGCCCGGGTCTCGCGCTCCCTTACCAAGCTACATACGCTCTCAGAGGCAGAGAGCGATTGATCGCAAACATGTGGTCTCGCCTGTCAAGATGGAGAGACACAGTCACGGCCGGACAGTTGGAGCGAGGGGTTTGCAGCCTGTGAAGAAGGAAACGCAGATGCGGCGTGGACAGTTGTTGGATCGGGCGGTGAAGAGGCAGTCGGGGTTAGAGGGTGGTGAGAGATCGAGTGAGGGGTCGAGTGTTGGTGCGAGTACGGGCATGGAGGCAGGGATGAAGATGGGTACGGGGAAGAGGTTGAGGTATTCGAGAGATAGCGGCGCAGGGAGTGCGTTATCTGGTTTAGTCTCCAGTCTTTGAGGAATTATAGGCCGAATCAGGTTGTTGGGTAATCTGAGGCAACGTTGCGGAAAGCGGAGAGGTGATATATGTCTCGAGACGATTGCGAGAATGGGTCTGATCAGTTCTATGAGCTTTGCGTTCTGACTGTGAACTTCAGACCTGCCTTGGCTGTCGTGCCGGAATTTTTCGGTCGAAGGCATGCAGAATGTTTATATTTTCAGATGCGGCGAGGTGTGCGTTCTCCAGAACTGATGCTGCTATGTCGTTGAAGAGAAGCTTTGGATGCTATGCATGGCCATCTCGATGCTCGCTTGTTAAGTTCGTGTTGCAATTATTGATCTGCCATACACGCAATACAGACTTGGTAGTAAAATGAGATATTTCAGGGCCTTTTCATTAGCAAACATATCACATGAACTATATACATGAAGCATACACCCTCGTGTTGATCACACAAGTGAAAGGTCCTCAAGACATTGTCTCTACTTTTCGGCCATGCCATTTCAGCTGCTCCTCTTCCCGACAATCGGCCCCAGCGGCAACGGACTGCCGAGCAGGCTCTGCAGCAGACTGATGATTTCGGTGGTGAAAGCAGCGGGCGAGCCCGGGCCAATGCTAGAGATCGCCACCTGCTGCGTCACACACTGCTTGTTGGTGACTGGCTTGCCGTCCAGCCGGTCCGAGATCCAGGCAAAGGCGCTGACACTGCCCGTGATGAGTTCGGTGAAGTGCTCGCCGATAATGTCGCGATGGTACTCGATGACAGCGCCCTGGCTGCAGAGCTTCTTGACCAGCTTATCTGAATCACCCACGGGCGAGACCTCATCGCCGATGGCCTTGTAGGCGAAGATGGGCATCGTCGGCGTGCCGTGAGTGCCGGCGATGCCGGCAAAATCGATGACGGCCGTGAAGCGCGGGTCTTGGGTGATGTTGATGCCGCTCTTGAAGTAGCTGAACAGGTCCTGGCCAGCGCCGTTGACCAGCGCCTGCGTGAGGCAACCGGCTGTGATGCTCTCGAACTTTGACTTGGTACCATTCAAGACCTGGTCCTCGTAGAGCGTGTGGGCATCCGGCAGCGACTTGTTGAAGCCTGAGATGCCGCTGAAGGCGAGGCCGGCGAAGAGGCCCTTGTTGATCGTCAGCAGCACGCTGGTGATGTTGGGGATGAGACCGCCAATCGCCATTCCCTCAAAGTGCAGCTCGGGTGCGTACGAGGGCTGCAGCTCAGACGCCCACTCGATGGCGAGTGCGCCGCCAGAGTAACCCCACATGGCGTATCGAGCCTTCGGAGACAGCCCGAGCTGGCTGGCCAGGTTCCGAGCAGCACGCACAGAGTCTAGGGTGGCGTAGCCAGAGGTGGGACCGACTGTGAAGCCGGCGTACAGAGCCTCGTAGTCGGCGGTGACGACGTAGAAGCCACGGTTCAGGGCGGCGCTGACCATGGCAACGTCGGCTATGGCGCTGTTGTTGGCTCCCGTCTGCAGCGAGTAGCTTGCTGCGCAGTTGTTGTTGGCCGAGTCGTAGGCTGTCTGGTAGGCCAGCAGCTGGGTGTTGTTTGCGTTGGCAGGGATGAGCACAGATGCGACAGCCGCGATGGAGTTGTTCAAAGAGTCTGTGGTGCGATAGAGAATCTGCACGAATCGCTTGATCGGCTGCTTTGTCAGACCGGTGAATCCACCAAGCGTTGGGGGCACATCGCGAGTGGCAATGACCTGACCGGGCTGATACGAGTCGATATTGGACGGCTGTGTGTAAAAGGGATCATTGCTGGGTAGGACAGGTGCTCTACGGATGAGAGGGTTAGCAAGAGAACTGGCTGCCAGCAGCAGCAAAGTCTGCAGGTACTTCATGATTCTGTTGTAGCGTGCAGGTCGAAGAGAGGGAACTGGTCTTGCCACGAGAGAGACAAGATCCCAAGAATCAAAGGGAGGGGTCGAGCTCAAGTTATAGAAACATGACCAGCCTCTTGCTACCTGCGGATCAATAAGGATTCCAGATGGCCACAATATAAGTTATGCCTCTCCGGAAAATTAAAACCAAAACTTTCGTTTCACCTAGCCACAGAGATCCTCTGCCTCGGCCGGGCTGCAGGCCCACAGACACCACATGTACCTGCGAGGGCCCAGAAGGCCAATTTCTTACTGGGTTGTAAATCTGGAAGGTTGGAAGTATGCTGCTTGAAGCTCGTGGAATACTGCACACCTTCATTGGAACACTGGCATCGGAGGCGGTACTTCCGTTGGATAGCCCCCGAAAGTGGATCACGTCTTACTTGAAGGGGAGAAAATGTGGGGAAGTTTAAACTGGAAGTGGCGCCACAGCGGGTGTGACTTTCTCGTGGCGAGAGTCGCGATGTCGAGCGACCGAGGCCGTGAGACACTTTGTGGCTGATGGACTATATTTCAGACTGTCGAGTCGGATTTTCCAGCACGCATTTTGAACCTTTCATCTCTCTTTGGTTTGTGTTGCCCTCCTCTTTGTGCGTCATCTCCTATTAATGAGCTTTCCCACAATCTTGACGGCAAAGCGTCATCGTTCATAGGGGTACGCTCTGATCCAAGCCCGTGGGCCACGCATTTGGTGCGCCACAGTACCACAAAATGGAACGTCTGCGGGGAGGGCAAGTCGTGAAAGCTTGGCATCTGCCTCTGACGCAGCTCACATGCGCCACATTGAACGGACCTGATTTCCCAAAATCTTCTTGACTAGCTCTCACTCGAGGAGTATGCGAGTCATGCCCTGTGATCTTGAGCTTTCGAAGGAACGTCCATGCCACCGCTGAAGCGTCAAGCTGCCGCCCCGACTGGCCCCGGGCCAGCTTCTGGAGCATTTGCGTGCTACTGGATCAGTGTCCAGGTCACCGTTCCGACATCTTGTCTCAGCCGGAAAGTCTGATGAGAAGAACATTTTTCTGACTGTTGCCGAGGGATTGTTGTGAGCATTTGAACGCAGAGGGAAGGAGAACCTGCTGCTTGTCCGGGCCGATTGCCAGATTGGTGATAGTCAAATTCAGCTTGGATCGAGCCTCAAGATGCAGAAGCTCGATGCCTGACTGTGGAGCAGTGTGGTCGGCAAGTTTTATCTTGTCCTGCTCTTTCATGTACTGGACGTGTGAAACCAGAGCTGTCGACGAGCTTTGACGAGCTCGGTGACTTTGTGGGTGGGCGTGCAATACGGGTGGCCAAAGCAACGAGCGGAGGGATGACACCCGCACGTTCCTTGAAAATGTCCAGGAAAAGTGGGTGACAGCATCATTGGCAGCCAATTGAGAGTGATCGGGACAGCCATAAACGATGTACGACAAAATCTCCACAGCATATCTCCGCACTACAAAGCAGCCTGCATGCTGCCAGAGCGGATCGCGGATCTGTGATTTTTCTTCGCATGTTGTTGGTGGACTGTGGGTTGCAGTGGGGCCGAAGATAATGTAGCCGGACAGAGGTGGAAGAGCTGAACGGCTGCTGACCGAATCCGCAGAGACGATAGCTTAGCTAATGTTCTGCTTGCAAATGCCGTACTTGACTTTGCCATCCCTCTCTCTGTCTCCCTCCTCCATGCCTGCTTGATCTTTATCCCTTCAAAATATCATTTGTTGTTATCAGTATTATTAAAATATGAAAACTGTTCATGAAAGGCCTCATCTCGATCCGAAGTCGCAGAGCACAAGATAGGTGCATCATGTTTGGGGACTGCATTGGTCCCGTACATGCTGATCTCAGAGCTTTGGAAGTAAAGCGTTCGAGGGATTGATCAATGGGCCATCATCTGATTCTGAGCTCGTCTCTATCAAAGTCGGGCAGCTTGATAGTACATTCAATAGGCCAAGAAAGCAACGAGTGCGCGGCAGGTGCAGTGGACCTTTCTGTTTACTTGGTTCATGGTGACTCATGGCCCATCGTCATGAAGGCTGCCACTAAGAAGCACCTGAGCTTATCATGACGGGCAACTTTTACAAATCATTCACAGAGGCTGTAGGGAGTTTTCATCCCCATTCGTGCTCTGAGTATCTTCGCTAAAGACAAGAGTACGACGCGGATGGTGTCGTCATGACATTTGTTCGCTCAGATTCCACCCTATCTCTCCCCAGTTCGTTTTGCACCAAAGTTTGCGACTTTGATCTGATGCGCCTGGGTTAAACTGTGCTCACTCAGGTTAAAAATCAGCACATGGACAAAATGATTACATAGACACGAAAAGGTCATGGTCGGCCAAGGCTGCCGAGTTGAATGTATTTCTAAATCAGCCCGAAGCTCGATTTCTTACCCACAATGTATTGCTTGATGGAAGAGTTTTACAGATTGATATGTGTGCTCCTGCTCTCCATTTTTTTCTGGCTATATCAACCAATCTTTAAATTCCTCTGAATGCTGCTGGCTCGGATTGTTCTACCAATAGGAAATTTCTCGTTGTTGTCTGTTGATCGCAAACATACAAAAGCTATCACACTCTGCTACAGCCACGAGTACAACAAGGCGAGATAAGTATTTACTCTATCCTGAACCGCTCGTGCAACATCGAATCAACAACATCTCGAAGCTGGTACGAACAGTTCCGTGGTGTTTTGCCCTCGGGTTCGTACACGAGTCAAGACCCGGTCGTGTCAAATTCCAGATTTCCCGTTTCATCCGAACCCAATTCTGTTCACTTCTGTCAGTGGATGCTGGTGCAAGGCGATGAGTGTCTGTAAGTACCATGAATTTCATTTGCTCCATATCGCCGCCGTTGAAGACAGTCCTTGAGCAGAACAATGCCTGCTGAGACGGCGAAGCAAGCAAACGAGACCAAAACGACCTTGAACAGCAGAACCCTCGCGGTCGAGCTATCGTCTGCAGTCATTGCATCAAGTGATATGGAGCCTCTTGTCTGTACAAATGGTAAGGGTAAAGAAGTTTCGTTCATGACAGCCGTGATAAGATGCAGAGTGCAATGCAGAAGATCACACTGAACAGGCTGTTTTATCGAATGTCTGGAGTGCAGCCTGGAGGTTGGCGACAGTGGCGGGGTAAAGGCCATAACGAGGCGGTGATCTTGAAGGGAGTTCTTCACTAGCTTTATACGCGAAGGCTGCTCGAACAAATAGCTTGTGGAATGAGGAGCGGCCTGTAAGGTGAGCCATCCGCTACGCCTGGGGAAGAGATATGTGCGCTGAAGTTTCGCTCTGGCCACTTTTGTTAAGACGCGACTGCCGATGGTCTCGAAAGCGTAGCATTTATCGGCGAGCCGGCAACGTGGACTGTCGCTGACATTTTCAGGCAATTCCTGTGCGGACTGCTGCAAAACACACCATCACCGGCGACACGGCCAGAAATCAAATGAATGATCTAGCTGGAATGAGCCACGCATGATCCAATCATTGGCCATGTCGTTGGGTTGAAAATCAACTCGTGCTTCTGTGCTGCTTTTCTCATTCCCCTTTTTTCGTTCAGAAAAATCTTGCTTGATGCGTCTGCGGGTTAATAGTTTTTGCCTGCATCCACTTAGTACAGGCATATTTGACGCAGAAACGTTTGAGCTTTGTGAAGGATTGCCTCCTGATGAAGGAAACTCAATTGCAGCTTGTGACGCATCGATTTATTTGAGATTCGTAACCTTTTGGAAACTGGGAGAGTGCAGTGTCTTTGCCCAACGGATGGTGGCCTCTGCGCCCTTGAAGATGGAGATTGGTTGGCTTAGAAGCCAGCTGCATTAGCGCGCCTACCAACCCACCTTGCCAGGTAGTTAGACACTCTACAATGAGTGGTTCTCGCGTCTGTCCGTCTGTCCGTCTGTCGATCTGTCAGTCTGCCTCAGCAAGCACGGGACAGAGAAGCGGGCCCTGCGGCGATCC
The DNA here is from genome assembly GCA_027478595.1 of Erythroxylum anguifugum. Lineage (NCBI taxonomy): Eukaryota > Viridiplantae > Streptophyta > Magnoliopsida > Malpighiales > Erythroxylaceae > Erythroxylum > Erythroxylum anguifugum. The sequence continues at coordinate 311,616 of JANIPN010501456.1, forward strand.
GGCCACCAGCATCACGGTGCCTGAACCAAAATCACTTGCATGAGCTGGAATGAATCGCACAGCCAGCCTTGTCATCAGGATCAACAGTTTAAACGACGCATTCCCGGCCCATGAGATGTTCTTTATCAAACCTCAATGTTAATCCTCGCAGCACGACAAGTACTCGATAGGCGTCGCCGCCCTTCTCGCAACTTTCGATCAGCTTGAAGTCTCAACTCATAATAGCGGAATATGCTCCGCTTTATCGCTGGCAATGCAAGCTCGGAGTCGATGACCGAGAAGAGAGAGAAGAGAGGAAGAGATGTCACGTGTTTGACGTGTAAGAAGACGTTCAATCGGCCGGCGGATCTTCGGAGACACAATCGCTCTCAGCATGTATTAACCAATGGATACATTTGTCCTTACAGCAATTGTGCAAGAGGAGGTGAAAATGCCTTCAAGAGAAAAGACGAGCTCTTGGCACATCGACGAAATGTCCATGGCGAGGGTTCGGGTGGTAAACTATCGCTAAGGAATGTTGATGTAGACACAGAGATGGGGACGTCAGAGTCGTATATGCTGCTGAGATCGCGAGGTGCTTGTGACGAATGCAGACGCAAGAAGCGGCGATGCAGCTTGAGCCATCCTCTGCTTTCGTCTGACGGAGATGCGAGGCCATCATCAGTGAAAGAGAGGGAGCATTGCGAAGTTTCTCGTACTTCGATGGCACCTGATGGCCAACGAGGCACAAGCGATGCTCTTGTCGGTGCACAGGGATCAGCCTGCAATCCTTTTCCTTCTATTGAGCCTAGGAACGTCTTTGTTGATCGTTCAGAACAGATTCAGATGTCCGCAGCAAGACAACGAGCTGAGATCAGTGAAGCCACGGCAGAACAATCTGCCTCGAGTCGCGAAGCACCAAGTGCTCACCGAGAATCAAAGCGTCATCAACTGAAGCAGAGAGGCCGTCCACTATCGCGTGATGAGGAGCCTCCACACCGCAGGTTCAGACAAAACACGTATGATCCAACCACACGAGGCAACGATCTGCTCAGAGATTGTGTCGAGGCAGCAGGCCGGGAGCATATCAGAATGCGATCGGAGTCACCGGCCGTGCGCGAACCCTCGCCTTTCAGACTTGGAGCGCCAGAGTCGCCTATCGAGGATCAGGAGTTTATGATGCAAATTCCACCTTCGCCGCCAATTGACCCGACCCTGCTCACAAAAAGCTCAAGTTTTACTGATCTCTCTGACGAAGGATTCTTCCCGTTGCACTCGATGAAATCGAACACCGGTCCACTTTTTGATTCATGTTCACCAGTCAGTACGGTAATTACTTATGATCACGATTCAGCGCGGAAATTTGGCCAACGACCTTTGACTCCTATCCCCACTGTTCCGCCTGTCACTCCAACATGTCCAGGGTCTTTTCCTGGCTTTGATGAAATGGAATCGGGAGTTCTCCCTGATGAGAGACGCGAAAAGATCCAAGCTTGGAAGATCCATGCTCAATGTCAGAGTTATAATTTCTCTGATAAAGGTTTGGATTCGTGTTTCAATGATAGAGCTTTGAGATCATGTATCGAAGTTCTCGAGGCAAAAGCCAATGACATGATGGCCGTGATCATGGATATTGAACCCGAGTGCCCTGAGTACAGCAGATATACCTGTTCAGATGTATCGTGTCCTTGGGGCCAACGCAACGATGGATTTTGCCATTATGTATTGTTACAAACACACCGGCAATACAGACACGGGAGCTGGCAGAACATTCATTTGAAGAATAAAAGTTATGTTGACAAGCTAAGGCAAATCATAAAAAATGATGCCTCAAGGAGAGATTTATGGAGGAGCGAACGGGAAACATGACTCCTTGAAAGAGATGTTATTACAAAACGTTGAAAGTTACTGCTAGAATAGCCATCTAGGGGACAAGCCTTTGACACTGGAAGCGCACTACAGTCTCTCCGATTCGATGTTGGCCATTTTTGGGGGGATTCACCATCTAGCAGTCTCTGCGGATTGCCTGCTGACCTCAACCAGAAATCTTGTGGCCATGACCTCCGGAGCAAGGGCCCTGCATGCTCAGCTTTTACGGTATGTTTGTGCGAGCCTTCAGCAACATCATGAGAGCAATTGGGGATCCTCGTAGCTGCTTATACATTGCGCGCGGATCAAGAAATATTCAATTTGATCACAGTGGGTGTCTCTGACATCTCATTGTGTGGAATCGAGACTTTATCTCTATGATGACTGCTGCAAGCCACAAACTTCCGTTTGGGGCAGAAACCACGCGCAGTCTGACGGCTTGAGAATTGGCTCGGCTCCTGACAAATACCCGGCCAGCGTGCCTGATGATGCGAGGAGAGTCGTACGATTTGAGTTACTGCAAAAGTGCACGGATCCACTTTCGACGCATTGTCCATTCAAACATTGAGTCATTCTTTCTTGACTGCAGTACATCTCGATGGCAGTCCGGCTCGACGCCGAATCGCGACTTATCAGGACTCGGAGCTGCAGACGCATTATTTCGGAAAATCAAGTCTTTCTGAATCGGCCATTTTGCTGATAGGTCACTGATGTTACAAATCGAGCAAGTACGCAAGAATTGTTATGTTGAATGATGACAACGTTTCACAGCTTTGTGTTCAAACACGCGGTACGCGGGTATCAAGAATTGAAGCCCTTGCCCTCCCGTACTTATGCTTCATGATACGGAGAGAACTCCGTGACATCGGCAAATCGCCCCACAAAATCTCCCAGATGAATAATATTCTGCAGTTCGGAAACTGGCGTCACAAGCTTCTCGCGCGTGTGCTGCCAACGATTACGTCCGCTGCCACATTCCCTGTCCGGAGCCGCAAACTAACTGTCAAATCCCATCATCAGTCCAACATCTATCTTCCCAGTGGCATTTCCCGATATCACTTCGGCTATCTGGAATGGACTTGTTTCGCTCCTCGCACGTCATATTGACTGACGTTTTGTGCCTGTTTGGGCAAAGACACGGTTCTACGGATGATACCAATGTGACTAAAACTTACGGCCGAACCAGCAAGGGTCTTGTCATGTCGCAGCTACTAATCAAGCGGCAGCTTTGCAATGTCACGCCGGCGTAAGGCGTTCAACATCTGGAGATGTTTACTCATAAGTCGGCAATTATGCGAATGTGAATACGATTGAATATGTATATAAAGGCTGGCGATTATCCGGCAATGAAAATGTATTACCATCTGTTATATCATCCAAATCTGCACTCTCGAAAACAGTTTTCTCTTCGTGCCTCTAATACTTGAAGAGACGAACAAGGGATTCATAGAAAAGAAGAGTCAATATTCATCAAACATCTCCTGTCCGGCATTTCGACCATCACATTGCACACATCATCCCCTGATCATCTCCCACCATGGTCTCCAACAAAGCTCTCATGTTCAAACAGATCCCCGAGGGCTGGCCCGTCCCTGGTCAGGATCTCGCAGTGGAGGACATTGGCTTCGACACAGACGCGCCCGCACCGCCTGGCGGCCTGGTGCTCCAGGTCAATTACATCTCCCTCGATCCGTTCATGCGCGGAAGGATGCGGGCTGCACACGTAAAGTCCTACAGACCGGCCTTTACGCTGGGCGAGCCCATGACCAACTTTGGCGTCGGCAAAGTGCTCAAGTCCGACAAGCCCGAGTTCGCCGTTGGCGACATCGTCCGCGGCTTCTTTCCAATTTCCGAGTACGTCGCCCTACCCGCTGAGTACATGGGTATAGTCGAGAAGCTGCCGAACCCGCACAACCTTCCCATGCAGCACTTTGTCGGCCCTCTCGGCATGCCTGGTCAGACGGCGTACGGGTCACTGTACGAACTCGGGAGACCAAAGAAGGGCGAGACCATCTTCATCAGCGCTGCCAGCGGATCAGTCGGCCAGATTGTCGGGCAGCTGGCCAAGCACGAGGGGCTGAGGGTGATTGGAAGCGTCGGCAGCCAGGAGAAACTCGACTTCATCATCAAGGAGCTCGGCTTTGATGGCGGCTTCATCTACAAGGACGAAGAGCCGCTGGCTGCGCTGAAACGGCTCGTGCCGGAGGGTATCGACATCTACTACGACAATGTGGGCGCTGCGCAGCTCGAGGCTTCCATCACGATGGCCAACGATTACGCCCGGTTCGTCATGTGCGGTGCTATCAGCGAGTACAACGTCCCTGAGGACCAGCGGTACGGAGTCAAGAACCTGCATTACATGCACGTGAAGCGGATCGTCATGTCGGGCTTCATTGTCACTGACGACAACATCGGACCTAAATGGGGCAAGGAACACATTGAGAAGGTCAGCGCCTGGATTGCAGACGGAACGTTCAAGGTCCTACTCCATGAGACTAAAGGGATCGAGAACGCGGTTGAAGGCTTTTTGGATATGCTGAAGGGGAACAAATTTGGCAAGGCCATACTTGAGGTCAAGAAGCCCTGATTTGCGACGTATAATTTATTGTTGAATGAGGCTCTGATAATCTAGACTTAGATACAAAGGGAATTAAGAGTTTGAGCGTCAGAAATAGACTGCAATTCTAAATTGAGATTTGAAACCACTTGAACTCCACTAAAAATCCTTAAGAACACGAAAATCATCACTTCTGATCCTCCCTTGTCACACCTTCCGTCTCATTAATCCGATAGACGAATTTAATCGCGCTCGTCTCCCCGCCCTTCAGCCTCCTCAGCCCCTCCTGCACGCCTCCCAACCCACCCGGCACAACCTCATGCGGATGCGGCCTCAACCAGCCTTCGACCAGTCCTCTCTCCAGCATAGCGATCATCGCGCTCGCAAACACGGGATACCTCTCCGACAGATCCGCCACGAAGCTCTCACTGAGCTGAACATCGTCCGGGACGCCCTCAAACTCGCCTCCCGGCTGCATCGCGGCCCGATGCACCGTCACTAGCTTCGATCTCCTCCCATCAGCTTCTCCCTCGCCATCTTTATACGGCGCCATCACCCTGCCGAGGTTCGAATAACTCCCATGCCCCACGATACAGTCGAACGCCATCCTCACCCTCTTGGTCCCACCAATCGCTGCCTCGATAGCGCGGACAACACTATCTCCGCTCCCATCTTTATCTTCTCGATAGTCGACCATCACATCCTCGGGACCGAGCAGGCCCGACACGAAAGGGATGCCTTTCCCCGCGACAACCACGAGTGGACCGACGTGCGCCGCTTTAGCGAGCTGGATCGCGTAAGCACCGACCGCTGAGGCTCCACCGTAGATCACCAACTTCTCTCCCCCCTTGCTTTCCGATTTATGCATCCTCTCCCGCTCCGTCGCCTGGCCATGCGACGGGGCTTTCATCGGCTCCGCGTCCCCACCGACCCAGTTCATCGGCAGTCCGAGGCGCAGAAACAGGCCTGTAGCAGCCGTAAGCGCCGCGAGCGGGATCGTAGCTGCTTGCTCGTAGGTCACGGCTGGCGGAATCCGGATAACGGTGGAGGCGGGAGCGAGCGCGTACTCGGCGTAGGCACCGTGAGGGGCGCCGAGACGGTGCAGGGCGGCGACGCGCTGGCCCGGGTGGAAGAGGTAGGACACGGAGCTGCCGGTGCTGACAATGGTACCGGCCATGTCGTCGCCGCTGTTGTGGGTTCGGTCGTACACGATGGGCCGCTTCCAGTCTTTCGGGTTGCTTCCTGCTGCGTGCACTTTTATGAGGACTTCGGAGGGAGAGGGGGTGGGGATCGGGACGGTTTGGAGGGTCACGCTTGTGGTGCGGGAGACGAGGGCTTCGAGCATGTTAGCCATTGTTTGGAGGGTTGATATTGGATAAGTGGATGGATGAGAAGGGTTTCAATAGGATACATGCGCGTTTGTTCGGGTTGCTCAAGTGGAAGAATACCCAAATGGGCACTAAATTAGTATGAAATCTTTGAAGGGCTTGAGAGTGCGTGTAGCTATGCCGGAAACGACAAATATAAGTACAAAAGCTCGAGATGCTTGAATATATGAGTTCCTTTGACCAAGATCAATTCTCGTATGCAACAATTTTTATGCATTATTCAGCGTACATGTGCAAATACAAAGATCGGGACGTCGGCACAGCATTACAAAGCGGCTCAACAGAGATATAGAGCAAGATCCTCATTGTGGTAAGCTAAAGATGGCGTCAGTTTCAGTTTGAGTGCCCAGCGCCGGAGGATATCGGTCTAGCTTCGATTTAACAGGATCAAGTGTTCTTGAGAATGCTTTGATCTGCACGTCCAGCTATCTTCCTGCAGATATGATAAAACTCAAACGTGCCGACATTTCCAGTACTGAGCTTCTTCGGCTGGTAGGAGTAAACCCCGATATCAGGACTTTGCTGCGACGCTGCTGTGTAGCTAGCTTCTTGGTCGTTCGTCCACGAATATCTTCAGACGTCATGTCCTTAGCGTTCGCCGTGTGAAGCATTTTCCTCATGCGAGCAAGTATCATTCTGCGCGTGTTGGGCCCTCTTCGATTCACAACAACCATGTTGAATACATATCCACTCAAGTATGCGGGACGCATCTTCGTATAACAGAGATTCATATTGTTGTTATTACGTGAGTACGATGCTCTTTAGATGCTTTTTCGCATCTTTCGGTACTGCCTCGCCATTCATCATCTCGTGTATATATGTCTCGCCAACCTGTATGTAGTGGTCTCCTTGTTCTCCAGGCCGAAGCACGAATGGTACTGTGGATCCAGGCAACAACCAGACTTCATCACCAGCTTGCAGCCCTGCAGGTCCAAGTCCCAGATGCCCTTTTTCGGTGGAATAGAGTCTTCTATGGCTCAGCGCGCTTTCGAACATTTTGCGATACATCAGTGAGACCTCTTCGCCTAGCTGTCCCCTAAATTGCGCATCGGCATCATCGACCTTCACGTCTGCGCTGTCGATATCTGTCGGCCAGACCATGCAACAGTCATATCCATCGTGATCCTTGAGCCTCTTCATTTCTGCAATCGCCTTCTCTCCCAATAACTCTCTGCCAGCTGGATTCGGATGCCTATCGTCTACAACGGACTGACGTATCAGGTCCTGCCAGATGAATCGCGATGGGCCCCAGCTCATCTTAACCATATCTTCGTAAAAAGTCAACTGTCTCGCCTCATTTGTCTGACTGAAAAGCTCGTGCTTGAACACGCCACCAAAGACTGTGCATGCCAGTACCATCGGTAGACTTAGTCCTCCGGGTGAAGTCACCGGTAGATCGGCGGTGAGCGACAGCCAATCTGCCTGGAAACGGATCTTTTGGCCATTGCACGGTAGTGCTGTACGCTTGACACGATCGACGCAGAGGCCGTTGACCTGCAGCTCCGGATAGAAAGTAAGAGAGGGCGGCGAATTCAAAGAGTAGGCTTGCGCGTTGAGCTCGGCTGTCAGAGAGCCGCAGCTATTGAACCAGTGCCAGCCCTCAAGCTCCGAAACCGGATCGAGAGACTCAAGCTGATTCAAGTTTTTGGCGACATATTTGGCGTGGAACTCGAGAGTATCCGAAGGCCCGCGGACGGTCGCAAAGGCATGATAATCCGGAACCCAGGAAGGGCGGTTTTCGTCAGGATTGAGGGATTTTGGGCTGGACCAGGCCGCCGCCCAGGTAAGCGCGGACAGATTTCGTGTTTCCCAGAGTAGGTGGCGTGTGGCCTGGGTGTATAGATGACCCGAAGGCATGCTGTAGTCGAGTTTCATTCGGGGAAGGCTTTTGGTGTCTTTCTTTTCGAGCAAGCTGAGGAGGCCGAGAATCCTATCTCTAGGCTCGAGGCAGTGAGTGCGCGATACGTAAAACATCAAGTCGTACATCTTCATCTGGAGGAGGGAGCCGCGGCTGACTTGGCTACGGAGTTGCCCTAGCTGCAAGCCTTGCTGGACGGTGGCCAAGGTCTCTCGCCATTTTTGTATTCCCGCGCCGCCTGGAATCGTAGCGAAAGCACCTTTGCGAAATTGAAACTTTTTGAATAATTTTTCTTCCAGGCATTCTGGGCCACAGTAAAAGCCGATTTCCTTAGCGAGCAGTGCCTCTTGCACAACCCACGTCCTCGCAAACCAGCGGCGACCGAAGAAGCTCGTGATGGCGACCAGATTGTGAGGTGCAGAGTAGCTTAGACTCCCGGTATCATTGGCTTTAGCAAGCGCTCTTATGGTACGGAAGGCCTGCTCGGTATTTTCATCAGCCTCGCCAAGCCATACTGCGACGTGAAGCGCGGTAGAGTATATAGAAGACATGAGTCGAACCTGAGAGGATCGCTCCTCCGTATTTGACTGGTCGATGCAGAGCGCATCGACCCACCAGAACTGCTGAGATCCAAAGTCCCGACGCTTCAAGCATTCCAGGTAAGCAATTGTCTCCCGATAATCCTTGTTCTTTCGTTTCTTTTGCCGAGCACAGTCGAGAGGGGTACGTCTTGTGTTGTCTCGAACATCCAACATCCAACCTTTCTTCCACACATGTTCCTGCCTAGTCAGTGCCTTCACGATATCAAGGTGCGCATTCTCTGCGGCATAATGGAGTGCCGTCTCTCCAAAGTGGTCGGCCACGGAGACATCAGCGCCAGCACGTAGGAGTGCCTCCACCTCGTGCAGCCGTCCTTCCTCTGCTGCAGTTATGAGTCGGGTCTTGCGGTATTCGCTTGGGTTTCTGAAGTCTAGGTCGAACCGTTCGAGATCTGGCAGACGGTTGAGTGCCTCACTAAGATTCAGCCCGACGTCGACGAGGGTGCCATTACAGCAAACTTGGCGCCTATCCAGGTATTCAGGTCGCTCCTCGGCGTAGGGATTGCCCCAGGTATAGGAAAGAGCGTAGTATATTGGAGCCTGATCGATCTCAAAGGTATGCAGACTGAAAGTTGGAATGCCATCACGCCTACCATCGTAGCGTAGAAGTCGAATCGATGTTGGCGTGAGAAGGGGATCGTACATGGTTGGTCTATCTAGACACGAAGATTTGGGTTGACAGATCCCATGGTATATCTGACGGAAAGATGCTTTCAAGACATGCTGGGGAGACGAAACGATTGGAAAAAAGATCCTGACCGGAGATTGTCGGTGTGAAAATTCAGGGCAATTGGCGCTCCGACAGACATTGAATGTGGCCGTGAGAGGAAGACCCTTTCAATCAGAAGCATTTGACAATCATCCGACAAAAGAGTTCTTCATCACCTTGACCTTCACAACGACACTTGAATACTTCTTCCCGTGCCATAAGTGATGCAACCAAACTGTGTCGCAAGGCTGACAAGGCAACACACACGCTTACCATCACGAGACAAGAGCTTACTCCCGCCAAATCCCTGATTGACTAGTATGATCGAATCACAACAACCACGAATCTCCTTTGACCACGGATTTGCATTTGCTTCCAGCCGATGAGTGGTCGTCAGCAGTCACACAGAGGCTTACTATCCCGTGTCTGCCCTTGATGGTTTGACTTCGCAGCCGCAGCCTTACTTCAGCCTCTCTGTACATCTGAAACTTTGCAGTGTCGCAAGCACGGCGAAGCCGAACAGGACTATCTGAGCCATCTTTGATCTTTGGGCATTGATTACAACTCTAACAATAAGTCTCAATGACCGCAAGACAAATCTTGATCGGGCCTTGAAATACAACGCCCGCGGGTGCCACAGCATAAGCGGTGCGACGGATTTGTAAAGATTGGCTTAGGTAATCTGATTGAACCCACCGGTGCTTATCTACCTTGGTAATTATCCACCTGGATAGGTGTTCTTCGCGAGACGTCTGAGCGAATCGTTCGTCCGATCTTTTCCGCGCCGCTAAAATCTGATGAAGACAGATCACGGCCTTCACAGGACCCTCAGTCGCTGTAGAGGTTGATGTCAATGTATAAGCGCCCACCCTCGGAAGACGAGATCACTGTCATCGTTCAGTGCCTCATTGCGTACCTCGAAGTCTCCCGAATTACAGAGCCGTTGGCTCATAAAACTCAGATTAGTTCTGTACCTTGGAAGGTGAAATGTTCCTTCGACAGATGACAGAATACATGTCTAGGTAACTCAGAAGGCAAATTGACAGGTAGAATTTCCATGATGAATCCCTACTTGGGCGCAAGGTGAAGCTGTACACATTTCTGAGTTGAATACTGTCTGACATATCAGCTGACCGTTACGGCTTGTATGGGTTCGAAAGCTCATCCTGTGCACATGCCTTGATTGAGCTCTCGGTCAAGTGGACTGAGATCTCGAGCTTCAAACGAGCGTTATCTCGCTCTCTAGACAGCCGTCAAATCCATCCACACCGAACAGCTCAGCAGAACCTATTCTTCTGCATTCGCTTTCAGCCAATCCAGTTGCCTCAATCAAGATCACACCCAGTGTTCTGGATGTGTCAGCATGAATTGCCCTCGCGCTCCTATTCCTGTTTCTTGACCGAGAGTCATCACAACGTGCTATTGAGGCGCAGAGTACGCGCTTGGGCTTGCTCTGTTCAAAGTCAAGCAGTCCCATGCCCACCACAACGCCCTTCTCGTCTGTGATAGCTCGCCTTAGCCAAGCAAAGCCCTCCTCTCTATCGACTGGGTCGTAATCCTTATTGGTGTAGTCGAGAAGCCTTGTTTTGCAGCAGATTGACAGCGATGCTTCTGCGACAGCACCATGAAGATCTATGCCTTGCGGGTTAATGCGGATATTTCTGAGGATGAAAGTGGGGTGATTGTCAAGGGACGAGTTTGCAGGGCGGAGCCGCCAGGCGACTGCTCTATCGACAGATGCCCATGACCACGTCGGCGCACGATACTTATCTGGCCTTCGCAGCCCTCCATCTGCTACCGTAGTTCAGAGGAGCAGTATGTGTATATGCTCCCTCCAGAGGCCTGCCAAGTACTGATCGTTTGTCATCTTCCTATATTCAGAGGCGAGGCCAGAGAGTGCTGGCAGCTTGTCGCTCGAGATTGTGATACCCCTGCAAGTATAATCTTCGATGGCCTCACACCACCAGCGGAACAAGGGTCGTGTATCCACCCGTCCTTCATCCAGATGGTTCAAAGGATGGTTTGCAGCCTTTCGAGCGCCAAATGATTGCTTCAGCCGGCTTCCAATGTAGTACTCATTGCCGTCTTCGCCGACAATGCGCCTTTGGCATTCGAAAAAGGTCTGGTCCTTACCAAAATGGATTATACGCCGCGATAGGATCAGCTCTTGTATGACCCATGCCCGTCGCTGCAAAGGGCTCTCGACCACAGACTTCACGAAAGAGCTGTGTTCGAGCCCAATGAAAACGTTCGAGCGTCTGCCATCCGGTTGTACGTAGAAGTCCGGCAGCTTCACCGCCGGCAGCGGTGGAGGCTCCCGTGGAATGAAACATCCGATCCTACCGTCTTCTGCCCCCGTGGCAGCAATTGTCAAATGGGCATTCTGATACACTTGGCCCATCGATGCTGATTCAGTCTCCCAGTCGTCCGCAGAATCCTGAACGATGCATAAGGAATCAATCCATAAGTAGCGAATGCCCATGCGTCTCGCTACGACAATTGAATTTTGGAAGGTTTTTGATAAGCTTGCGATGGAAATGCCCCGCTTGTGCTGCTGCAGATTGCCTGATACAGTTGTGAGGAAGCGTACCTTGCCCCAACAGTGACTGACTGCCGCGTAGACACCTCGTCTTCCGTCCGTTCCGACTAGGCAAATAATGCCTGTCTCACCGGGATCATGTAGGTCCAGTACACGGGTCGGCATCCTAACTTCATGAGAAATGCCTGACCCATCATCCTTTGTGACGCATTCTTGATGAGTCTTGACGTACTCATCGATCAAATCCTTAAGCCAATCGAGGCTTTGCACAGAAGAAGGATCGACTCCCACATCTCGCCCAATGATGCTGTTGGACCTGGCTAACGGATCATCTATAGTTACTCTGTTAGTAGCACAGCCTGATTGCAGACGGATCCAAATCTCCATGCATGGATTCACAGGCTAGTAGCATATTGTACCATCTGGAGAGATTTCGGGAGAGAGACAACCTGCAGTAGTAAGCAGACTGACGTTGCCATTCAACCGGCCACCGCAATCGATTATGAGGCGCGAGAGGCGAGCGGGCATTCCTGGATCGAGGAAGAAAACCTCAGTGGCGCCTATGGACACTTTGGTACCGAGCATGCGCTGCCGCCGAGCTTTCACCAGCTCATCGCGGTAATCTGGTTATGCTGAGAAGACACGAACAAAGATAGCACACAGCGGGCAGGACAGTGATGACTGTTCGAGCAACTCCCAGGTGGGATACAGAGTGTAAAAGATATCCACATCGAGCCGAGGATCGGCCATAGCCGGCTTCGGAAGAAGAGACTTGTAGGTAATTGTTCTGCAGGCTGCACAGATGGTCATATTTGGTGGTCGTTGTGTGTCAGACCTGGGTAGCTCACGTCGCCAAAGCCTGAAGAAATCATTTTAAGAAATATCAATGACTGAAGTGGCAGCAGATCATAACTTCTCGTATCATACACATCATAACTGCATTCTGCAATACATGACATGAGAGTGATTGCATAGCGAACGCGGGGTCCTGGCGACAAGAATTAGCACAAATCTCCCTACAAGGCCGCGTTTGTCATGCATCTAATGGCGGCCTGAAGCGGTAGCGGACCGACACGGTCTGAAGCGGCTCATATTGGCATCTCAACCGCTCTACCTCCGAGTCTATTCTGACCTGTTGATGCAGATGAGGAGAAACAGACTTTGTGTCGATGAGTGACGAACAAGCTCCATGTATCAGAAGCATGTGAATTTTTGTTGTTTCATATGCCGATCCAATCTTCAGGCATTTGCATTCCTTAATCTAAGGTTGTGCACTGATATGGTTATTCTGTTGCTTGTTATTTTCGCGTTCTTGTGAACAAGATTCGATTATGGTTTCTGATCGCATCGAAACACTCATGCATTCACTGCCAATCGTACTGGTACGCTAATGCTTCTGATAGTGACATGGTTGAAAAAGTGAGATACCACGGGTCAGGAGCCTTGGTCGAGTGCTTCTGAACCGAACAAATCATAGCAAAGCAGCACAAAGAGGCCCAGAGCTGGCAGTCAATATGTGTTTCATCTTCATCATCCGTTTCATACCTCTGTTGCTTTCTGCTCCGATACATAGCGCTCTACTGCAGATCGATCATTCCAGCGTTCGAGCTTGATCCCACCAAAGCTTGACCTATGGAATGCGTGTCTTGATCTCAGATCTTTCGATAGCCGATCATTCTGTCGATATCGTCGCGTTCTACCGACGATATCGTTCTGACTGCCTCTGTTCAGTACTACAATAAGCGATAACCCAACCCATGCTCACAAGTCAAGCAGCTCGTTCCGAGCGTCCTTATCTACCAAGTGGGCATATCATTCGCCGGACCTTTATCGCATCGCTATCACGCTCTCTGCAGTGGGATTCTAAGAAGGGTCCAATAGCACCGACGACTGTGTGGTCAAGCCATGACAGAAGCATAAGTGCCGACATCCCCGCTGAAGAGGAGTCCGATGACTTTGACCGCGCCTGGGTGGATAGATATTGCCCTGTCGACATCGGAGACATTTATCAGGATCACTACCACGTCATTGGTAAGCTTTGGTATGGAAAATACTCGACAGTCTGGTTTTGCCGAGACATTCATAAAGAGGAGTCTGACGAACACGCCTTTGTCGCTCTCAAGGTGTGCATCAGCGGCGTGGAAGCGTATCGCGAAGTCATTGTCCATGAACACATCAAGAATCTCAGCGAGCGCCTACCGGAGCAGCAAGGGCACAAGTACATTCGGAAGATGCTTGACTCATTCATAATTCAAGGGATGCATGGGCCACATGAATGCATTGTCCTTGAGGCAATGGGAATGAATCTGCAGGAGTTAGCCATGGCTGATGAGCTAAGCTGGTATCATGGAGATGCGCCGCGATCCGTAATCACTCGGCACTGCTTTACAGCTGTCCTTCTTGGATTGAGGTATTTACATGAGCAAGCATACGTTGTTCACGGTGGTGAGTTTACCGGTCATAGACTCAGACCAATCCTCCTTCATGAACTGACTAAAAACCTGTACAGACATCCACGGCGACATTTTGATGCTTAATATACTCAGTAAAACATCGACATATGCTTCGGATATTTTGCGCGTGAAATATCCCGACGGGAGATGTACAGGGCAGACGACAAGCCGAAGTTCTGGCAACATTCTGCCATGTTCTACAACAACCCAACACCCCGCAAACACCTCCCTACTCATACTTTGTACCTCTCAAAGCAGATGCCATTCAGGAACGGTGTCACTATGATTGCCGACCTCAGTCATGCACACTTCGACCACCCACAAAACAAAGAACCCTCCGAGAATCTCAGTCACTCATTTGTGCCTGAGGTCATCCTCCACATGCCGTGTAGCTTTCCGATGGATATATGGGACTTTGCAGAAACTGTAGGTGACACTCCACGAAACCGCTGGTTGCATGCTTTGGCACTGTTGGACGAGCTCCATCACGAGCAATTGGCCACTGACACTGTGAGAAACAGATTTGTTTCTTCTGTCAGGGACGACCGCTCTGGGCGCCTGAACTCCTAGCATCAAATTGCAGAGACCAACGCGAGCTTGAAGAGTGTTGGCTAGCACAAATGGTGGCTTTCATGGGTCCTCCTCCACCAGACTTTGTGCAGAGATCAGAAAAGTGCCGACGATACTTTGATCATGACGGTAAATCAGAAGCTTCTAGGGTATATATCCACTCTTGCACTGACTGATTGGCGTAGGTAAATGGTTAGGAAAGACGGCAATACCAGAGATGACTCTCGAAGATTGGGGAGGATTATTTGCTGGCGAGGACAAAGGCTTATTTACAGCTCTCATGGGAAAGCTGCTTCAGTAGAGGCCGGAGGACCGGGCCACGGCTCGGATCTTATTGAGAAATAAGTGGCTTCGGGCTGGTCACACATTTCTATCCCATCACGCACAGTGACCTTGTTTCGTGAGATAGTTGTATGATCCACAAACCCTCTCTACTCTGCCCTTGCCTTAATCCACCCCTACTCCATGCCTACTTCTACTCCTGCTCTGCCTCCGCCTTCCGCTGACGCCACCGCTGCCCGCGACTCACACGAACCAAGAACAGCGGAGCTGGCAGCAGATTGAGCAACGAAACTATCGTGAAAGCCCAGCCACGGCCTACAGTATTCATCATCGGGACGATAGCCGCTACAGCGCCGGCGCCGAGAAGACACCGCACCAAGTTCATGGCCGCTGTTGCCGTGCCGGGAATACCGGTCCAGATGTCAATAATCAATACAGTGGCAATATTGAGCACCGTACTAGCACCCAACGCGGCAAAGAAGATAAGCACCAGCGGCGCGGCCAGATGAGCTTGGCAGTCAATAGCCCAGCCGTAACCTAATGTCGCTACGGCACTGAGGACCAGCATAGGTAGTGCTATCTCCAGCCGAGCCATCTCAACAGGAAGGTGTAAAGTGTCCTGCTTTTTGTGTTTCTCAATCGTCACGCCGATCTGGGCAGCGTGCCGTTGTAGGTTCCAGTCGACAAGCCGGCCTTGAATCAAGCAGGTCACAATCGTCCCGCCGGCAACGGATAGGAAGCACAGCCCGATTTGAAAGTCAGTCAGGCAGTAGCTCGCGGCAAAGACGGACGGGATACTAGTCGCGATGGCGCAGTAAGACGCGAAGGTGAGGCCAGCAGCGATAGTGATGATACTAAGCTCCCGGTCGTCGAGTACGGCAATCGACTTGAAAATATTCACTGGCCGCCGTTGACGTCCTGACTTCCCGCCTTTTGTTGTGGAGAAGGATGAGGGATGAGGCTTATAATGAGGGGGAACCTTCCTCGACACCGTTACTTACAGTCTTACCACCCAGACGAAGCCGTTTCTGCTGTCTGAGGGTGATGATTGATTTGTTCCTCCTACTTGGCGCCACCAAGCCGTTACCGACCACATTGGGACACGTCTCCGGAAAGGCGGCTTTTAATACCAGAAGACAGAAGCCAGACAAGATAACCAGAAACCAGAAGATGGCTGGCCAAGAGAAATATTGCGCGAGCACACCGCCGATGACAGGTCCTAAGGCGGGTGCGTCGACCAGAGGCGCGCTGGTGAATAAGGTGTAGAAGCCGCGCCTTCCCTGCGGTGCCACGTTTGCCACTACGGCGTTCGCTAGGGCCACGGTGCTGCTACTACCCGCGCTCTGCAAACAACGGAGAATGACGAGAGCGACATATTGTCTCTGTAGTGCGAGCCCGATGTTGGCAACAAGGTAGAGGACGAAGGAGAGGATATACATCGGCCGTCTGCCAACGGTATCGGATAGGCCAGCAACCACGGTAGGAGTCAAGCCTTGCAGAACCTGTGAGAAGAAAGAACGTGAGGACTCGAGTCAGAAATTGTTCGAACACATTGAAAATCAGAACTTTGAAAGCTGTGAGTTGGCCAAGATGTGTCGCTCATACGTACTACTCACCATATTTGTTGAGACGGTCACATTGATGAGTGTATTCGACACTTGCAGGTCCGCGGCTAGGACGTTAAAGACGGGAAAATGAATGCTGGCCGAGAGTGGCGAGAAGACAGCAGCGACTGCTGCCACCAGGACGATAAATTTTCGCTCGTGGGCATTCCACACAGTGTACGGTCCATCTTCGCCATCAATCTCGATAGCAGTCGCATTTTGAGAACCTTGTTCAACATTTGATACTTCCCTCTCGCTCTTGTTTCGAGTATAGGTCGATCCTAGCATATTATCAGTTTGCCAATTGTGTAATTAGATGCCTTGAAGTCATGCTGTGATCGAAGCCTGACAGAAGAGTCACAAACAAGGGTGTGCACTATGTGGACGAGGTGTAGGAATGGGACTAGAGAAGAACAAAGAGAAGGCGACAAATAGATGGGAACTCACTCGTGTCATCTATAGTGGCTCTGGCAGCGCCGTCCATAACTAAAGTAATCAAAACAGATTCGACTCTTCAGCCTTGCCTTGATTGGTATGCAACGAAGAGAGACATTGCAGCTGCCTCAATACCGCGCACTCTGGGGCGACTTGTTACATCACTATGCAAACAGTCAGCTGGTACGCTCATCAATTGTAGCAGTTCGAAAGCGCGTTTGTGGCATTCGCAGGAGAAAGCATGTGTACTCGACATATGAGAGTGCACCCACGTGGGTGTGTATAATTGTGTAGAAATGGACAAGCACGTCTTTGAGCTCGTGTGAAAGCATATCTCCAGTCGGTGTATATCTTGCTGATACAGCGTCGCCCGTACGAAGTGCCCTCTCAACGGTTGTCTGCAGTCGTGGAAAGTATAGCTGAAACATATTTGGAAAATGAGTCGTTCACTCAAACTACGCTAATGTATTATCCATGAATCCGTCACACTATGAAGATGGGAAGAAGAAAAAAGGCCAAGGGGACACAGTTGCAGCTGATTAGCGACCGGTTCCAGCTCGTTTCTAGCGGCCGAGATCAACCGTTCAGCCTCCATTCCTCGATTTACTAGTGACAAAGCTAAGCTACACTTCCTAGTTATGTCACTCTGCATCGGCGCTCTCGATCTTCTTTGCTGGAGCGCAGGCAACTAGACAACCATTCAGGTTACTGACCGTGGCTTTTACGCTCCCTATCCAAGGCCTATCGTCCCTTGGATGAATGTGCTCAAATTCCTGAGCCATCCTACATATGAAGAAGCCTGCCTCCGCCAATGCTTTCGGCTTGCCAAGGCAGGTACGCTGCCCAGCTCCAAAAGGTATGTAGGAGTATGGCGGGAGATTTTCTCGAAGCTCAGTCCATCTTTCGGGTTTCCACTCATTGGCATCTTCTCCATATATGTCCTTGCTTCGATGCAGGGCCAGGAAGGTACAGTCGACTGATGAGCCCGCGGGGCGAAAAATCGGATCTCTACCAGACGGACCGCCACCAGTGGGTATTGTACAGTCCGCGTATGCTCGCCGTCCCTGATGCGCGAAAACCGGATACAGTCGGAGCGCTGTCAGAAAATAATGAGTTAGTAGGAATTCTTTCCCTTTTGTTTTTTTTGTTTTTAAAACGATCGTCTCACACAACAATCCAGGGGAGGGAAAGGCAAGAGGAGAACGAGACTTAAAGTAGAAAACCAGTCGGACAAAGAGGTAGAGCGAAGGAGGTAATTGACCTACTCTCATCCATAACAGCTCTCAATAATGGAATTCTTCCGGGGGTGTCAAAGGTCAGTTCTGGATCTATGTCAACCTGCTCGAGTATCTTCGACCTCAGCTCAACCCAGACACTCGGATGCCTCGCCAGCAACCACATCATGTTGTCGATGAGGAAGCCGGTCGTGTCGTGAGATGCAATATATGCCTGAATCACGTTGTTGCGGATAGCGACGTGATCATTTGTGTTCTGTGCCATAGCGTCACACATATAGTATTTGCCGTTGCCAATGCTGCTGTTGCTCGACTTTAGATCTTTGCTTTGCGCTTCCCTCTTCCTGGCAAAAGCCCGATCGACATACTTGTCCACGAAACGATGAACGTTCGAGATACACTCCTGCTCCTTCTTGTCATGGTAGAAGCACTTCAGCGGGCCAAGTAATATTCGAAAAACACCAGCTCTGAGACAGTACTCGCTTGATCTCAGAAATCGCTCCGAGTCTTCCGCCTTTTGTTCAGCTAGGGCACCAAACGACTCGCCAAATAGAAATAAGGTGGTGGTATCGAGATACTAAAGAGCTTATCAGTCAATATAACATATACAGTGGATCGCTTGCCTTCGCTCTCTCTTTTGTTCCTTCCCTACTTTCTGTTTCTCTTTCTTGGAACGGATTGTACCATCTCGCATCGTGCGTGTGCACCCACTCCCACATAGGAATAGATACTATCTTCTATACGTACGAGCGTTTTTATGAGCTCCAATAGGTCAATGGTGGAGCCATCTCGTGGGATTCTCTGTAGCATGGAGTCAAGGAGCTTGCCATATGCTTTATGATCCCAAATATTGGATCTATCGAAACTAGGCTTGATGAAATCCTTTCAGCCTTCGTACTCCTTTCCGTCTGTTGTTAGGAAACCGTGTCCGTTGAGTTTGTCGAAGCCCTCCAGCCTTTGTGAGACCCCCCAATTGTCCGTGTTCACGGCAAGGACATTCTGGATATTCTTCGGCTCAATGGTGAATATGGTGTTTTTACAGAGAGATTTCGACGCCCACGTCTTCCCAAGCGTCTCAAACTGCTCCTGCATAGCTGGGAAGAAAGCGTTATTCTTGGAGATTTCTCCGGACTTCAAGAATGTGGTCACACCAAGGAAATCCCGTAATGGTCGAGGGACAGAGACTGGTGGCGAACACCCGCCTGAGTGTGACAGCCATCTGATACGCCATTGTTTGAGGCTAAAACCGGCTATCAGAAGGCAGAGGGAGGTGCCGATAAGAGTAAGAACGGCCATATTCGAGATGCGTGGAAGTAATCTTCCTAGTTGACAGTGCAGCCAGTGAACAGCAAAGGGCGTGAAGGATCCTACAGTGTCCCAAAAGTGAAGGACATTTTTAGAGACCCGTGATATCTCTATGCGCGTCTCTGTTTCATTAGCAAGTATGTGTGTGTAACAAAAGGCTTAGCTAAAGTAACAAACGCGATACGCTGGAAAAATATCAGGTCAAGTGCTTGCTCACAGGGAAGAAGATAATGATTATTATGAAAATAATGACTTCAAGCACCCCTTCGACCTATCCTGTTTTCCTCTTTCCTGATTTTGAAGAAGTTGCTAATCCATATGCGACGAGAGGTGAGTGGCTCAGTCAGTCGAACTCCGCTTCAGGGCATCGATCAGCGTATGGTGGACCACTTCAAGAGTCTCGGCTGCAGATTTAATTCCAATTGCTTGACTAGTTCAAAACAGCTGAGTAGGCCGAGATAATCGGAGAGATGCATATACTTAATTGCCTTGATTTCAGTTTTTTTGGTGTGTTTGTTTGTGTGTGTGTGTGTGTGTGTACTAGGCCAGAAGCGAGTCCGGCTTTGGCACGTCTCCACCACCTTTGTCGGGGTGTGTCGGGGTGCAGGGCCAACAGGCAACTCGGTACTAGTTCAGTGCCATCCAACGGTACCACCTGCATCACAGTTCAGCCTTGTGCTTGATCTGAGCTGGCCACGGATGCTGTTGAATAAGCGTATCCGGCTAGCCCTTAAACTCCAGTGTGACGATGAATACTAAGGTTGCTAGAGGTTGCTGCAAGAGCCGACTCAACGTCGTAGCGTTATGTGGTCTCCCTCTTAATATAAGCGGTGGTTAATTCGCTATTCGATATGGGAAAGGCTGAGAACGCTGAAGCGGATTAGCGAATGTGTGAGCGGGGGGGAAGATGTCATCATGTCTGTACTACATGTCGAAGCACTCACCCTGCATGGCTGATTACCTTATAAGTTGAGCATAAATCACTCATCGTGATTTCCAACGCGCCTGCAGCCCATCGCGATGGGAGAGCAAGTTCTCTGTCTCATGTTATTAGTGTTGCATTAACCTGCCCCAAGAGCTACCAGTACGTGGAATGCAATTTACCCCGCCTGTCACTATAATGATCACCTCTTGTAATGATATTGCCAAGATAATTGTTTCTGGCGCTCAATCTTCTCTGATACACTGGCGGAGCAGAGGGCGAACGTGCTGACTTCAAGACTCCAGAACGCTGAGCGCAAGAAGTCCCTAGACTGCGTTATGTCCGAGGTAGTAATTGACCGGCTCGAATCGCTACAGCTGGATCGTGAGGCTTTCTCGTATGTAGCAGACGTCATGGCCATTTTTGCGCGCCAATAAGACGTACGAGCCGAGCGGCACTGTGCACCCTATGGACGTCTTTATTGTCAACTCGCTTGAGAGTGTGGCCGCGAGCAGGCAGAAGTGGATGGACAAGCACTTCGTAAACTGGAAGAGGTATGTGTGAGATGGTAAAGTGAGCTAGCACCAATGTGACAGTACTCACTCAGATATGTTTACGGGGAGGTATGTGCACAGCTTTCAGAGAAAGTTTCGCGCCATCACGGCGGAACGTAACGTCTAGCATTAGAATAAATAGCTCAGCTTTAATGGGAATAGATTTTTGATAATGCCTTTTAAAATCTCATAGTCTGTATTTGTGATCTGTGGAAAGAACAGGAGAAAATGACTGTGCATCGAGAGATAGTAACTGAGATGATCCGGCCAGAGTTCTCCAAGTTTCAATAGAACTTAGTCAGTTCGTCACGGTATATGTCCCAAGTACTGTCGCTTCGTCTGTAGAGACTGTGGTACAGCGGCATAGAAATCGATACGTAAAGAAAAATGAACAGACTCGAGCTGATAATGACATGAGTGCTCTTTTGTTTTCCCATTGGATGCTTCCAGGACTGCCTCTCTCTCCTCTTTGGGAGGTCAAGGAGTTAGTAGTAAGTGGCATAAAGTGAGAGAAAATCCCTGTATTTGTGGCAGGATCCTTTCGCAAGACGCCTCGCGACCTCAAGGATAGAATAGCGAAGGTATCTTTGGCGGTAGGTGGGAAGAAGAAATTGGCACGGCGACGTATGACGGCTGATATAATGCTGAGCATAGTGATTTCACTGTCTCTCAAACCTATAAGTACTGGCAGACTTCTTTATATAATGAGATGTGATACATTTCGGCAAGACATGATCAAATTAGCTATACTTGATTGGCGATATAATATTTTATTACTTTTCTCCCTTTCTATACCTCGTGACGATGAGAATGATGTTTATAGCATTCTCGGAACAATCGTTCCATTAGTGAGTCGAATGTATGTTCGTGAACAGCGTGACTGACGACCCAATAGAATCAGTACGAAGCAGACGTTGCCGTTAGGCGGCCCAAGCGGAGGAAGAAGGCAGATGCCCCCAAGGGGTTGACTCCCCGGGCGGCTTAGCGGTCGAGTCTTACAGCTCCGTCAGCTAAATCCTCGAACAAACAAGACCCTCCCACGTTGGTGCCAATTGTTGAGTTATCCCGGGTTCCTTGCTTATACCGAAACATTTGAGAGCAGACTACTGGTCCGTCTTGACGGAAATGCGGTCCTTCTATATCATGAACACTTCTGCCCACACGAGTGCTTGCTTCACTCTTACTCACCAATTCAGTAATGGGAAATGTCAACCTGGCCCTTCGTCTCGGCTAGCAGAATCTATGGCCTTCCCCGCTCAGTTGACGACGTGCCGTGTTCTGCCAACATTATTGAGCATCGTACGGCCAGGTGAGATGGAAACGCTCACTCGGTATCAGCTTACCGCTACGAGGTCTCGTTTTCCTTTGAGGAGCTTAGGCTTTACTTATACGCGGTTCTATTTCTCTATGAACGTGCCTGCCAAGGCGGCAATACGAACGATTTATCAAATGAGGCTGTCCTTTACGGTCTAAACTTGACTTTCAGATAGCATAATGGAGCATCGTGAAGCTAATCACTGAGGTTTTCACAGCTTCCAGAGAGGAGGCTTACGGCGAGTGGGCTTGCCACATGACAACCTCGCCAAAATCAAGGCAAGCTTCTGGATCTGCTATACGCGGTAAATCAGCCCTGGCATGAATATGAGGTTCTCAGCAGAGGTAGAAATATATGATATTTCATGTTTTCGAGCATCTCGATATCCATATAAAGAAGTGCCATCTTCCCTTTCAGTTCAGTCCCTATCATCAACATCAATCGCTTATCTTCATCACGATACCTGTACCCATTTCCAAGACATCCCGTCTGCGAAGATCCTCCACGCCCAATATGAAGCTCTCCACCTCCATCTCCGCCGTCGCCAGCGCCCTCCTCTCCCTCTCCAGCGCCGTATCCGCCACATGCTTCAAGACCGGCGCTGACTGGACCAATGCGAACGCGGCGCGCGACATTGTGCAGCAAGCCTGTATCAGCGGCCCCATGCAGGGCACCTACGGCGCAACCGAGACCAAGAGCTTCTGCCACGAGTTCAGCCCCGGCAGCGTCGGCAGGTTCCGCGTCCAGAACCTGAACGACCACGCTTCGTTCAACATTGCGGATGCGGATTGCTATCATGGTCTTTGGGATCAGATCGCGTGCAAGAAAGGAGGGGAGCATACTGCTTCGGGGTGGTATTGGAGGTGAGTGATGAGTTTTGTGCTGCAGGCAGTTGCGTTAGGCTGCTTGATTGTGTTAGTTTAGAGGTGCTGACAAACGGTTTCCAGGGCTGATCCGGATAATGGTGCTTGTGAGGATTGGGAGACTAAGTATTAGTCAAGTCGTCGAGTCGATGGCTATTTATTGAACTGGTAAATAGATGGAGAGAAAGTCCTGCTGGCCTTTGCTGTCGTTTGAGGCTTTTGAGGTTGTTGATTGCTTTGAGAATTGGCTTTGATTTGGCAACTGAGTAGGGTGGAAAAGGGGGGGGGGGCTCTAGTCAGTAGTATTATACGTACCATGAGAGCACTTCCACTCGATTAAACCTTTTGACGTCAAGTATCGAACTTTCATTCACTTCGTGGCGTACTACCGCTCGCAGCTCTATCATTTTCCATTCGTTATCACCTTTCCCCTGAATTGGACGAGAGACTGAAACGTATGTTGCACGCAGATGCTACCGCGTCCTTCCTCGACACATTCAGGAAACAGTCCTCCAGTTATAAAGCTCGCAGTGGTAATATGCCCGCTTCCGATAATACCACGCCATATCGCATTCCATTTCCGGCTTTCTAGCCTAGAGCAATCCTACTCTTCTCGACGTCTAGCTGGCACATCGGCGATAGAGTCGGACTCTCCACTCTACGACTGGGCCCTCCGTACTCTGGATCGAAACTGAAGTCTCGGCCTGAAGGCCAGCTTATTTAAAATTTTCGATTTCTTATTAAGAGGGCTGAAACGATACCGCAGGTGAAGGCCTATAATACCGTCGCTATGAAGTTATCAACTAAAAATCTTAGAGGGGATTTGAACATAAGAAGTATTGCCCTTCTTAAGTTCAAGGGTGAGGTCCTTAGGATAGCGAGGGCATTTTCCACACTAGGCGGGAAAAGGAAATTAACATGGCGACGGATGACGCAGCTCGGGCAAAACTCCGCCTACGCCAAAATTCAGAGCTTCGCTTCCAGATATCTGACATTCGCTCATACAAAATCTGCCACAGGTCGACATGGTGGACGGTATATGAGTATCCTCGGCGTAATTACGTAAACGCTGTATGTACCTTGCATAAACTGGTTCGTCTGGTCCACACTGTCTTCCACCATCGTTGTGGAAGAGTCATGTAATGGCTGCAAGGCAGTCTTCTCGCGGGAGGACTGGGTCTCGCTCACCAGAACACGGCTACCCATTTAGATCCCCATCTACGCGAGACAGAAGTGACAGCAGGCGATCTGATCCTCGTGATATTCTTGGTCTTGATCGTGACGGCGATGGAGGAGCGAGATATGGTTCAAGGCGCTCCCACTCACGAAGCAGGAGCCGAAGAAGCCGAGAGGCTATCCCAACGCAACAGCGAAACGGCAGCTACTACTCGCGTTCGCGTAGTCGGAGCTGGAACTACAGTCGAAGCCAGAGTCGAGATCCAAGTCATCGCAGCCCCTCGCGACAGAAGTCAAAAGTATGTCAAGACCAAAAGCCTTGGTGTGTCACTCGTCTGGTTCCGGGTCCGTCTAACAACCCATCTGTGCCACAGATCTTCATCGACAATCTCACGAGAAACGTTCACATGGGGCATCTGCGAGAAATATTTGCCTTGTACGGTACCATTGAAGAGGTGGACCTGCCGGTGAATTCATACACGGGAGCGAACCGAGGGAGCGCATACATTATTTTCGCCAGCCCGAAGGACGCGGATGATGCCGTCAGTCACATGCATGAGGCTCAGCTCGATGGCACCACAATATCAGTCTCCATCGCTCTGCCCAACCGCCGCCGTTCGCCCTCGCCTCTCCCACCTCCTCGAAGAGCCTCGCTAGCTCAGTGGGAAGATGGCCGCAGCTCACGAGGCCACGACCGACCACCCTCATTCGGAGATCGGTCTGATCCGTACGAGAGAAGGGGAGGCGAGAGATACTCAAGACGTCCTGCGCCAGATCAGTACCGTTCTTCACAGGCTGGAAGGGGCAGACCACCGAGGAGGGGTGGAAGAGGTGGAAGAGGAGGACGGCAGCGTGATTTTGACGATAGACACGATGCCAATGTTTATCGACGCAGATCCTACAGTCGTTCTCGAAGCCCAAGGAGATGGAGGAGCCAGAGCTACAATAGTATGAGCCGCAGTCGGTCGAGAAGCCCAGCGAGAAGACACGAGTCAAGAAGAGAGGTTCCTCCACCACGGCCTGGCAGGAGGAGAAGCTACAGCTACAGTTCTTACAGCAGCCGTAGCGTGTCCAGGAGCCGGTCCAGGAGCAGATCAAGAAGTGTTTCGAGGAGCAGGGATCGCTACAGCGGACTTCGAAGATGAGTTGGCCCAGATGGGAGTTGGTCACGGCCCAAACCTTGAACTACACGAATAGCTTCGGCTCAAACCCTGCCCTTGTGAGGGTCAGCTTTTAGCACTCGATACTTGCCGACCGCTCTAGGCGGACTCTTCATCCGCACGAGAATTTACGGACGGCAGCGAGATGTCTCATTCGACTCCTAATCACCGAATGAAGGCTTGCATCTTAGCCATGAAAGCCGTTCCAAGATCCGCTGGCATTGAATTCGGAAGCAGCACAACTGAGGACGTGTTCTCCGCACAAGTACGCCTGATAGACCGATAACCAGCAGCACAGCTCTACACTTTGCAAGCTTGGTAAAGAGCCGAGTGAGTTCCTAGAAGCTGGTGGTCGCGACTTTGCTCAGAGTATGGTGTTCTCAAAAGTTCAAAGAGGATCGACCACCATTAGGTGGCAACACTTGCGGCTTTGATCAGGCGGCGTACACTTTCACTCTGGTCTAGCGTACATACCCTATTATCGAGAACTATGGTGTATCGCTGCTGTGAGACACTAGAGCCTAGATGCAGCATTCGAGCTTTGCAGTTCCATGTTGGTCCATTGCGGCTGTTAGCTTCGGAACGGGAGATTACCAGGCGCTACTATGCAGAGACGGAGATTTCGACCAGCTGAGAGCGTGATATCTGAAACGATCGATAAATTGCTGACAGATACTGCCTGTATGATTTGTAACATAGCAAAAGGTCACTTACTTTGGCTATACCTGACGAGTTACTTTGACCGTTTGGTGGTCGGGGAGTATGGCAACAGCCACGCGCCGGGCAGGCTGACAAGCCACCGTGGCTTGTATGGCTCCAGTAGTATAATTGTTGGATACGTCGATCTCCCAATCTTCGTACTGCTACTACCATTTTCAACAGCGATATCGCACAAAATGATACATCAATAAGCAATACGGCATATCGCTGTTGATTTCAACATATTCAGGCACATTTTACGGAATAGAGCGTTACTCGCCTCCTCGAGCCTAGGCTTCTTGCTACCGGATGCGTCAGCAGGGCGGCAAAATTCTCACTGGCTGATGACTTTGCTGATCTAAGCCTACAGCTCATCTGTGGTCAAGAAATTGATTACAATCAACAGTGACCTCAAGATCCAGTGCATTGTCGATGAATGACTGGTGTCGAGTACCTGAGGAAAGACCTTCAGGGCTCACGGTGCGGGGCTCCACGGCATCCTTGCTGGGAATATCGATCTACGTCAACATGAGTTGAGAGTAGCTAGCGACTAGGGACATTGCCTTATGAGTATGCATCTTTTTCATCTCTCTGATAAAGGAGTCGGTCCCCCTCCGCCGATCGTAAGTGTTATCGCTCTGATCAATAGTTCATACTATAGTTGAGTCTTATCTGTCACAAATATCTTGTTCTTCTACCTCTGTATACCAATCTACATATATATAACAACCTTCTCAAGTGAAGCTCTACCCTCAAGTCGACAATCGCCATGGCTAGTCCCGAGTATATTCAGAAAGTCAAATCCGACAGCCAGATCTATACCATTCCTTCTTTCAAGTACGAAGATGGTACCGTGCTGGACACCAACGTCGCCTACCTTTCCCACAATCCATCCTCGCCCAAGAAGGTGCTGGTGCCGAGCTGCTTCTCCGGCTTCCTGAACGACACTTGCTCATATGCATCACTCTTCAACCCAGTCCTCAGCGCCTTCTCCTCCTACCACATAATCGTGGTCGCCATGCTAGGCAATGGCGAGTCCAGCTCTCCCTCCAACACGACCAACTTCCCCAAGTCGCTGGACTATAGGGACCAGGTTCGAGCCCAACACTCCCTTGTCACCAAGCACCTGGGAATCTCCACCTTAGATGCTGTTGTTGGTTTCAGCATGGGCGGCCAGCAGGCCTACTACTGGGCTGCCATGTACCCGGATGTGGTGCGACAGTCTATCTGCATCTGCGGCAGCGCGCGGACCACGCCCTTCAACTACGCCTTCCTTGAAGGGCCGATCAACGCGCTAGAGCGTAGCAGCGACTATGCTGACGGCGCATACCGCGAGCAGGGTCTCAAGAACCCAACCAGTGGGGTCACGGCGTTTGGCAAGTCGTACAACTCGTGGCTATTCAGCCCTGAGTTCTACAACGGCAGGGTATGGAAGGAGAGCAGCGGCAAGGAAACAGTTGCTGAGTTTCTGGAGACGCTGAATGACGGCTGGTTGGCCGTAAATGCGGATGACTTGCTGATTCTGGCGCGGCAGTGGCAGAAGGGCGACGTGGGAGTTGTGGGAGGCGGCTTTGAGAAGACACTAGAGGCGATAAAACCTAGGATGCTGATCTTGCCATGCCGGACGGACCAATATTTCAGGCCGGAGGACAATGAGCTGGAGATGAAATACTTGAAGAATGCTCAGTACGATGTGATCCCTTCAGTCTGGGGCCATGTGGCGGGAGGTGGCGGACATCCGGAGGATGCCAAGTGGGTGGATGCAAGGATTGCGAAGTTCTTGGCTGATGGTGAGAACTAGGAGCTGATTACTATGATGAGTCAGAAGTTTTCGGTAGGTGAAAGATGATTAGAAGTCTGATAAAGTGTCTGTGGCCTCTATCTACACACATCGTTCGACAGTCGCTTCGTATTTCATGAGGCTCCAAAAATACACCAGTAATTGATACATTATGCTCTCTCTGGGAGTGCTCAATCAATCTGGTAAATATCGAGATCGGCACTTGAAGTAAGAAGAAGTAGTTACAAGGAATGAAAAAAAAAAATTGCAGAATTCATGTTGCGTGGTAGGTCGACTGATGGTGTATGTCTCTGCCGCGTCACACATGTGCGGACGAGCAAACACCTCACTCAGCAGCAGCTCGACACCCATCCGCATTAGCATCTTGCTAGTCACAAGAATCTCCAGTGCACACAACAGAGTCAGCTCCGCTCCGAGATAGTCTCTATCTTAATATACTAGCAAACCATGGCGCACGGCGTCGTTGACCCCACCATCTTCGAAAGCCTCCAGGCCAAGATTGACGAAGAGACACAGATCCGAGACAAGCTTAAGGAGATTGTCCAAGGACTCGAAAAGCAAGGTTCGTCATGATATCACAGCTTGCATTTCAACAATAGCGTGAATCATCATGGACTGACGGGATACTACAGTCCGGGTCTCACAGGCCCTGCTCTCGCGAGCTCATTCAACTCCAGCATCTGAGCGTGAGTTCAAACCCCTTTTGCTGAATAAACAGAATCAGAACCTCCCATACATCGCAACCACCTTCCAAACTCCTATCTACGCCTTTTTATCTCACACAACCTACACAATCTTCACTTCAATTCTGACATAGATCACCAGTGACCCCAACCCTCAACGACCTCGCCGCCGCAACCGCCACCCAAGCACAAACCATCCAAACGCTCGCTACCTTCGCCAACACGCAACCCTACTACCGGTACAACAGCTCGTGGACGCGCGCCATACAGGACGTCGTCACCGTGCTTCTCACCGCGCAGTGGCTGCGTGACGGCACTCTGTTGACCCTCGACCAAGTCGGCGCGGCTTTGGGCAATGTGCCCGTCAATGTCAGCGCCGGCAGCACCGAGGACCACTTCCACATCACCATCGAGGAGTATCTGCAGGCCCTCGTCAGCGTTGTCGATGAGCTTGCGAGACTAGCTGTCAACAGTGTCACCTTAGGCGATTACTCGCGGCCTCTCCAGATCAGCGGGTTCATCAAAGAGGTTTTTGCGGGGTTCCAGGTGCTCAATTTGAAGAATGATAGTTTGAGGAGGCGGAGTGATAGCATCAAGTATAGTGTGAGTCTTCGCTGTCCCTTCTTCTTCTTCTTTTTCTTTTTTGCTCGCTTCGCTCGAGGTCGATGCTTTTCGCACAGGAAAGAGGCTGGCAACGATGGTAACGGTAAAGTGGGATCAAGCATGCTTGAGACGAGAGAGGGGCGTTGGAGTGGAGTTTGTGATACAAAAGCTAACCAGTTTTACACTTCGTAGGTCAAGAAAGTTGAAGACGTAGTCTACGACCTATCACTGCGGAATCTGATCCCCAAGAGTCAGGAGAAGATGGAGACTTCTTGATGATGTTTGGAGGGCTGAGGTGCGATTATGCAAAAAATTGGCAATCGACTTGGCAAGTCTGTAATGATCTGCGTATAATGAATACAGTCATGGGTCAATCATGAAAACCAATGGAATTGATGGATCTTTCCCAAATATGTAATATTGCCCAAGATGTCGTGGTGCTCGGCAGTATCGTACAGCGTCTGACAAGTCCTAGAGAGGTCTCTCGATACCCTTACTAGCACATTGCAGCACCCAGCTCGTAATGTACACGTCTATCCTCGCTTGCCCGTCTCCCGACTCGACATTTGGCCTGCATTTTGCCAGACAATCGTAAAGCCCCACCTCGAAGCCTCCCTCCTCAAGCATCAACTTCCTCCGGCTTCTTGACTTTCAACTCCCGGATGGCAATCTCCGTATATCGATGCTTGCTCTTGACTATCTTGACCTTCCGGTTCCGCCTCTTCGTCTTCTCCTTGTACCGCATCGGCTCCGCCTCGACACCCATCACCACCGCCCTGCATTCAAACAGCCGATCATCAACGTACGGCTGGCCCTTGAGCGTGAAATCTCTGCTTCCCACCAGCGAGGCCCGGTTGAGCCTGAGCACGTCTCCGGGCGTCACGTCCGGCATCCGGTATGGCAGTCGGACCACGTCGCCCTCTGTGACCAAGTATGCGCGCGCGTGGATGTGCACTGTTGCATAGTGCGGCGGTTGCGAGACCAGTAGGGAGAGAAGCGAGGTTACGGATGAGGATAGTGGCTCTTTGGAGACTGGTGCGGGTGCTGGAGCTGCACTGGATGGGGATGCGGCCGCAGCTGTATTGGATGGAGGTATTGACTGGATCGGAGAATTCTGTTGCTGCGCCTGCGCTGATTTGAGAGCCTCGCTTGCTGAAGTCTTATGTGTGGGCGCGGTGGAAGAGAGCGTTGACGGTGGTGGTTCACGCTCGGCTGGAGTCGAAGTTGTCGTCGACATCCGCGCACGAAGAGGGAGCAGAAAGGTCGGTGGTAGACGCCATGGCGACTCGACAAGAGCTCGACTGACTGTTCTAGTCAACATCATCTTGGTGATTTTTGGGCTGCTAGGCTGTCGTCGCTGCTGCTGCCAGACCAGATCGTTGATGAATCTTTGCTTGCCAGGAGCAATTAGCTTTCTCGACTTGCCATTGCCGGAGATAGCGGCCGAGAACGATTTTCGCGAAGTCAAACTGCGGCGAAAAGTCGTGCCAAGATTTCGGATTCTTCGAGGTTGGTTTTGAAGGAAATCTGCCCGCCACCGAGATATTTGTCTCCAGTGCTTGCCCTTCATTCACGCCAGCAAGCTTCAGTTGCTGGGTCGATATACAGCTAGTGTACCTCGCACTAGCTTACCGCAATTTCAACTTCAATACCACCAGCTGACGATACCTTCAAACCACCACAATGCCGCAGAACGAGTACATCGAGCGCTTCACCAAGCAGCATGGCAAGCGTCTGGATCATGAAGAGCGGACTCGCAAGCGATTGGCGCGCGAAGGCCACCGGATCAGCAAGAATGCGCAGAACCTGACCGGCTTCCGAGCCAAGCAGTTCGACAAGAAGCGACACGCCGAGAAGATCCAGATGAAGAAGCAGATCAAGCAGCTCGAGCAGAAGGATGTCAATTCCCAGGGCAATCCTACAGATGGCAAGAACCCTCTGCCACAGTTCTTGCTCGACCGATCCGACTCCAACCAGGCCAAGGCGCTGTCCAGCGCGATCAAGAACAAACGGGCGGAGAAAGCGGCCAAGTTCAGTGTGCCGTTACCCAAGGTGCGAGGCCTCAGCGAGGAGGAGGTATTCAGCGTTGTCAAGACAGGCAAGAAGACGGCGAAGAAGGGTTGGAAACGGATGATCACGAAACCGACGTTCGTGGGGCAGAACTTCACACGTACCCCCGTCAAGTACGAGAGGTTCATCAGGCCAATGGGTTTGAGGTACAAGAAGTGCCATTGCACGCATCCGACGTTGGGCGTGACGGTACAGCTACCGATTATTGCGGTGAAGAAGAATCCGTCCAGTCCAACTTATACGTCACTGGGTGTTTTGACAAAGGGAACAGTACTGGAAGTCAATGTGAGTTTGGATGAGATAAGAATGATTGTGGAAATGTTCGGATCAGCAGCTAACAATCCCAGGTTTCGGAGCTCGGTATGGTCACAACAGCTGGAAAAGTCGTCTGGGGCAAATATGCCCAGGTTACGAACAATCCAGAGAACGACGTAAGTCATACACTATCAAAATTTTCATTGGACAGGACTGACTACTTATAGGGTTGTGTGAACGCGGTTCTTCTAGTTTAGTGTCTGCGCATCTGCTTATGATTGATGATCATTTCTTGAATTTTATGGTGTGTACTACAACCAATGCATAGTACGGCGTTTGTGGAGAGAGGAAAACCAAAAGACATTGTCGTAGCTATCTTCAGCCGATGGCAGCAGTACGAGCCTTTCCAAATAAAACAGTAAAATCAGTTTTGAGAGGGCCATCAAGCACTCTATATGAGCTTAGAGGCTACTGCTCAACTCGTTGCCCAGACCATATCACAGCGGCGACTGATCGTCTCGACCCCAGATCTTGACCGTCCTGTCCTGACCACTACTTGCTATCCACTGTCCATCCATGCTCACATCAACACTCATGACATTGCCCGAATGGCCACTCAGACTCTTGACCAGCACCCAATCATCCGCAGAAAACACGTTGACATTCTTATCATACCCACTCGACGCGAAGAACGTGCCAGCCTTCTTCGGCATGAAATCTCCCTTCTCGTCCCTCTCCGGCTTCTCATCCAACGACGCAGCAAATGGGCCATCTGTGCCCTTGAACCAACGCAGATCAGACACGATACTACGATGACCGCCCACGCTAGCCACACAGTCAACTTTCCGAATATCCCAGGCCTTCAGCCAGCCGTCCGCTCCACCGGAAATCACCCGGTGAGAGTCGGCGCCCCAGTCGAGCGCGTGCACTGGCTGCACGTGGCCCTTGTCGCCGCCGAGGATCATGACGGTGCGCCCGGTGCGCAGGTCCCAGACGCGGCCGATGCTGTCCAGACCCGCGCTGGCTACGAGTGAGCCATCTGGGTTGAAAGAGATGGCAAAGACGCCGCGCGAGTGGCCTTCTTGGATCTGCAGCTCGGTGGAGGTCCGCACGTCCCATAGCCGCCACGTCGTGTCGTCCGAGGCGGAGGCGAGGTAGTGACCAGCTGGGTGGAATTCGACGCGGCATACACGGCCTGTGTGGCCTTGGAGCTGGGTCAAGGGCTGATCGCTGTTGAGTGACCACAGGTACAGGTCGCCTTTGCTGTCGCCGGATGCAAAGTTCAGGGAGTCGGGGGACACGCCCGAACTAGGCAATGTGGCACCGGGGTACCACGAGAGGCCGCCAACGCGCTCGTTCGACGGCTTCAATGTCCGTTTCTCTTCCAGATTCGGCACAGAAAGCAGCTTGATACCACCGCCCCAGTTTCCTGCTGCCAGCGTCTGTCCATCTGGCGCAAACCTAACAATGCTGACAGGCCGATCTCCAGCTATTTGACTGCCGTAGAGGTCCACCTGACCCAATCGTTCTTTGATAGTCTTCCTATGCTTTCGATGTGAATTGAGCTGGATTGTTGACTCTGTCTTCTGGTACCTAATGCGTCGTGCAGCCCTCGGTATTGAAAATCGGGCAATGTCTTTTCGAGCTTGCAGCAGCTCCGGTGAGCCTTCGGTGTAGAATTCTTCCTCCACGTCCTCTTCCTCCTCTTGTTGACTTTCAGCATCTGCGGTCCCTATTTGCTCGACCCCTTCCATCTCTCCGGAGCCCTCTGGTCCAAGCATCAGCATGCGCAGTCGTCCCCGTCGATCAGCTGCATCCTCGCCGAATAGCGTGATTGGCTCGCCCAGGGCCCGTAACCGCACGCGTACTTGCTCATCGTTGGTCGGAACTGCAATTGCATTTGCCTCGCGCTGTCGTGCAAACTGAGCTAGGATTGCGCTCGCCTTTTCAGGCGCGATGCCTGCGCCTACCGAAACATTGTGATCCCGATCGATGGCTGTGGTAGTACGAGGGTCAGTTACGCCAAAATCGTTGCCTGATCGAGTTATTTAAACGTACGAAGATCTGCCAGTGAGATTCCCTGGTCTTCTTCCTATTCGAAAGGCCATTATCAGCGGCTTCCTTTCCTTTTCTGGGCGAGCTGTTGAGGCCGCATCACTCTTGGCTCTCTCTCGCACACAGGATCGAGAGATGGCTGAAGAATGTGAAGTCGTAAAAACTCCATCGATTTCCCGGCCTGAAGGGATCTCTGAATGACGCATGAATACGGGACTTTGAGCTGGGTCCTGACGCGGGGAACTTACCTCTTGAGCTTCTTCAACATACGCCTGCCTCGCAGGATGCATCGCCATGGCTGCTGCCTCAATAGCAGGATATGACAGCCTGAAGAAAGAAGTAGCGTGCTACGCCTGAGTGGCAGTTGCTTGGTGTCTTGAGTTGCGCTGGGTACGGCTTGGTAGGAACTCGCGGATTGACCTTTTTGTGAGCAGTTTCAAAATATTCTGAGGAGCGATTCCTTCGTCACGTGACAAGGCGTAAAATGCGATTGCTTTTGTTACCTCACAGACGAATGGCTCCTGACTGGAGCGGCATGAGTAGCAGCTGCTTCTCACGTGCAGATAGCATCAGTCCTCACTTTGGAGTTTTGTAGTTGCGAATGCAATTGCCATTTCGAGTAGCTCAACAGAAAATCTCAGGCTATGAAGCCAAACGCACTTGCTGAAATCCACTCAATTCAAAGACATCTGCAGGGCGCTAGTTGCTGACAGTTGGTCCACGGCTGGAGTTTGATGGCGTGCATGAGCCCCCAACGACTCTGCAGATGTCACCCAGTTGCGAACTTCCTTACGAGTCACCCAGGCTCATTCTTCGTTCAGACGGATCTCAGATCAACGAGCATTCACGTGATGATAAAGCTGCTGCCTACATCTCTACATTCCTGTTTTTACCGGCCCCTGCGCCTCAGATCATATGCAAGGAGTGGCGCTGCTGCCTGTGGCTCAGCCGGCCAGTGACGTATGGATTCGCGTTCTCGCCCAAGGCCCGCGTTCCCCCGCGTCAGTGCTGCTGAAAAGCTGGGAAACCGTGACTGACATTTGCGGAGCATACATAAAAAAGATGTGCCCCTCTCGACTCTGCGGACTTTTACCATCAATCATCCCTTTCGACACTACCTTGAAAATTTGATCCAAAGGATCCTGAAATATTCCTACAAACAGCCAGTATCAAGCAGCCTTCACAATGTCGACCGTTGTCCACGTGAGTATCTTCTTCCCTGTGTATGGATCTGACACACTCAGAAAATATGTACTGACGGCCATTCAGGTCAACAACATCTCTGCCCAGACCACGGAGCAGCAGGTTCGCGACTTCTTCTCCTTCTGTGGAAAGATCACGAACCTCACCGTCACGCCGGAGAGCGCAGCTGCAGACGCGAGCAAGAAGGCCACCGTGACCTTTGAGAAAGAGACAGCTGCGAAGACAGCTCTGCTTCTTGACAACACCCAGCTTGGCTCTTCACAGGTGTCCGTCACCTCCGGTGCTTCACTGTCAGAGCTCGCGGACAAGCCAACGACCAGCGACGCAAGTGGAGCAGACCTGGATAACATCCCGCAAGAAGAGAAGCCGAGGTCCCGCATCTTTGCCGAGTACCTTGCCCATGGCTACACTATGAGCGACAAGGCATTGGAGCAGGCACTTGCCCTTGATCAGAAGCACGGTATCTCTAGCCGCTTCACATCCGCACTGAAGGGATACGACGAGAAGTACAACGTGACAGAGAAGGCAAAGTCAATGGACCAGAGCTACGGCGTTTCCAACAAGGGCCTGCAGGCCTGGGCTGGCCTGCACAGTTATTTCGAGAAGGCCGTCAACACCCCTACTGGTCAGAAGCTGGTCGACTTCTACAGCAATGCCAACAAGCAGGTCATCGACATCCACACCGAGGCTCGTCGTCTAGCCGACCTGAAGTCCGGCAGGGATCCCAAGACCGCCGGCCCAAGCGGACTCAGCACGGAGGATGCCATCAAAGCTAACCAGGAGTCCAAGACGACCGTACCCGGTACTGGCAAGACAACGTGCACTTGCAGCGGTGACGGTGGCACCTGCGCTTGCGCCCCTGGTGAGTGCGCCTGCAGTGGCTGCAGCAAGTCTGGCATCGCGGGCGAGCACACCGCTACCGGTCAGGCCGACGTCGTCAGCGCCACTAGCAATGTGCAGCCCCTGACGGAGAAACCTGCTGCATAAATTGACCGAGACTGAATGACGGGAGATGCGCCGCCAAGAAGTGGCATCTTCGGGATTGACGATGAATTTTTGTTTACGAGACACGAAGACCTGTACTTTAGTATTCACTGGACGATGGTAGAGATGGCTCGTCGCCATTGGAGCATAGTTAATCAGAATTGAACTTGCAAAAGCATGCTTAATCTTTCCAAGACCGTTGATCTTTCGCAGAATTATGTCTCTGTCATGTAGTCTGCCTTCACTTATGTCTTTGACTGTTTTGATACCTTCAGTCAAGTCGCCTCTACAAAAACTGAGTGAAGTGTTGTGTTGCAATATATGCGAATTGAGAAGGGGGGTCTTCTTTGGACACGGCCATATAACGAAAGCTTTGAGAAAAAGAAGGGAATTCTATATTTGTATCCACAAACTTAAGACTGTCCGAAAGCTTGAATTGAATTTTCTTTGAAGCGAAAATTGCAGCAGATGTCACTGTCCAGTAGTTCGGGCAGGAATGCGAGCAACACGACCTATGGAAAGAAAACAGTGACTTGTTCAGTTCGTTCGTCTCGTTTTTCTTCATGTTTCTAGAGCGAAGAGAAGGATACATCCTCTGAATTCCTTGGAGAGAGTTTTAAACTTATTGTTTTAGGGAACACGTTCTCAGTCTTCGCATCGTCAATCAAGTCCCCGTACGACCAGATCTGGCGTGGCTGTGGTTCACAAGTCCATCAGGATCACAGGTCATGTCACTATCGTATGCTGCAAGTCAAGATGCGAGTGAAGCTGAGAGTATGAATACACGTTGTGTCCACCAAGCTGAATCAAAATTCAGCTGGCAGCACAAGTCTCGAAGGGTAGTTATCTTTTTGTTTTCTTCTGACATCAACAACCAATCGTCCTCCAATACACAGCCTCATCCCCTCATGATCTCAGACCGAGCAGCATGCTGGGTCCGCTCTTTCCGTTCTGTCCGCCCTCGCCACCTGGCAGGTAGGTAACATTCGGGTTGGCTGCCAGCGTCTGCGCAATCTCCTTTTGAGCCTCGATACGACGGATTTGGATGAGACCATCACCGGCACGCGACACTGCCTTGCTGATAATGTCCGCACTCTCGGCTTCTCCCTCGGCACGGATAACGTTGGCCTGGCGCTCCTGCTCTGCTTTCTCGACGATAAAGCGTGCCCGCTCAGCATCTTGCTGCGCAATCTGTTTCTGCTCGACCGCCTTGGTGAACTCCTTGCCGAAAGTCATGTGTGTGATAGAGACGTCTTCGAGCGCGATGTTGAACTCGGACGCACGCTTCATCAGATCCGTCCGGATCCGCTGCGAAACGGATTCACGCTGCGTGATCAGCTCAGCGGCATCGAACTGGGCCACAATGGATTTGAGGACTTCGTTGCCGATGGAGGGAAGGACACGCTCGTCATAGTCTTGGCCGAGAGACTGTTTGAGAAAGACTCGTCAGCTTTTTGGCTCGTACAAATACACTTCAAATGCAAGCCGAGGCAGACATATGAAGCTTCTTCTGTTAGCTTACCTGGTAGATCTTGGGTAGCTGCTGGACCTCCGGTCGGTGGAGAACTCGAAGTGTCAGGCTAACCATCTGCAAATCCTTGCTCCCAGTTGTGGTGCTGATATTTCGAGGCTTTGTTCGCACGTCGAAGATGATGGGCCGCTGCAGCCAGGGAACCAGGAAGTGTGTGCCCTCGCTAGTGACCTCCTCCTTGACACCGGCCAGCCTGTCGAAGATGACCGCCCTTGATCCTCCCTTCACATCGTAGATGGAAGCCTGCACTGCCGACAGGCCAATAAGACCGGCGATGCCGCCCCTCCATGCTGCGTTAAGGATCCTTTCCGCCATGTTGTTGAGTGCCGTGAAAATGAATCAAGAAAGTGACCGAAAGAGCAAACAAGACTGATGCACCAAGGAAAGCAGGGTGTAGCAAAGGGCGAGGCAGCGGCTTTCCCATGGAAGACAGAATGTTTCGGCATCACCAAAAGAGCTCGACTTCCATTTACGGACTAGCGCACCGCTGAGCCTTGGCGATGTCGAATGTTGCCCGTCGACGTCGTTGAAACCTCTTTCCTCGATCTCTCTCAAAAGCGATTGCATTAGCTTCATTTCTCCACTCCAACATACTCATCAACGACATTGAGACTCTCCGTCAAGATGCGTCCAACTCAAATGCTCCGATCCGGTGGTGGCGTCGACCCCAAGCACGGCGTGTACGTTCCAGCTCCTTAACACAACATTTTGCGCTGCCAGCTGCACTTGTTCAATCTGCTTTGTTTCACGACAAGCTAATCACTGATCTCGACATCTTTACTGACTCTGCTCGTTTTTACAGCTTCATGGGTCCCTGGGGAGACCTTGGCTCGCAGCCACAGCGCGGCACCATCACTTACAGTATATCGGCCAACCGCCAGCGACCTTTTGCCGGCGCAGCGAACGCTGCTGTCTTCAACACCTTCCGCCGATCAAAGAATCAGATCTTCTACTGGCTGCCGACATTTGCGGCTTTCTACTACGCGATGCAATGGGCCGTTAACAGGTGAGCATTTCTCATTCGAGGGAGTGAAGACGAGGATTGGATGAAGGACTATGAAGAGATGAGGAAGTTATCGCTTGTCAGACAGTCTAGGAATGTGGCGAACGTGTGGTCAAAAATGTTTCCAATGGACTGTCTGGTGCACCGATCTTGTGATGGTGTGAAGACGGTTCAGTGCGTACGTGTTGGCCTCCCGACCGGCCACAACGATGACAGACGGTACTGAGGAGAAACAGGTCCACATGATTTACCGAATCACATCTTGTCACTCGCTGACCATCGAACAGGAATGAGCACCTAAACTCCAAGGATGGCCGTGCTGAGGCCGAGGCTATGGGAGTCTAGACATTTACGAATGAAAAGAATAGCTAGACGTAGATACGTCGAACACTTCGCTTTGTACACATACCCTCAATCAACAAGATTTTCAAAGATATGCCGTTTGTCCTTTACCACCATCAAAATTCTGCAGACTCGAAATATCAACCCTTTAAGACATGATCTACTGATTGCATTCGCCGTAGCATGATCAGATCAGCTATCTCAGCAGCCATTGAGTGCTATCTGATTTCTCATATTGTACCTCCCGTTATGACATGGTAATTTCAACTTTTTTTCTGTGGCTTTGTAGTAGCGTGAAGCGTATTTATCGCCAGTAGGATGGTTTCACCTCAAGGTTTGTATCTGTCCATCCCTAAGAAGGGGAGCAGCCGTCCGGTTCTTGAGTTCATTCTTGCCCTGCATTGCTCATTTGCAAGAGATTGATGAAAATTTTCTGCTGTATCATTGACATATTACGGTGATTCAGATGGGCTCGTTACCCTTCTGGAATACAGTGTCTTGGCCAGAAGCTTTCCATGAGCAACACATTTGTACCATACACATGAACGTGTCCGTATAAGCTTTGCTCTTACTGTGACCTCGAGTATGCGTCCACTGCACTTTCATATTGTGGGTTGCTTTCACTTCTTTATCTCCAAGAAAGTGATGTTTAAAATAGCAGTAAGAAAATGGATGGTAAATGGAAAATTAAAGGGAAGATCGTAAAGTATAACCCATTTCACCGATCGCAAGACCGGACAGTTTACGAGATCTTCAATCTAAAATTGAGACATTCATACGAATCTACCTCAGATGCATCTGGAGGGTTGTTGCGATTTACGCTGAACATGCTGCCAAGACTAGCAGATCCCAGTCGCTGCAGAACATGAGCCTCATGTAGTGGAACCTGCGGCTGATCACTAGCACATATGATGTCCACATATCAGCAGTGAATTAGCGGGTGGGGAGGCGCGCGGTAGTGCAACTAGAGGCCAGAATTGGCCAGGAAATTTGCCTGCAAACAAAGACCGCACGCAGCTATAGCCGGAGCGACGGAGACGGTCCCCGGGGCCCCCGGCTCCGGCTGATGGCTCGATTCCCCCGGACAGAGAATCAATATGCGTCAATATGCGTCAGTCTCTTACTGTCTGTTCTTTCACCACATGACCAGCTCGTGACACACGGCCCTTCGTCCTTGGGCTCAACCCACCCTCTCACGAATAAACCATCAGGTTGATCATCTCCATTTCGACACGCGTTGTAGAAAATTCTGGAGAGCGCCTGCGCCTTCGCCAACTCGAAATGAGGTGACCCAAAATTCATCAAAGCATCACCTAGCTTAACCTACAGTCATGAGCGCGCCACCAGCTGGCAACACGCCCGGCAAGGGCTCTGGTGGCTCTGGCAAGCCTCCTCCACCTCGCCTGCTCGCCAGACCAAAAGCCAGTCCCCTCGTCGCCAGGAAACCGAAGAAGCCCGCGCCTCAGCCCGCCAGCAGCGCGAATGCTGAGAAGAAGGGACCGGTGAACAAATGGCTGGGAGACGCCAAAGAGCGGCAGGGCATGATGGAGCTGAAGAAGAAGAGGCAAATGAACCTGTCCGCGCAGGAACTTTCATTATTGGATCGACCCCACGGTGATCCGGAGCCCAGCTTGTTCACAAACCCGCCGCCACCCGGTGAATTCACGGACTATCCAATCTACACCACCAAGAAAGCGCTGCTGGAGGGCTTGCGATTGCACGTTGCTCGCCTCATGTCACACAAGCCTGTCGACGTCCGAGATCCGACCCAGTTCACCCCTCCACTTTATCTCCTGCGGCGAGACATCAGAGCCGCGCTACCAGGTGCGAAGGAAGAGACAGACGTCAAGGAGGAGGAGTTGCAGGGTCCACAAGAGCCTACCGCAGAGGAGGCCGAACGCGAGGCAGCCAAGGCGGCTGCACGCGCAGAGATCGCGCCAAGCCAGGGTGGTACGAAACCGCGACAGAAGCAGCCGACCAAGAAAACGACCCAGGTCTTCATGAAGGAGCAGACGGCAGAACAGAAGTACAGGGCCCAGCTCAAGTACGAGGAGGCACTGCCCTGGCATCTGGAGGACGATGAGCACAAGCAGCTCTGGATGGGGACGTACGAGCAGATGAGCAGCAGCGCGTTTGCACAAATTGGCTTTGAGGAGCGAGAAGGCAAAGAGGTAGCGGTGATGACGCCCCTTGAGAAGTGGTACAAGTTCACGCCAAAGGCACGTGTCGACGCCGAGGTGATGCGCAAGTACGAGGAGCAGCAGCTGGCCCGGATCAAGAAGGAAGAGGGTGCCGAGCGGGACTTTATGAAGAAGTTCGCCGACCAGATGGAGAAAGAAGAGCGTATCCGGGCGGACGACGCCCATGCCAGAGGCAGGATGTTCATTGCAAAGGGCAAGAGTGACCAGATCGGAATCAAGAACGAGGAAGAGCTGGACTTTGAAGAGGACTGGGCGGATGACGAGGCGCCACAGGCTATTGAAGGTGAGGAAGACGATGTTAAGGACATTGAAAAGCGCATCAAAGCCGATCAGGCCAAGTCAAACGTATTCGATATTGTCACCGAGAAGGAGTATGACGAGGAGGCAGAGAAGGAGCG
The DNA here is from genome assembly GCA_027478595.1 of Erythroxylum anguifugum. Classification (NCBI taxonomy): domain Eukaryota; kingdom Viridiplantae; phylum Streptophyta; class Magnoliopsida; order Malpighiales; family Erythroxylaceae; genus Erythroxylum; species Erythroxylum anguifugum. The sequence continues at coordinate 352,816 of JANIPN010501456.1, forward strand.
CCGTGTGGCTGAGCTGAGGAAAAAGGTTGGCAAGAAGACTGCAAAGGCGCTGGTTAAGCGTGAGAACGCTGCCATCTACAATGAGTCTGACGAGGAGAACGAGTACGCTGAAAGCGTGAGTGCTACTGTGCTTATTCTCATTGAAGCGTGACTACGAGACTAACAAGCTCACAGAGCGACTCGACGGACGACGAAGCCCTGGAAGCAGCCGAGAAGGAAGAAAAGGAGAAGAAAGAAGCCGAAGCCAAGGCAGCTGGTGGTGCCAATGCGGCAACCAATCCTCCTTCCACCTCAGGCGGCAACAAGCCGGGCTCCGGCGCCTCCTCAAGAAACAACACGCCCGGACACCGTGCAAGCAAACACCCAGAGCCTCTCGCCAAGACCGCAGCAGCCAGCAGCCTCAAGCGACCCGGCAGCCCCGGCCTCTCCGATGCTAGCGGCAACGAGTCCGCGACTGCACGGAAGAAGCAGAAGAAAAACAAAATCCTCGGCTCCAAGCTGGCATCCAGCGCCAACACCCCTTCACGACCTCTATCCCCAGCCAACGGCGCTCGTCCGGGCATGAGCAGCGCACGCGGCAGCTTCGCCACCTCTGGCGGCCGCTCACCAAGTCCCACAAACAACACGGCCACCAATAACGGTGGCACACCTGGTGCGAGCCGGATCGGCAGCCGCGCAGGCAGCCCCGACACGACACAATCGAATGCTGCGACAACGAGCCTGACCCTGGCACAGGCTCAGAAGAAGAAATTCAACTACGTGCCGTCAAACGAAGAGCTAGCGAAACTCATTCCTCCACAAGGCATAAGAGTCAAGGAGATTAGTCGCTTCTTCGACATCTCAGAGGAGGACCGCAAGCAGCTGCTCACCCGCTTCAAGCAAGTTGCCAGATACGACAAGGAGACCAAGACGCTCCGGCCGCAGACCGACCCGGCTGCCGGTGGAGGAGCCAGGGCGGGCGGTAACAGCAATGGCAGCGGTACGGGGCCCGCCACGCCTGCGAACAGGTGATTCGAATCTTGAACTTTCGAAGCGGTCTCGTTCATGAGTGAGCGAGTGAAGATTACGAAAGAGCCGCATCATGTCTTGTCTGCTCGGAGTTTGATTTATCGGCGTGCCTCCTTTTTTTTTTTCCTTTCTCAGACGGACACTTTTTCCTATTGCAGGTGTGGTGGATACACCACCTACCGACCTAGGTATTTATGAGGCAGCCTGGCCTTTTGACCTAGTAGACGCAACGAAGATGCAGATTGAAGCGGTTAAGAAACAGACACAGAGAGTAAAAGAGCAGCAATAGCAGCAATAGCACCTAGCAATGACAAATTCTGCGTTAGTAGACGGCAGATTTTGTCGGTAACAGGCAATACCCAAAAGACGATTATTAAGGACAAGACTACTTTTTCCCAAAATTGTCGGCGTAATCATACTTTAAGAGCTAGCTTTCAAAGCCCACTTTTATGCCGTTCCTACGCTATCGCGAACCCTCCCCATTTCCGGTTATCTTTCGTCCCTTGGGTTGGATGCTGAACGGCCATGTGCTGGAAGCCAGGCCCTGAAGGTATGATGACCGACAGATAACTTGAAAGTTGCGTAAAGTTGCGTAAAGTTGCGTATGAATCAAAGATAAACACAAGCTCAAGAATAATCAAGTCTGGATTGTCAGAAATTCTGTATACTGCTCAAGAATCATATGTACCGTGTGTTAGGCCGGGTTTGTCCTCTCTATACGCTAGAGACCGTTCGCGCATTGGTGCACTTTCCATATCTTGCCAATCATTAACCTCCATTGCTGCCTTCAAAGATACTGAGCAAAAAAACGTGTGCTTTTCGCGAATTGCGATGAGACTAGTTCCTTGCAAAACACTACTCTTGCGATGATTGATGTCTGCTAGGATAAGGATGCGGTTGAAAGCACGACCAGCACGTATAAAGGCACCTTGTCGTGCTTAAAGCATCCGCCCTTGGCCTCCCCGTTGAAAGAAGCTGTTGAAGGGCCGTGGTATTGGATAAAGTCTTCGAGATGCGCTGTCCACCAATACCCGGTCCTAACGGTTGATCTTGCCGCTCATCCCGAGAGTTGCTATCATCATATAAGCCTTCCTTGCCTTAGCATACGTTCAAACCCATACTCGCCCTTTGTAGCCGCTGCAAGGCGAAAGTAGCAAGTCAAGCTGACGCGATCAATTTCTCCAAATCCACCACTGTCCCGTCCACCTGTATTTCCACCTTTTGCTCTCTCAGCGTTGTGAGCAGCTGCTGTACATTCGCCCTATCATGGCTCTGCTGCTGTTTCGTCGCCTTTACCGTCTGCTGCTCCTCTCCCTCAACCTGACCATCACCGTCGCCACCTTCCGCGACTCGCCCAATCCGCTCTTCTAACTCCAGTGCATCTTTCAAACACCCAAATACCTCTTTCTCGGAAAGTATACGCGCGACATGGCTTGCACCGGCCTTGCTTTTTGCCAATAGAGCCATTGCTAGCCAGCCCTCGCTACGCACCACGGCGTTCTGTTTCTGTGTGACGAGGGCCGCGAGAGGGGCGATGAGATGCTCACTGGAACTGAAGAGTTCATTCTCGAGGCTTTGTCTGTCAGACTCGGAACAGTCACGATATGCGCACTGGAGAAGTCGTTTCAGAAAGCGGCCGGCTTCGATTTTGATTCTGGACTCGTCCGTTTGGGTTGCTGTGGCGAGCACGAGGTGTAGGAAGGATGTGACGGTCTCTGATTTTGCAGTGGCAATTGGATCGATTGGTTCGGAGATATTGGTGGCGACGATCTGGCCGATACTGGTAGGGCTAATGAGCACGCGGGCAGTGGATATAGTAGCTTGTAAGAGGTCGCTTCGCACCGTCTCCTTGAGTCCCGGGATCAAACACTCGAAGAGGTCGGGAGACTTGGACAGGGTGAACTTGCTGGCCTCTGGCACGGCGACGTTCTTCAATAACCTGGTGGCCATGACTTGGGTGGGGTACTCGCCGGCATGACGGAGTACGGGGAGCAGTTTGGACTGCAGTTTGTACTTGTTGACAAGTTTCAGGGCGCTGGCGTCTGAGCGAGCGTAGTTGCCGAGTAGCATGCAGATGCATTCGATCAGGTCTTCATTCCTGTATTTATGGCCATCTGTGGGCCAGGACAGGCAGTCAATCAGAGCAGAGAACTGCGTTTCCGATAGGCCTTCCATCGTAGCTATGAATTCATCTTGCTCCGCAACGTCAGCGATGGCGGATAGACACTCTGCTTTGATCCCGGCCCGATCCACATGGTTCTCAAGGGGCTTGAGAAGTGAAAAGTCAATTTCTCTGTCTGGTGCTGGTTGGCCGAGCCACTCCTCACCTTGGAGATTATAGAAAAGCCAAAGCAAGTTCCATAGATGTTTAGGTGACGATGCGATCGAAGTGCTGAAGCGTCTCGATTTCGTATGAGCAGCCATCGCCTTGACGATGTACTCCATCAGCAACGCCGCCTCACCGTCGTAGAGAAGAGCTTGCACAATGTTGACCGGCAACGTCTGCGGTGACCGCTCCACGTCCCAGCCAACCATGACTTCCGCGAGAAGGTCCCAGGTCTCGGCCGGCAGAGGCGCCCTGTCGTCCAAATGCCGTGAACGGGCATTGTTGTAATGCTGCAGGATGGTATCGAGGCACTCTACCAGACCTTCTTCCTGGCAGCGTAGTCGTGCCGGCTCGTAACCGATCAGGTTGTACAACACTTGTGAGGGTGCGTGAATACAGCGATCTCGCATCCGATCGTCCAAGCTATCTGCTTCATCTGCGATGAGCTCGGTGTAATCGAGTCGGAAGCTTTCAATCAGGACGGGCAAATGGCTATGTGTACCGATCTTGCTGAATGTCTCTCGCGACTCATCTGATCTCAAGGGTCAGTCAGCCTTTCCGGGTCGGAGATGTTTGATATTGGTGGGATTCTCACCGTCGTCAGCGCACAGGTTCGCAATAAGACGCCATATCTCAAAACGATGCTCCAACCAGTCGTCGTCAATTGACCGTCCAATCCCTTTTGAGACTTGGTTCAATCCTTGCAGAAGCACTACTGAGTGCTCCTCGACACGAGCGTGCCGAAAATACTCGTGTATCTGCGGATCCCTTGCGGCGATTCCCAAGGCCTCCGTAGCGGCGCGGCTGACTTTGTGACTGGGACTCGAGTCGGTCAGGCCAGTGAACTGCAGGTTGGATGCCACCACCTGGTCCAGCAGCTCTTGGCAAGAATCTTTGATCGCGATCTTCGGGTCTTTGGCGAGAAGACCATCGTGAACGCTGATGAGTACCTTGGACGTTTTGATATCGGACTCTTTTTCACTTCCACTCAACGCAAGGCCTAAATTTTTGAACAGCTCTACGAGAGTAGTGGGAGGGAAATCCATCTTTGGTATTTGCGAAACTGATTGATGATTGTATCCTAGGAGAGCTGTAGCATAGACTTGGCGTTGTGGGGCGGCTTGAATCTCATCAATGATGATTCCAGCAGTCATTCGACATCCTCACAACCAATCAAGACTTTTTGGAGGAAAGAGACCTATGACTCATTGTTTTGAGAAGCAAAGCTACCGGCCCAAATTCACTCGTTTTGTTGTCCACACAAGATCATCACAACGATCCAGGAGCATTCATAGAAGGATGTGACTGCTCCTTCCTTTTTGGGAGATGTTGAATTATTAAGCCAGGTTGGGTTTTGTGGACAGGTCTACAGCCAATGAACGTCCCGACATTTTCGACAGCAGCCACATCTCTCCTCACCTTAGTAAGTACAGTTATACAAAATATACCTAGGCAGCTTTGCCGTTCTCGACTTCCTTCGGATGCCAGTGGTCTCACCTTGCCAGCGTAGACTGTCTCAGACCTCGGCGAGCCCAGCTAGATAGTGTCTCCGGAGACCTTGCTCCACCTCACGTTGACAACAGAGTACACGTGGGTACCTCTACAACCGTGAAAACACATGCTCATCGCACCAGCTGCCGGACAAAGCGGACACACCGATCGCAGCAGCTTGTGGCTTTCAACACACTCAAGCCCCAGGACACACCCGTAGCTCGTATACACGCCCAAGAATGCGGTAGCGAGGGAGGAGCGGGCGCCGCCGTCGCCGTCACCGGCGTTGTCTCTACCAGCCGCAGCAGCGCGAGTGGCTTGGCTGTGGCGAGGAGAGCGAAGGCGAACCTAGGTACCCAAGTACTCAAGCACCTATAGGTCCCTGTGCACAGAACTACTCATCCCAAATACTTATACAAACCTATAATAACCAGGCTGCTATTACAGGTATCATGCAAGTTATTGAGGGAACGCAATAGGAGGTTCCAGATGATGTCTCTCAAGACCATCCACTACCACCCCTTTCCCTTCTTCAGCTCCACATGCCGGAATAACGATCAACGTGACGGCGCAGGCAGGCAGGACGGGCTCGTTCCCGGCGGAAAGCTTAAAATTAGTGCGCTGCCTTCGCGCGCACCAAAATACCCAGCTAAACCCCAGCTGAGAGCCCAGCTAGCACCCCACCTGTACACGCTCACTATTCCTGCTCAGGATTAGCCGGCCCAAGAAAGCTCTGCGGTTCCTCCCATGTGCGTTTTCTCTTTCCCCTTAAACACCATGAGGCTCGGTGATCGTCAGGTACTTTCCATGCACGCTGCGTCCTCCCCCCTGCTCTAATCTTGCTAGGGAAGGGTATCCATGTGTTGAATTGCCAACCATGCTGAGTTAGACCTTGATGCATTAAGATCCATGTTACGTTTTTTGTCAAGCATTTCCATCTCAATAATGTCTCACGGCATTGTGGGAGAGCCGTCTACCGGGGCAATACAGACGAAAGGTGGCGGATCTGAGCGAGCCGACCCAGCCAGTCCTGTATCTGGTGTGGATATGGCGAATATGGATTTTCTCTTGGTAAAGAGGGGCAAGGCTTGTTGGTAGAGGCACTGACAACTTGGAAGGGTCTCAGGTCTCTCGTCTCGTGTGCGCCGCTGGCTTGCCGTTATCTAGCAGTTGCTTGAGCTAGGGGCGCATTCCGTCACTTTACATGGCAAGGTATAGATCGTGAGAGTCTGTTGCGATATTGGACAAACTGAACCTATCAAGATGTTCCCAGGGATATGAGCCAAGATACGCATACTCTATCGAATTTTAAGGTAGAGAACCACGTCGGCTCCAATACATCGACCAGAAAACTCAGCAACCGAAAAGCCCAGGTGCAGCTCCACGCGTTGAAGCCATTCCCAAAACCCACACTTGGCAAAACCGTGGTTCGGTCACAACACCCCAAATTATCTACTCTACCACCTCGGGTCCCATCCCCTCCCCTACCCAAACCCACACTCACCACACCCAAAAGCATCTGCCGGCACTTGCAAGGCAAACTAACCGTACTATCAAGCTTTCTCGGGAGATGATCTGGGGTGAAGATCTTCGCTCAAGACGTCGCCCATCCCCAGAAATGTACCTCAGATCTTAATTTCTTTCGTTCGCTGCCGCTCTTTTCCCTTTTCCCTCCCTCTCTTGCATCCGTTAGTCTCTTGTTCAGTCCAGTCCTGTTCAGAACACGCCGATAGGTCTTCCTCGTCGAGTTCTTCAAAGATCTGTCAGCAGAGAAGCAGGCGAGATGCAGACCAAGACCATCTTCGCCGCTCTGGCTCTGGCCCTGTCAGGCACCACCTTTGCTGCTCCTATCCCACAGAACATCATCTCAGGCAATGGCAACAACAATGGCAACGGCAACCTGAACAATAACACCATTGCGTCCAACAACTCGATAGGCGACGGTCTCCTCGCTAACAACAACGTGTCGATCTTGAGCTGCTCGGGCCAGCAACCTCAACAGGTGAGACAGGTTCTGAATGGTTGAATGAATGAATTGGTGAACAGTTCTCTGACAACTGCGCCAACAGAGCGGATTGATCAATCTCGCAAAGCGACTGTACATCCTTCTGGAAGTCAACCTCAAGGGCACTTCAGCATCCGTCACTGCCACGACGCTTCCAAGCAACAGCACCGGTAGCGGCAGCAGCAGCAGCTCGCCTGCCCAGGGCGGGCTAATCAACGTTGGGCCCTTGTGCTGAAGTCAGAGGCTCGATGTGAGAGGCATGAGAGGCATGAGAACGGGGAAACGAAAAACAGTATTTGTATATGAATTATTTTACCAGGAAAGACTGGAGCGACGGTTGCATGGAAGAAAAAAATCTGAGCCTGCTCTCCATTTGTACATACTTTGCTTTCTGAAGTTACACGCGACGACTGTCGATTTCATTGGGCCAAATTTCGATTCTGAAAGCGGGGAATTTGAGAATGAAGATTTTGGATAATCAATAATTGGAATGGATATGATATGCATGAACTCTGGCAACTGCACTCACCGACCATCAGTTCACCTGAATTGTATGACGATCCGATCAACGAGACGAGCAATGTGCCTATCACCAAGTGGAGAGCACGGAACGAAACCATGCCTGTGATTAATGCTTTCATCACTGATGTTGAGTACCTTGTTTGATGCCTCTTCGTATACTTAATGACATAGCTCGTAACATACATAGCTCAATACCTATCTGTATAATTATGAATGTAATGTTCTACTTGCCTCAGTCGATAGCTAAGCAATCACTTCGGCAGGTATATAATGAGGTATCTGAAGCCGCACATTGGCTGGGATCAAGGGACATCCACTTTTACTCGCTGTTTGTCTTTGCTTTGATCGGAAAATATCGTGACGTGCATATCGAAACCCATTTGCCCCAAAAAACATCATGGGGGCAAGGAAGCAACCTTGCAGACGTGCAACAACAAATGCTGCATGGCAAATGAAGTCCGGGCTGCGAAGCATTCACGATCAAAAAGCTTCCCTAGTTCTCCTAGCTCTTATGTGTCATATGAGATATCGATCTAAACGTATCGGGTTTATCTCTGGGGCTGTTGCTGGAACGTGGCTGATGGTCTGGAAGATTGAGTCGCCTCTTTCTTATCGATATTGCTGGAATGTCACCTGTTCGATGCTGCTTGATGCAAGATGTTCCGAAGATGAAACGCTCTCTGCGTTCTTTTTACAATTCCGCCCGATTGCTAGCAATCAGTTTCAGAATAACTTCTAAATGGATGTTTGCAGCCGGTAATTAGGTACTGAGTATTTCGGAGGATTGATGGTACAAGTCTGTCTGGGCAAGACAAAAAAATCTGGGCTGTCAAATCAGCAAAGTAGGTCAGCAAGGGATACCAAATAGTCTGAAGCAGCCTGTTAAACCTGGTTCACGATGTCTATACTCTTTCTCAACCTAATGTTGCGGCTCGATCATAGACCAGATCGAAATCTCTTCCCAAAAAGGTGTACAAATCCACTGCTCCCACAACAGAGCACACTGGGTTTAATCTTCACGGTTCATCTTTGAACACTTATATGGAAATGACGAGCCTCTTGCTCACGACTGCCTTTGGAGGTGATGGAGGTAGAGGTGCTGATGATGGCAACATGTTGCACCTCTGTGAAACATCCGTGGTCAGTGGTTGGACTCTCTGAGCGTAAAGGTACGACTCAGATTGTAGACTGGATCATTCAGAGCCATTGATAGGTGATCGAGTCAATGCAAATCGATGGCAGCCAGCGATTCAGTGAAAGACTTGCCGCAAATAATCTCGTCCAGACTCTCGAAAGCTGTTAACAACAGCGTGGGCTCGCGAGGTTCATTCTGCAGAGACAGCTCCTGGCATCTCTCGTACCGAAGTGCTTCTCAAGCCAAGTTGGTCAAGCTTTTTCATTGCTGATACGTCTCTGGATCTCATTGCTGTCGGCAACATTCCGTCATATCGACCGGCAACGATCAAGACTCACAGTCGGAAGGGTACGAGTACGTGTATGTTGGGAGGAAACTTCGAGAGCTGCCCGATCAAACCAATCTCAGATTCAGATAGCGCTTTTGTCTGACATGTGTTTGTCAGTTTATTCCATGTAAGTAAGGAATCTTGCCGAACAAGCGGATAAAATTTTTCCCAAATGGTGAAGGGAATTCAGTCATGTGTGCAATCTCCGAGAGAGATGGTGTGAGTCAGCCGGTTGTCTAAATTTGCAATTTCGACCCAACAAGCGGCAATTCCCTATCCACCTGTCATCACGGTGTGAAGGAGAGGCAAACGAGTAGCTACATGTTTTGTGTGCATCTATGGCTGCATATGCAGTGATCTGTGGAGCAACACGAAGCTCTGCAGCAAGACCTGGTGGGGGAAGGCGCAGAATAGCGGTAGAAGGTCTCTTCACCTTGTTATCTCTTCAGCGGTCGGGTGGAATGTCTCCTGCAGGCGCCGAAAACTCATACTATAGTAGCTCGTGCATGCGAGTGGCTCCAACGATGCGCTTGCTAGTGAAGGGGAAAGTGGGATGAAGCTGGTGGCATGCGTCCGCGTCTGCTTGTCTGCCGCAATCACGCCATAGGGCGGAATGCAAGGGCTTGAGAAGGCTTCCATTGCGACCTTCTAGAAGGTCTTGAACCTTCCACCGTTGTTGATTGTGGCTGCATCGCGTACAAAGTCCGAATGAAGCAGGAGCAGACAATTTATGATCAAGTTACCATTTCAAGCTGACAGCGCAATTACTGCCAGATAATGTTGTGGCACGTCTTCGTTACGAACTAACTCTGGAATTATTGGAAGGGCCAAGCGGCGGGCAAAAAGTGAGTGCCCCTTGGTCCCAGCCCGCGTTGTTCTACAGGATCAGATACCTTCTAATACACCTACCTGAGCAGCTTATTAAGTATCAAGCTGATTAATGAAAACAGTATATTTTTCAATGTAAAGATACATAGTAGGTTATGTATGTTGAAGGCCACATTGTCTAGTAGATGATGAGATATATGATAAGGTAGACATTAAGGTATATAATGAGGTGCAAAGCAATTTGCTTGATCCTCATAGCGAGCGAGGTATTTTGAAGAGCGCACTCATTTCTTGCCCTCCGCCTGGGTTGCTGCTAGAGACACGAGACAGATCCGCGCCCTTGTCGGAAATAGCAGCGCAGTACACATCTACGCAGGGGAGATTGCTTGTACCTCTGCACAAAAAGTTGTGCCAAGCCCGCATCTCGAACGGAATCTCCGAGGGGACTTGGCGGTACTTGCTCTAGGCTCCAGAATTTGTACCTCTTAGTTCCGCCGGCCGTTAGGCTGAGCCGGCCAGCTGGGACCGTCGCATGGCAACTGGGGTTGCTAGCAGACTCACGGACGCTTCTGTCGGGAAGATCAGACTCCGGCCCCACTCCCACTCACAGAACTTGGCTTGGTACCTAGCCTAGATCCATACAGCAAATCAAACTCATCAGCAGCGTGTTGGATTCCTTCCCCAGCTGTTCCGCAACGAGGCAACGAGGCTGCGGACTCCACGCGGCAGCTGAGTTGCACCGGCTCGGGGCAGGGCTGGGATGAGCTCAGCAAAGAGATGACTCTTCTCGCCGAGAAAGGCGCTTACAGCTCTCATTTCAAAACGTCCTGAAGTGGCCGTAGTTCGTCTCTTCTCCCCTTCTTGGCTTTTTGCCGGCGCTGGTGAGCTGAGCATACTGAAACGAGCAATCTGTACAAGCCTGTCCCCTCGCCTGCGGCTGCAGACGAGAGCGGTGACAGGGTTCACTGCCGGCTGTCCGTACATGAGTAAGATATAGGCGCATATGGCGTTCTGTGGGAAGCGTCCTGCTGTGCAGTTTGTGCACGCTTGGGCGGGGTGCGGCCAAGGACAAAGTTTCTATTTGGTTCGTTGAGTCCACCTTGACAACGAGATCGATCCTGACTGGCATGCACACAAAAAGCCAATTCTAGGCATGATACTAAGCCAAGCTGCGGGGAATGAAGTTTACCAGGGGATGCATCCACAGCTGTGCTGCTAAATATCAACCCAGAACAGCATCTTGACATTCAAGAACTTGGCGGTTCATGGGTCGATTCCTCGGCCTTTTCGCCAAATGTTACCTTTCATAAGATTGAGCACAGCTGTTCATACCCCACTTGAGGGCAGCGATGGTTCGAGATTCGCGAAGATCGATGAAAAGGATAGTCGTGCTTCGATGACGGAGCTGCAGAATGGTGCGCCAAGGCTCGGGCTTTTGTAAGGGGCCGCCAAGTCCGTAAGGCGAGGAGGCTAGGTACGGTACGGTAATTGTGTCGCGTGGCCAAGACACCGAGAGATACTGTCGAATCGAACTGCCCTTCTGGATTTGGGGCGAGTCCGATCCGTTGTTGACAGTGCGAAGTCAGTGATCATAATGTTACAAGCACAGATGGACTGGCATGTCGGACCAGTCGCGGAGGCGGCGTGCTCGTATGGCTCCGTGTACTGTATCTTAAAAGGGCACAAATGTGCACAATGCCTGCATGCCTTTTGGTCAACCTGGTCGGGCCCGAATCAGCTGGTGTCAACGGTAGGTGCTCACTGAAAGGAAGCAGGCAGGAGGAACACCGGACCGGAGACCTTATTGTGCACCGGTGACGGCAGGGTTCCGGGATTTTGGCTGTGTTTCAGGCAAGCCACGTGTGAGATACGACACGGCAAAGCCAAGAATTGCGACGTGGGCGGGCGACATGCCGTCATTGCAAAGTAACTTGTCTCTCTCGATCACGGCCACTTGCTGTCGCAATTAAGCTGGCCGCATGAATGCTTCAGGCCAGAAAGGTCAGTGTGGCTACTTGATACAATCATACCTGGCCGGCCAGTGTGAGAAACTGGGTGCAAGGAGAGCGACTGCGGTGATCGTCCGGATGAGCCATCCAGTGTGTCAGAGCACAAGGCTGTGGTTTCAGCCTGACAATCATCAGCACCAGGAACTGAGTCCAGCACTGATTGCTAATATTGCATTCAGTGAGTAGATTTGAACAGAGCCGCGGTGCCAGTGGGTTGACTCGATACGGATTGCTTCAGCTGTCGAGTCATCACAATGAATGATACTGTAATGTGAGATGAGTCAACCGAGCCAGCCGGGGTTAAGAGTAATCTTAATTGCGGTAGGAGGGAGAGTGGAGGAGGAGCGGGTAATGATCTGAGTGATGTGGTAATCAGTTGATTAGCAAGCAAGCGACCGTCCCTGGAGTTCGCTCTCAAGCCCGCGACAAGCCACACGACTCGCACTTGGCTGCAATCAGTACTGCGCTGTTACACCACAAAATTCAAATGCCACTCATCTCATCAAATCCATGCGGAGGAAGATGGGGGAAGGAGGTCCACGGTTTCATGGGATAGGCTTTGTGAATCATAGAGGCAGCGCAGAATAGCACCGTTCCTGCCTTTTCTGTCGTGTAGCAGATGTGCCAAATTCGGACGCAGCCCTCGTCCAGAGTCCGGCTGCAGTAGCACTAGAAATTCTAGCAGTGAGAGGAGAACGGTCAAGGGTCCTGGCAGAGCGGATGCTGCTCACCGGGGGACCATGGAGGCTCAGCAGCTAAGCGCGTAATCATTAGCAGTAAATAACGGCTGCGCACAAAAAGCGAGGCGGTAAAGCACAAAAGAGCAAGCCACAAACTAAGCTTAGACACTCAAAGGTTTTTAGGCCTTGCACGCATGTTGCATAGAAATGCAGAGAAGAAAGAAAAGAAAAATTACCAGTCGAGCAGAAAGTCAATTGGGCGGTGGTTGACTGCAACCAATCGTTTGGAGGCTGCCTGAAGCACCGAGGCCCTCACGGAGACGAAAATTTTGCTGGTCGACGGGCAAGGCAGCCAGGTAGCTGCGAGGCCGAAGTTTGGTAGCGGGTGTAGAGTTGAGCAGCTGCCTGAGGCTTGTTGCCATGTAGATTCCTAGAAAATTCAACAACCTGACGAAAATAGAGGCTGTGCAACAGTAGAGCTGTTGTGTACCTTTTTTCCTGATGGTGTCAACCACGCAGGCAGTAGATTTGGCGTGCACAATCGCGCGATAGTCGTGAGTCGTACTTGCCGTCGCGTACGAGGTACGCGTTTGTCACTGCCGCCTTGTGAGTCCCAAGTGAGGGACGTGCCCTCTCGCAGAATCGAAAAGAAAATGGTGGCAGCAAGAATTGATGACGATGCTCTTTGATTACGGCACCGATTGGCTCCGGAATCGCTGTCAGGGCTGTCTGTCTGACTCTTTGATGGATGGGGAAGTCGGCACAATTGCTGCGACGCTGGAGAAAGTCCGGGCAGATTAGATTATGCGAGTCACAGAAGAGATTGCGGCGGGAAAGTCACTAGCAGACCAGCCGAAGGGGGAACATCTTCATCCCTGCATCAGCAGCATAGCAACGGCAGCAAAAAGCAAGCGGGTGCAGCGGGTACAGTGGGAATAGCTGCATCAGCAGGAGCTGCACAGCTGGGAGGGGGGAGGCAGCTCTCTCTGTGTACCACTGGCAGTGGGCGGACTGGCCCAATTGCGACCGGGCCCTAGAAATGTGCGAGGCCAACTGTGAATGAATCATCAGGCACCTGGCGCGACGCACCTTATCTGCCGGAAAGAGGAAGCAGCGGTGGAGGGAAGCGTGTGAACAGGAAGCTGCGATGGTGCGATGGTGGAATTTGCTGCTCGGCTCAGCAGGCACCCTTCGTAATCAGAGCCGTGATTGGCCGCGAAATTGGTGAGAAAGACTCAGAGACAGACCGAAAGGGCAGGGACGACAAGATGATGGGGAAGGGAGGTTCAAGGCGGCTTTTGGGGCGGAGGTGGGAAATGGGTGGTCGGCCGTAAGACCTTGCTACCTCCTAAGGTCGCGACGTGACTGCGTCGGATGTCGGGCTTAGCAATACACACCTGGCACCTGCTCGGCCCGCGTGTGCGGACTGTAATGGAAATCTGGGCACCCGTAACTCCCGTAAAGTTGGGAGCCTGGAGTTTGTGGGAGGGGGGGGGAGGCCTTGTGTGTGTAAGGTGTGTGGGCGGTTTTTGGTCTGATTCTGCTTCGTCAGGTACGGAACACCGAGTCGGACTCTTACGTTTCGTTTCGGCCTCCCTCATCATCTCCCTCCGTTCAGGCAGACACGCGAGCATATAGTAAAGGTCACGCCCTCCTTCCATCCCAACGGTCATCTCCAAAACTTCACAAACTCCAAATAGAGGATCAAGAGTCTTTCTTCTTTCTTCAGACAAAGACAAGCACCATCTCCACAATCTGATTAACCACGTCCTCGACAACAGTTGCTCAATTCATACATAGTATCGCAGCCACCTCACCTTACCAATCCTCACCTTACCTCACGCACACGCACGCACACGCAAAAACGGAATTACCGGCAGCACACCGCACTGGCCCACATCCCGCCAATCGGATTTCCTGCACGCCAAGCACCACCGCTTCCACCACCAAGCCATTGACTCACGCAAAGCAAAAAAACGGGCCATTACCAATACTCACTCAGGGCTCTCAGCCAACGCTACCAATATACATAGCATCAGCATTCCGCCCACCTTCCACAAGCCTTCTTCCGAAATGCCTTCATCACGAAGCTTCCCTCTCTCACCGGCAGCCGCACCACAGCACGCCTCACCATTCTACCAGAAGCACAAGATGTCTCTCACTCAGACCTACTACCTCGCCCACACTGCCCGCTCCAAGCTCAGCAAGGAGGCTGCCCGACCCGAATACGACCTGAGGGTCCTGGTCGGCCACGCCAACCTTCTGGACGGCCTCATGATCGAGCTCGCCGACGCTGAGCGCGAGCAGGAGAACTGGTTCAACAACAGCGTCCGCAAGGCCCAGACTACTACCACCACTACCACCTCTTCCTCATCATCGTCACGATCTCGCAGCCCGAGCATCTCATGGGCCGACAGCCTGCCTCCGGTTCTGGAGGACAGCAGCAGCGATGAGGAGTCTGACTCTTCGGATGAGGACATGACCGATGATGAGCCCGTGGCCGTCCGCCGCCGGGCACCATCACCCCACTCCAGGGTCTACGCCAACGTCACCGAGATGGAGGTCGACAGCGACGAGGATGAGGACGAGGAAGACGTCGCAGAGGATGAGGACACCGATTCGGAGGAGCTCGCGCTCACCCGCACCTCATCGAGGGCCTCGTTCTCGTCGCCTCCCGACTCGCCACCGGAGCTCCTCCACGAGCTCGACACCTCGGACGAGGAGGAGGAAGAGGAGTCGACCACGCCGCCCTCTCCTCCCACCGAGAGCTTCCCCGCTCCCCAGATCAAGGGCGGCAAGCAGCAGCAGCAGCAGACTCTCGTCTCGCTCAAGCAGGACAACGACTGGCAATCACCGGCCAGCTCGCGGCACACGCCCGAGCTGTACATCTAAAGCAAGCTCGACCACCATCAGTCACGATCGACTTCTTACGATGATACCCACGGCTATTCGGTTGCATACAGCGTCTTTCCAGCGTTTCCAGCGAGTCATTTGAGCGTTTCCAGCGATTCTTTTTTACTTTACTACTACATTTCGATTCTCTATTGCATCATCTTTTGGGACGACAGGTCCGCCTTCGGGCGTGGGACTTTTTTGGAAAACGGGAAACATCCCCACACTGGGCGGATTTCATTGAGTAAAGGTGGAGGAAACAGTCGTGGATGGAATTAGATAGCACTCTACAGATGAGTGGCAGAGCCGAAAAAGGCCTCTTGCCCGGGCTTGAATCTCCCATCTCCTTGAAGGAGGAATGGTCGAGGTCGCCCCAGTGAACATTGAATCTATCATATTGAAACATACAATACCTGCTCCCTAGTCTTTTCTTTTCTCTCTGGACTTGTGTGACTCGAAAATTAAATTACACCATCTCTTTGTTCACTGGAGAGCATGGTGACACGAGCTTGGTTCACCCAGCACATCCGATCTACCCACAGCTCACTCATTCTTTGTTGACAGCGCCGATCCGGACCATCGACGCAAGACAGGAAAACCCGGCACGAAGATCATTCCCAGCTCACAGCCGCGACATCCGCTAGACTTGATTCCCCACGTAAACCTGCTGCCAGACACACACAACACACACACACACACACACACACACACACACACACACACACCCCTTCACCTACACCAATTTACACACAAAGCCGTCTCTGCCCTCTGGCACACACACACACACACAAACGGATACCCGCGCATCGCGCATACCGCTGGCAGCAACACCCGGCAATCTAATTCCTTTATTCCCTTTCTGCTGCTGTAGATCACGCGATGATCCCGCCGTGCTCCCCGCTGAGTCACCCGCCCAACCAAAACCACCCGGCCATCGGAGCAAGTTTGTAGCAGTGTACATTGTCCTGCTGGCAACCACGAATCTGAGAAATGAGTGGCAGACGCAGGTCGATGATCAACAGCAGCCGGCGGCACGAATGGTGTCTTTTTTGTCTTGCTCAGCCGACATTTCCATGTCTTCTGGGTCCCCTTTTGGACCTTTGTCACTGCGCGTAATCAGGCGACATGTTCGCGCGAAATTCCTTTCGCGTGCAAATCTCTACGGTAATCTATGCGCCTCAAAGAAGGGATTGATAGGAGAGGGAAGAGGGGAAAAGCTCGGAGATAGTTTTGGTGGATCGGCTGAGCTCTTCTCGGGACGCAAGCACGGGATCATTGTGGGAAAAAGAAAAGACACCGTCTGTATCGCCATCCAGCAATTCTTTGGACATCACGATGGTTTGCCGTGCATCTTGATGGATTCCCGGCCGCGTTTGCCGCGGACGTCTGACTCGACTTTTCGAGCGTTTGGTAGACCAGAAATCGAGACTGTTGCTTCACTTCCTTTCTTGTAGTTGGCGACAACACGATGCTGGCTAGCCAGCACTTTGTTTGCCTCCTCATCTGCCACGTCCCGTATAACAGCGCAGAACACATGCGACCCGGCGAGAAATGTGTGATATATTGCCCGAATCTGGGGCTTTTCCAAGCTCAATTGTGGACGATTAGCTCGCCAGCTGGCTGGCTGGCTGGCTAGCTGGCTAGCCGTGACACGGTTGGCTGTTTATGGCTGGCTGCTGAGGCTAGCTGTCTAGGGCTGGGCTCATGCTAAGCTCGCTGCTGAATGTTTGAAGCTGCTGCTAGAGCTGTCGGTGAGACCAAATTCAGAGACACGCACGGCAAGTCTGCCAGCGAGGCTCTCCCTCTTCCCCCGCTCTCGCTGGGGGTGCAACGTTGGGCGCAAAGCCTGAATGGTACCGTACAGCGAGCTTAACGAGCTTCCAACGGTCGAGCCCAGCTGTTGTGCTGCCCATTCCTCTTCGCCCCGGGGGCCCAGCCCTCGCTTGGCAAAACATGGCGAAAGCTGAGAATATCCCCGCCAGCCGTCAACCCAAGCCGCGCCATTGTCACACAATCTCGCCAATTCTCGTGTTCTTTGACTGCTGAAGCACAGGTTGATTTGGGACATGTTTCCAATTTCCACGCCAGTGGTAACAATTTGCATTGCGAATCACTGGCAAGTAAGTCACCATGGTTGACTGCCATGTCATCTTATCAAGCACAAAGGATTTGGCTGCCAGCCAGCCAGCCAGCGTGCGACGTTCCAAATCGCCCTGCATCAGATACGTGGTATTGGGCGGAAATCATCATCGCCGGCCTCGGAGTAATTGTTTCCTGTGGTCGCAACCAGGTTCGCGATTGAGCACGTACAGCACACTCTGCAGTAGCCAGGATGAACCAATTCTGCATGTCTCAAGGTGTTACAGTGGTTGCTTTGTACTACAACTGCACTGTTTGTAACTTCGTTACCTCAAGTGGTTCAAATCCGTACGGCTGGGTCCATGGCTGCGTCGTCGGACTTCCTGCCGCGCAGAAATCGAGCAACCTTGGAGTATCACGCACGGCAGCTCATCCGACGTGGCTTTCCCGCCCGTTGACAGCGTTCGTTCTTGTATCTTATCTCCGTCGGAGGCTAGGCTCGGCCGAGGTATCAGTCCACGCTGGCTCACGGTAGGTACATCTACCCAGCTGTCACTGCGTGAAGGTCCATCGGCCACAAGTCCGAGGGTACAGGCACATTACGACCTGCACTCAGCTTAGTGCAAGGAGCGCGACGCGAGGGCGACTTCTCACAACGAGGCCTGCGCCACAGCACCCGCCTCTCTACAGGTACAGTCAGCTCGATCCCTTCCCGCAACACCCGCATGTACCTCTGCTGCCAGTTTGATGGTCTCTCTGCTTGAGGAGGCTCTACGACAGTTTGATATCACGCCTGGTCCAAGCGCTTGACTTGAAAAATCAAATTTTCGCATTCGCAAGATATCGTCTCTTTGTAGAAATTATACGTGGATGTATCCACACACCCACGTGGCCACGATGGGGTGAAGGCTTTACAAATTTTCAGTTGAGGCGAAAATAGAAAATTTCCACAGGGTACTCGCAACGGATACTTTAACGATGACATCTGCGGCGACGCGCCCGTGCCAAATCTCAATGTACCTCCTCACTCAACCACCCATTCTGCTGCACCGTCGACACCAACTAGGTGGATACTTTCTCGCTTCGACAGCCTTGCCAATGGAGACGTTAGAGTTCCACCTTCGGCGTGTGCGAAGAGCCGAGAAAACACCCAGCACCAGGGTCTCATGGAAGGTCTTGGTATCGCGTCTGGAAAAACGTCACCACCTCCCCTCTGCCTGGAAGGGAGCATCTCGAGGCGAGGGCTCCACACGGAGATTGAAGCTAACGAAGCTGAGATCTGGGAGCTGGGAGCTGGAAGAAAAAAGTCTATGGTGTCATCAGGTCCCTGAGGGTCCTATGATCTGCGGCCATCATCAAGGGCCGGTGGTGGATTATTAATTCCGCTGGTCTAGAATGTTGGGAGACGCGCGAGTTTTTTTCCCCTGAGGCTTAGCAAGCACGCGTAAGTACTTTTGATTGTGATGTGTTGAAGGTGTCATCGAAGGGTATTAAAGTGTGGACAACGCTTTGAGATGGCGAGTGAGGGTCTTGTCTACTTTGGTGGCTGTTGCGAGGGGTACGTGTTGCTACTGTGGTGATGATGGGCCTCGCTCGCTGCAGCTACCAGCGCAGACATGATCTATGTTATATTACATTACGTGATCTGGATTGACTGGAGGCTTGCTGATTGTGTCTGTATCACGTATGGTATTGCGGGTGGTTTGTTTTCTTCGCCTGCCCTGTGAGCAATTGGACTATGAACAGTAGATTCCATAGTCGATCCTACTTTCGCAAAATCCACCACAACTCGTCTATGTTCCCAATATCTAAACGCGTAATCACGTTTTCTCGGCTACGAATGTGGACTGGGTAGCGAGAACATAGATTGGAATCCCCTCTGTTCACCCTTGAGATGGAAAAACCTCCTCATGTATGACCCACTAGTGCGTCGGTCGAAGTACCTACCCGATGACACGCCTTGACGTAGAAATCTCAAAATCTCAACCCACGCCCTATTGTACGCTTCGAGTCCAGCGCCATCATCATTCATTGCTTCTATCAGAATAGTACCATCATCAACATCCGACTGTTATGACCATACCATTTCCACTTTCTGCACGACCCCGTCACTCTCACGCATGATCTCACCCTGTAGGTAGTCACTCAACTGCCGTCAGCACCTTACCCCCTCCTTCGGGTGCAGAAAAAATCCCACAGCATTGCACAATCTTCTGAAGAATCTCTTGTAATGATTTCATTCATACAAGTGGGGGCTTAATTCTCAGCTCCCAGCTGCAACAAATGCCGGCAGGTGATAGCGGGGAAGGCGGAAAGCGTCGGACCGACCTGTTGGGCCTCTTGAGATGCGGAGCTTCAGTACGGTAGTGAGTAGTTTTTTGACGTGCAGGAGGCTGCAGCATGCAGAAACTTGGGGAACTACGCTAGGCTCAGGGGTGGGAGACATGGGGTGATGGGGAGATTGACTACATGTAGCTGCATGGTGCGATGGGTTCGGAATGGGGTACTGGTAGTTGCGGCTTGTGAAGGGGTTTTCGTTTACGCGTGTTTGGAGGGCGCAGATTTTGACGGGTTGACGGATTGAGTCGGGCTTCACAAAATCGGAAGGGATCATCAGGTAGGTGAATGACAGGCGACTTAAGCCAGACAAACTCGGATATCAGCGTGGAAAGAAATCTGTCGCAACCAAAGGGGATAGTTTCGCTTGACGTGATGAATTGCGGCTTCGAATGAGACCGAGATTGAGACTGACATAATCGTGTCACGTATGCACGACAATCCAAAAGGTCAGGAAGTGGGACATGGATTGCAAGCGCCTAGGCATTAGCTTGACTGCTCATGTGATTGCATCTCCGGGATGCAGAAACTGCAAATTCGTAAGATTATCAATATGTCAAGGAATTTAACAGTCACCATATGTGACTACAAGGTAGATTTTTAGATCTGAATTATCTCAGGGTAATTCGTAGCGCAAACAACGAACATTTCAATCTCATCCTGACAGCAACACATCAAAATGCTCCGTTCACGCTGTCGATAAGCTAAACAGAATACATCACCACCATTCAGTGCAAAAATTTTCCAGTCAACCCTGACGTACACGACTCTCATTTCTCCTTCATCCTCCCTTCTCCATCCCCGATGCCCGAACCCCATCGGCCAGCGGATACATAAGAGTCCCATGAATTCCCACCCCCAGCGTCTGACTCATTCCCGCACTACCGATCTGACCCGCTGTACCGCTCCCCGGGCGCGGTAATGGCTTAACACCGAATCCCCGCTGTTCCCACCCGGGGGAGCTTTCACTGCGATCACCATCGGCCTGCACGTCACTATTTTCTGCTACTTAGGGTCCAGTAGTTATGCCCGGAGTTTGGCCGTTTCGGAGGATCTCTTTTCGGCTTCATTTATTTTCAACTTTTGAGAGAGTATCCGATCTGCTTCGGATAGTGGAACTGAAAAATACGTGCTGGCTGGCTATTGTCAAACTGGGCTTGGTAATGAGTGTCCAGTGAATGATTTTGTCTGGTCACGATGCCGAAGGGATGTTAGAGTCATTGGAAAATCGATAGCTACTTCGAGTAGTTTTAATAGATATTCATCTTCGATATGAAATTGCTCGAAATTCGAATACTTGAATCGAAGCTGTGAATATACAAACCGTGTTGGAAAAGGTGGGAATGCAAACAGTGTGGAAATGGTTCGTCTCGAGCGAGATTGACAGTGTCTTTCGCGAGGTCGTTGAGTATCTATATCTACAAATTAGTTGTAACAGGCATGACACACGCATGATTTACAATTGTCTGTTCAATGGTCAATGTTCAACGTTAGTTTTATCATATTTTTATCATAAATTTCTGAAAACTATTTCTCAACTTTGACTTCGTATCATCGTGAACATGACGAATTCTGGCACGACCCGCTGAGCGAAGCCATTGACCGGCAATGGTCTCGATCCCTCTCCACCGCTGCACGCTCTATTTCCTTGGGTATTATTCTAGATACATCATCTTCTATAAACACGCTACCACGCAACCAACCTCGTCACATGGCCATCTTACGATGACGTCGATGCGGCAGAGGCAGCACCGGACGAAGCAGCAGCCGAGCTGGCCGCACCCGAAGTAGCAGCTGCCGCCGGCGAGCTGGCGCTACCCGTCTCCGTAGCCGACAGGATCGACTGGACCGTCTCCAACCTGGCCTGGCGGGCGTTGACCTGAGCGGCAATGACCTGCGGGCTGACCACCTCAATGTACATGTTGTACGCCGTGGGCTCCGCGCCGAGCGACGACTCGAGACTGGCCAGCTTCATGTGGAACGCGTTGAGCGAGCTGGCCGCAGCAGCCGCAGTGCCGGTCAAGGCAGCAGTCGAGGTAGCAGGCGCCGAAGTGGTGGCAGCAGGCAGCACCGGGATGCTGGGCCCGCCAGCCTGGACCTTCTGCGCGTCAGTGGGCACAGGGAAGACGGTGGTGAGCGTGGTGTTGGGCGAGGCCGAGACCTGGCCGAAGGAGACGGAGGACAGGGCGACGGCGGGCAGCGGGCTGGGCGTACTGGTGACGGGCGCGTGCTCGACCATGGAGGAGACGGAGGAGACAAAGTCGGCGCCGACGGGCGGGTCGGGCTTGGACCAGCCGAGCTCGGTGGGCAGCGACTCGTTGGCGAACCAGTAGCGCCACCAGTCGACGCGCACCTGCGGGTTCGTGGCCGAGTCGTTGAGCGACGGGTCCTGCATCACGGCGAACACCCAGCCCATATCCGTCAGGGCCAGGTCGCGCGCCTCGATGAACCAGCCCGGGTAGTCCTGGCCCAGCGAGAAGGACTCGCGCTCCAGCCGGACCTGCTGCGCGCCCTGGAAGTCCATGTGCGTGGCGTTGGGCGGCAGCGCGGCCAGCGAGCCGGCGAAGACGGTGGCGTTGAAGTTGTTGTTGTCGTTGACCGCGCCGTTGCCGTACGACATGTGGTAGTCCTCGCGCGCCAGCGAGTGCTCGTGCTCGAACGCGTGCGGCTCCGCCAGCATCGTCAGGTTGGTCAGCGTCGAGCACGCCTGGCCCTCGACGTACTCGCACAGGTTGTAGTAGTTCTGCAGCGGCGTCAGCACCGCGCTCTGTGCCACTCCGAACCCGTCCGAGAAGCCGGAGATGATCATCTCCGCCGTCATGTTGCGCCCGTCCCGCGAGATGTAGCCGTGGTTCGCCAGCGTGTTCAGCGCAGGGCAGGGGCCCCGCGAGTCGTTGGGCCCGGGCGCGGCGAACGCGTGCGAGCCATCATCGGTCGAGTTCGATGAGGAGGAGCCGGCTGTGCCTGTGCTGTTTGACTGTTGCTGCCGGGCAGAGAGGTCGGCGAATGGGTAGGCTGCAGCAGAGCCGAGAAGGGCCGAAACCGCCAGGGTCTTGGAGAAGGTCATTACGAGGGATTGTTTGGGTATGATCAACGGCAACGACAAGAAGAGGTAGCAGAAAGCAAAGCTCGCAGAGCTGTTGTAAACAAGAATGGAAAGTCACACCAAAAAGGCAGTATCAAACTGCTTCAATAAAGAGAACCAGATGGGAAACGAGGTCGGCAATGGAACAAGTCGGCGAGCGTGTGCAGCTGAGGGTTATATATCGATCATCGCCCTGAGGCTCATTGCATCCAGGCTGCAGATCAATGCATCAAGTTTTGAAAACATCAGCACGCGTTGCAGGAGAGCTGCCAGGTTCGGGGCAACATACCACATGGAGCTGCGGCCGTGAATCAAAACTGGCAAGTCAAGAGGCACTTCCCATGTATGGCAGAAGCGGATTGGACCTCGTCTGGCCTGGCTTGGGGCATGGGCGAGCGGTGATCCTGTAGTTCGATAGCCGATGCACAAGTAACGGGGGCTCCGGCATTGACCTTGGCCAGTGCGTCATCCTTGCTGCGTCTTGGCCGGCCAGGAACAAGGCAGGGCTGATATGGACAGAATAGGAAAACACAAATATCGAATCGAGTAAGCAAATGGGCAGCCGCAAATTGTCAGCACGAACGCGGTTTCTCTCATACCTCGATCATGCTCTTGTCAGATACTTGTCATGTCCATCTCCATACATCATGACAGATTGGACCCCAACTTGTCAGACACGACAATTCACGCTCAAATTCATAAAAGAGAAACCAGCGTTCAAATATTTGATCGACACGTCAAGCTGAACGTGGTCAAGATCGCGTGGCCTGGCCCTGGCGTTGGACAGCAGCAGCAGCTATCATCGTGCAGACCACGAGACTCGATCCATGGGATTTGAGCGCAATGCACCACCCAAGATGGTAGTCAGACTGGATAATCCCATACTCGATCCTCATAGTAAAAAGAAAAGAGGGCAAAATCGCGCGACAGCTAAAGAAAGACGAAACAAGCAGGCCATAGCTCAACACGGACGTGTCGAAAAGAGGAGAGCAGCCAATCAGGCCGGCCTTGTGTGCGACGCTGCAGCTTACCTACCACGATGACGCATGAACACCTTCCAGCAAGTCACAGGTGCTCTTGGCGGAAGTCGCGGTCACCGGGGACCGTTGCAGCATCGTCCCCTGTTCTCAACCTCCCCCGGGGAGGGGGGGGGCTCTTCCAGCCGGCAGCTGAGACTTTAGGGGAGCAGCCTGCAGGTAGCACTCCTGCAACCCACGTGACTGTAGCTAAATATTCGCAAGGACTCGAGTGTGGATGCGTCACTCTGCTGGGCCGCGTTTCGTGGCCATGCTGCTCGGGATCCTATGCAATGCATGAGGCCACGAGGAAGCCTTGCACAGATGTGGCAGCATGTTTCACCAGCGACCTGCTGAAAAAATTTTGGTATTTGTAATAGAGAGATGTCGCAGACATCACAGATATACTTGTCGGCTTTGGCATCGCAGCTACCTATCGAAATGCCGATGGCTGTACAACCGATAGTCACGTGAACAGTCTCCTGCTTGATCTCTCAACTGTTAGGGTTTCTGGTCCCAATATTATCAGAGCAAGTCTTGACCAAGATGTGCTTCTACTGAGTATTTGATGTCGTTGTTGTTCGACAAATGTAAAGTGCAGAAACTGCAATTACCTACTGCAAGGTGCAACATGGATCAGGGTTGTCTTAGAGGACTGATCGAATGCTTCGCCTTCACCCTATCCTTGAGATGGATAATCACCGTATTCAAATTCCTTCCCTATGCCTGACCGTTTGCGCTGGGCTGCATTCGTTTCTGATGATGCATGGAGAAGCCATAGATTTTTGGCTTGTTAATCCGAATGCTTGCCAAGCCTTTAAGCCTTTGGTGCCTTTCATGCGGCTGCACAAGGTGTAAAGTGTTACCCAACGAGCTCAATTCTCTTCAGATAACGCAACCACATCATTCGTCATTTCAACTGAATGAACTTCACTCATTCTATAGAGTTTGCAACTCCCAAAAGGAAACAAATTTTCATCAGTCGTCAGCGATCCAGCCGGAGGACCTTTGCTCCCTACCGGCTTCGGAGAAAGTTTTGATAGCCCAGACCGTAAGCGAACGGAAGACTGAGCGAGCAAGCGTGAATTACCAACTGTTCAGCAAGTTGGGTGTTAATCCATCGAAATTGGCTGTTTGAGCAGGGCTAACTCGACCACGTTAAAACAATCAGGGACAGCAGCAGTACATTAGGTACCGCCTCAGCCTTTGAATCTAACCTTTTGAGAATCCACGGCAATGCTCGGCAATGCTCTGTGAGGCTCACACAGCCCGAGTGCATTTCTTGAAGACATGCGTATGACAGCCTTTACCAGCGCTTCTGTGTCAATAGACGCGCTGGTGGCTTCTCTCATAGGCTAGGCACGAGGCGAAAATGGGGAAAATGGGAGGAAATATCCAATCAGCAGGCCGCCACATCTGGCACAGCCTATGCGCCACACATCCCGTGCGCCACAGGGGCCTCAGACCACTTTTACCTTTGAGCGTGCCAGTCTGCAAGCAGATAGAGGTGCAGCGATATGCGATCTGCCTGCCAAATACACACTCTGAAGCCTAAGGAGCCGAATACAATGCAGATGTTTCCTCATAAGCTCAGACGATGGCAGGCCATCGTCCTCATTGTTCCCCTCAAGCAAAAGCTCGAGGTACAAGGTCTGTTGACTACTGGGTCTGTCAGCGCGTTCTGTGCAACTATATGACACTCTAGCTCTTTACATCTTCCTGTATTACCCCCTATTTTGGCGATTGGAGGCAGCAGGGGCTTTTCCATCCATCTGAATTGAAGTACATGTAAGCTTGAGAACCGAGATATCTCCCAGGATGAACTCGTCGAAAACGTTTAAGGGCAGCCTCACGGCGGACTTTGGTACCTTTCCTAGCTGTGTCGGATGCAATTTCACGGGCACAGTCAACTTCAAGACATACGGGATCGGAAGTTCCATCGTAATGGCATCAGTTGTCCTGACTGCCATGTTTGCTGTCGTCTTCGCTTTCTTCCGAGTCGTGGCGGGATTCAAGGTGGAGAAGATTCATTTTGTCACTAAGAAAGGACGAGCAGAAGAAGCCACGGATGCCGGAATACGGAGCGTATTGTCTAGAGCCGCTCTGTGAGTTTGCCCTACCTGCTCATGTTTACTGCCTTCCGCTCTACCTTTTGGCTTTAAAACGTTGCACTTCGCTGACCGGTCAATTAGTACGACCGCGCTCTATGCAGCAAGCATTGCAACCCGCGAGGCCGCCAATGGCCTGAAGGGCGCATATGTGATTATCTACGTAGCGTATGCTTTCCTTCAGCTTTACTTGGAGCTCTACATCACCTTCACCCTGGACCGGGTTCTGGTTGCCCGTTTCTCCATCTTCCGCGGAAAGGAGCGCCTAGAAAGCAAGAAGCCCAAAGAGGATATACTGATAAGCATCTTGAACAATGTCAGCCCGCTGATCATACTCGGAATTCTGGCTCGGCTTCTCATGGTGATCGTGGAGACTGCCTTATTATTTGGAGGTTGGCGAGGTATCAACCAGCAGCGTCTGCTCACCATATTCGCCGGAGTAGCAACGGGAGCGAAAGTCCTATACCTTGTGATTTCCTTCATCCTCATCGCCTTGGCCATCCAGCTACTCGATGTTCACAGCCAGTGCGGAGCGGACAACTCGGTGAGTCGCACATCCCCGCATGGCCCCATCTTTTCATATCTGATCTTTTCTGACCTCCCTGCCAGATCCCAAGATCCATCCTGTTCACATGTGTGTCCTACTTCGTTTGGGCACTGTGTGCCGTCGCTGTACAAATTGCGTACGCATACACGCACACGCTCTCTGAGAGCGGCCGAGATCTGGTGGCAGTGTTCACGTATGACTTGCCGCTGGCATTCTGCTTCCTAGGTCTTCTCGTCGCCGGCACGCGGCCGTACTGGCACTTTGTAGAGTGGGACGCATCCACGTATGGACCGCCGGAGCTATTCAGCGGTATCAGCAGCAGAAACAGCCACGGTCCACCTGAGATATCTGGCACCCAGTATGTCTCTGTCGACTCAGAGTATACCAATAACAACGACAAGCCCTTCATCGGTACCGGCACGTACGAGCAGGGCCCCTACAATGAACAACAGCCCTATGACGAGCGTGTGATCCGCGCCGCCCACGCTGCCAATTCTGCTCACCTCGAGGGAAGTGCGGAGTACGAGCGCCAGAGAAGCCTCATGGACAACGCCCTGCGCAGCTTTCGTCCCTCACTTTACTAGTGATATCAAGGCATTCACACCCAACTGATCTCTGTCTGAGGAGGACTTTGCGCTGTCGACGTTCGTGAGATGGATATGCGCTGTCAGATAAATGGTAGTTTACATTATATTTTACAGGCTGAGAAGCCGCACGCGTGATTCGAGATGCATATATCTCCAATGCGCTAGCGGAGAGACGCAATTGCGCTAAACCCCGATCGAACTTGAGAAGAGTATGTCTTTTGAGAAGCACTTTCGTGACGAGCCGCTTCTTTCTGAAAAATCGCTAGGAAATATTGGAAGGCTTCAATACTAGCAGGATTACATGGCTACAACCCATCTAATCAAACTTCTGGTTTGATGTTCTCATGACACATGAGACAAACATTTTCCAGTCGTTCACAGCAAGACAAAGCGGCTTGCGTGCCCCCCATGATAGTGTCTCCACGTACAACTTCATCAGACTAGAGTAATATACAGAAGTCGGGGTAGCAACCATTCACAGTGTGTTCAATATTCTATCATCAGCGTGACTCCGATTGGTGTCACACCAACTTTGCTTCGGCTGTGACGAGCTCCACCATTTCTTCGCTGAATGCAGAAGCCACCAGTGAGACTGAAGGAAAATTTGATAAGAAACGCACGTCATACAATCAAAAACTGAACACACTTTCCTCTTCATCCGTATCCACACGTCTCTTGACATGTGCCTGCTCACCACTCGCACATGCGTTGGTCAGCTTTTGTCACAGGCCGGCCTAAGCAATCCGTTCCCACTGTTGTGTATCGCGAGCATGCAGTGTTAGCGCATGCACCGCTTGGATGGATATGCAAGCGCCGCGCCATCTTCACGGAGATATAGCAGACCGACGAGCATGCATTCAGAATAGATAGCGCCTCATCTTCGAAAGCCTAGACCTTAACGTAGCGAGCGGGAATCAAGGAAGCCAAGAGGGGATTCAGAACTAGTGCATCCAACAGAGCACTTAGCTCTCAGAACTCTTGCCGACCAGGGTCATTTCAGAGGGTTGCAGACGAGCCGCTCTCATGATCGTCACGCAGCCGCGCTGGCACGATGCGCTGGTCGAAGTGTGCCTCAAAGGCGCTCATGAATGTAAACATTACGTCCTCCCTATCGGCTTGGCCAATGATTGCGAGGCCAAAAGGACGCTCGTAACCATTGTATGCTACAGCACCGAGTGGCATCGTTGCTATCGGGAAACCTGTTAAATTACACTGGGTCAGCTTGGTGGCGAAGTGCGGGGGGGACTTGGACCACTCACGGCCGCATCCAGCTATGCTCGGAATCGGACAATCCATTGGCATGGCGAGCAGATCGAGACCATGCTCTTCCATAACTTTAGTCACGCCGTCTCTTGCGATCGTATTGCAATGATTCATGCATGCTTCGTAAACCTCTCGAGTGGTTGCATTCTCCAGAGCACGGATCAACTTTCCTTGTTCGGGATGCTCTGTGGTCACGTTAGATTGAGCCTAACATAGGCTAGTACCCTGAAAGGAAGATTTTACTCGCCACTTGGCAGTTCAATATCCGCGTGGACCTTGTTGAACTCGACAATGTCTTGTAGAGTCTTTACTTCCGAAGAATCGAGCTCGCTCATGTATTTCTCCACATTTTGCTGGAAATGAAAATCTGTCATCAGGTGAGACACTGAAGCAACTTGAAGATAAGGAAACGAACGTACATATGGCTTTCCAGGACGCCATTTCTCCGTCGTAGGCGAGGTCTTTCGTAAGAGGTATGTCAACGTACTGCTTCACTTGAGCTCCGTGAGTGCCGATGTTCTGGATAGCTTTTGTGTAAGTGTCGTGCTGTGTGAAAGCATCAGTATATGCTGGTTCAATGGCCTTCGGGATATTAAAATCCGGCCAAATCAAGTTTCAAGTACGTACAATGTATTTAAGAGAATTATTGTCCTGCTTTTGGACATGCTCGGGCCAGCGCCAAACCTTTGGATCGAGGAACCCGACACGCAAACCAGTGAAGCTTCGAGTCAGAAAGGGTTTGTAGCCGGAGGAAGGTAGATTACGGCGAGCGTCCTGGTTCAGTACCATTTCTGTGAGGAGTGCAAGATCCTCGGTGGACTTGGCCATCCCACCGACAGCGTCGAATACATCGGAAACAACCCAAACGCCACTCATGTCTGTGGTTCCTGGAGTTGGTTTCAGACCAAACAGCGCCGCTCGTGCTGCCGGTTGCACTATGGAGCCGTCGGTCTCGGTGCCCAGACCAAGTGGGCTGAAGCCGGCAGAGACTCCAACTGCAGAGCCAGTTGAAGAGCCGCAGGGATTCTTTGAGACGATCAACAGAATGAACCTTCCAAACGTTTTAGACTCACTCACCGAATGACCCATCTTGCCCTCACTTCTCTGCAGTCCACCTTTGACGTATGCTGAGCTTGTCTGACCACCAACTGGAGACCAGCCGTTCCACTGATCGGCGCCCCTGCCATTGTCAGCCATACTGGAGGTCTTTCCATTCGAGAAAACGTACTTCCAGCTACAAAACTCCTGTGAGTGTGTTAGCATCGCCGAAGTAGACCAGTTCGACAAGCCCGGACCGAGCAGCAGTGAACCTTACATTCAAGTTCGTCTTCCCAACAATGATCATACCGGAGTCAATAAGCTGTTCAAATCTTTAGCCTCAAGCAGCCTCCCTCTATACCATGTCTCAGCCAGGCCAAGCCCACCTTTTGCACCACCGCAGCATTTGCTTTCGCCTTGGCAGACTTGAATGCAGCACTACCCATAGTAGTTCCCATTCCCAGTTCGTCACGAGTATTGAAGCAGTCCTGAACAACGGTCAGCAAGGTATCCACGATCGGGTCCTGCCTCGATTCTACTCACTTTGATAATGATGGGAATGCCATGGAGCGGGCCACGAAGCTTGTTGTCTGCTCTCTCCTTGTCTAGCCTGTCGGCGGTATCGAGGAGGACGTGTTGCGGTGCGATAGAAAGCATCGCTTTCAGCCCAAGACCTTTCTCATTATGTGCATCGATCTGTTTCAAGATCTTGTCCACGAGCTGAACACTCGTCAGCTGTCCATCCTGTAGTAGCTGCTGTAGCCCAACAGCCGTTAGGCGTAGCAGATCAAGATCGGGGCCGTCGGTGGTATTGGCCATTGGGTACTGAAGGGAAAACAAATCAGCACTCGAGTGGTATCCAGATGCAATGTTAGAAGCCTTATATGGACCCAAGATCTTTTGTGGGTAGGTTGCTTCAGCTCCTTTCACCAAAGACGAGAGGCTGACAAGGCAGACAAGATGTCTCATTGAGCGCATAACGAGAATTTAACAAGTTTGCACTGACAATCACACATGTGCCAATAGCAGCAAGAACCTTTTGTAAAAGCAGAGCCTGCTGCTTGCGGGGCGAGAGTTAATCGGCCGCTTTCAAGGCCCGACCAAGGTCTTGGGATCGTGCATGAGTGATAGATCGTACACAGCGCAATAACTCTCAGAGCGTAAGAGCAGAGACAGCCATTAATGTTACACAAGTCGAAGACACGGCAAGTACGCACCAATAAGGTGGAAGAAGATGGAAAGCGGGCTCTCAATTGTCGAGTGACACAAAACGGGTGATTCATCCACACCTTGGTAATGTTACGCGCTAGCGCCTTCAATCTGCCTGGATTTGAAATCTCGGACACTTCTGAGAATCAGCTAGCTCTTCTTGGATCTGTGCACCCTATCAATGCAATTGCGGTATCATGTATGGCTACCTGCCCCGCTTTTACCTTGATTGCGATGGCGTTGGTGACTAGAGCGATGGATGAGCGAAATTCGCTATCAAGAGGTCCTGCCGATGTGTCTGATAGTAGGACTGGAGCTGAATGTGAGCAGTTTGTTTCCTCGAGATATGCATCGTACAGAATCTTTACAGATTACTGCATGAGCCTAGATGATCGATCGACTCTCGGGTCGGTGTCGATGTATGTTGCTTTGTTGATTGGCCGCGCAATGATATCAAGTCCCACAACAGCCCCGACGTTCACGATCGAAACAGAAAAGCGTCAAGGTCAGTAACGTAATTTTTGATACATCTTGCAGAGCCTTTGACTTTCAACACATGCTGAAAGAAGCTCACACGGAGCATTAATCCAAAGCAGACCGTCTAAAGCCAGGTCCTCAGCTGCCGATCGACAGCCTGGCTGATGTGTGCTCAGAGCCCCTCAAAGTTGGTGAACAGGGTTATGGTTGCCCCAGTGAAGACCGGGAGAGACACTGCAACCCAGGCCGCGATCGACAAAGACCCCTGACCAAATTCCCGAACATTCATGCCAGACAAGGACATGGTGAAAGAAAGAGGCACAAATATGAATGCTAGGAACGTCAGCCGACTCATTCTCTCAGCCTGAACAATCGCTTTTTGTGCCTCAGGGATGAGGATGCTGGTCATTAGCACATCGATTGCCTCTTAGCACCGCTTTTCAAGTGAACGTGAACGATCTCGCAGGTGCTGAAGTTGTTGGTGCAATGCGCTTCTCGCTCACCCGGCCTTCTGTCTCTTGGGCTTTGGCCATCGCGGGTGCTCGATGTTGCTGAAAGATTGCAAGACAGAACTATTTAGCATGCTGTGGTAATATAATACCCCCTTGAGATAGCGAAGTGTCGGAAGACTTTCGAAAAACCTTTTGTGCATCGGCTTCGTGACCCTCGGCTTGAAGCAGCTGCGCTTCCTTGAGTGTGGTTCGCGCAAATTCGTTACGGTAGTATGGCCGGCTCGAGAAGATTTTCAGAGCCTGCTCCAGATACCTTCGAGCTTGAGGGTGCCGAGTGCCTTACAACCGAGGGCTTCGAAGCCAAGACGGGAGGAAATGAACTCGACCTGCTCCCCACTAGTGGCAGCGTGAAGCCCACCGAGACCTCGTTTCTCGAACAATTTGAGAAAGTCGTTGTACGACAGTCGAAGTGAAAGCATGACACCAGTCATTTGGGTGATCAGGTAGGGCAATCCTTTCAGCTTAGAGGCGACCAGAGAGAGCGCGCCCCCACTACCCGCTTGCGGACGGTTCAGCTGTCTTATGAAGCTGGCCGTCTCGTTGAGAGTGAAAGGCTGTGTCACAAGACCTTGATTTGCAGTGTATGTCTGAGTCTTTTGCTAGAGGATCGCGGCTAGTTATAAGCACTGAGCCTATGCTGTCGGTCGGCCAGACGCTTTCGAGCACCCTGAAGTCATCCACGTTGTCGAATATGAGCAGCCAGGGCACGTCGTCACTGCTAGATCTGCTGGAGTCTTCGCAGGATCGTACCGGATGCGAGAGCCAGCCGGAAGCTGTCTGACTCGCGAACACGAGGTCCTGAGCCTCCTGCTGATCCAACAACTCCAGTTTCGTAGCAATCTCGGAAAAGTCGGCCGACAGAGTGCTTGAGACATCTGCTCGAAGCCAGAAGATGGCTTCGAACTTGTCTTGTCGACTGTAGGCGTATTCGAGAGCTATCTCAGTCTTGCCCATACCGCCCATGCCGCATAAAGCAAAAGATCTGATGCCTGAGGGCGCGGCGGCTGTGGTCCCATCCGGGTGAGAAGACGTGGATTCGGGGATGAGGATACGATCAATAGCTTGCATGACATCGTTGCGTCCAAAAAAATCCTTGACTTGCTTGAAAGGGATGGAGTAGCAGGAGAGACGTGGATTCTTCTTGGCCATATCGAAGGATAGAGGGACGGCGTCTAATTCTGGGTTGACGTGCACGTAGGAGCGATCTGAGGTTCCTGCCGTAGCCTGAAGAGGTGAGAGCACCGGACTTATGGACCTTCTGGGTTGGCGAGCGCTTCGCACGGAGAATGCCTGGCTCTGCGGAGCAGTCAAAGAAAGCTATGGGTGGTTAAGTGATCGAGGCCTGTGGGAACCTCATGTTCGAAGCGTTCCCTCGCGCGTTTTGGGGCCTCATTTATGGCGTAGTCGAAGAGCTTGAGAACTTGTTGATAAGCTGCATCGCCCGTCCGCTGCAGGCAAACCTCGTCATGGCTTTGAGAAATAGCCAGCGGACCAATCTCATCAGTCGAATTGGTCCTTGACAACGCCTCTGTCACGACGCGAACCATACGGGGCTTTCGAAATTTTGCGGTGAAGGCGCCACGAAAGACTTTGGTCTCGCTACCCTCGCAGAGTGACAGCACAGGTTCTTGCAGGGTGATCTGCTCGAAAGAGGTGGAGATGTCGACCAGCAGGTCGTTGTCGTCAGGCTGTAAGGCATTCTTGTACAAGGCTGGCCGATGGTTGGAGCGAAGAATATAGTCAACGATGCGAAGTCCAGTTTGCTAGTTGATGTGAGGTGGGGGGTACTGATGAAGCAGATACCCGCCAATGCATTGATGACGCTGAGATTTTGATAAGCCTGTTCACGTAAACGACAGAATGCGATCTTCACAACAAGTCCTCCTAGGCTGTAGCCGATGAACAAGATTGGGCGCCGCTGGTTAGCAGACTCTCAACATAGCTTGACCAGCTGCTGCTGCTCAAGCTCATGCCCCCCAATCATAAGCTGCTGGAGAACAGATAACTCTTGATTTCTTCCGGAATACTCGTACATCCAAGCTTGAAGTCTTTTGGAGTCCTTTCGAAAAAGCTCTTCGAGCCAAGCCACGGAGCTATCGTGCCATTGTTCAACCTATGGAACGTGGATACCCGAGACGACAATGATGCTGACAACCGAGTTATAATTGCATTAGAGCGATTTCGCGACTGAAGCGAAGAAGAAAGACAGACACGTCGGCGGGGTGTGAGGGCCGTTTACCACTCACTCAATCTCTCTAGATGGAGATGGGGTCGTACATTTAGGAAAGAAGGAGACGAGCATGAGATTGGTGAGGAGTGATGTTGATGCGCCCTCGAATCCACCCGATCCGCGTATCAACCGGCCGAGGTAAGCGGCGAGATGAAGGGCGGAGCAACGCCCGACTATGGCCCAAAAAGAAGTAGAGCTACGGAAAGCGAAGTTTGGTTCAAGATGTAGCGCCAATGATCTTCATCGATGGTATATAGGAAGCGTGAGAAGGGTCAAGATTACAATCCTCGTTAGGCAGACTCTTGATATAATCTTGAGATGTACTCATCAGGCACTCTCGATTACAGAAGAAGGCACGGAATTAAATGGGCACAAACGAGGGTAGGCTCGAATTTATAGGGACCTCTCGAACTGTGTAACAAGTCGCATCTTCGCAAATGCTATGATACGGGACAGCAATGTAGGCGACGGTATTGATCACAGCATGCACAGCGGACATGGTGGGGATGAAGCGTGGATCCCGGGGTGGGATAGGTAGGGACTATAGAAATGGGGCTGGAGCGCGATGGCTTTAGGAGCCTAGTGGTGAGCGTGGGAGCTAACGGGGAAAGGACTTGAAGCATTGATGATTACCCAGGTATTGTATGTGCGTTCATCTTTCTGTACAGGTCCTGCGATACCGAATGACTTGGTACACGGCGCCTTGCAAGCGTCGAGGAAAAGAGGGCAAAGTCTGACGATGGAGATAAGCTAGG
Organism: Erythroxylum anguifugum; assembly: GCA_027478595.1. Lineage (NCBI taxonomy): Eukaryota > Viridiplantae > Streptophyta > Magnoliopsida > Malpighiales > Erythroxylaceae > Erythroxylum > Erythroxylum anguifugum. The sequence continues at coordinate 387,283 of JANIPN010501456.1, forward strand.
TTTAAGCAAGAGAATGTGATGATCCATATTTTAATAGCATCAAAGTGACATATCGTTTAATGTTGAAGTAATCACCATGTTCATGATTGATACACCCAAATGTTATCGACATCCTTGGTGTGGATCACAAACGAACAAAGAAGATGAAAATAGGCAAATGAGTTTGCATTCCTTCACGGTAATTCAGCTTCGATGCGATAACAGCTTGTAGCGTCGAATTTACATCTTTGTAACTTTCCTCACAGGCAGGAAAAATTTTCTCCCTCGAGCAATGAAAGAGAACAGTTGAATACCTAGTGTCGCGAAGGTTCCAAGATATTCTGTAGAAAAAGGAAATCGAATCACGTGGCAACGGATAGACGGCACTACCGTGATCGTGCTTGCACTTACACTCACACGCATGAATTTCTGTTCGTCACTGATCTCTCATATGACGCTCACTTACGGCGCAAATGTGATCGTGAGCGAGGTATTGAAAATGTCAAGATGTTCCCCCAAAAGTTTGTAACGCTCACCACAGCGGACAGAATCAAGTAGCTGCCAAGTGCAAATTGTCTGTTGAGCTGGCATTCCAATGATCTGGGCTTGCATTTACCTTCTGGCTCTTCCACCTGTTGCTGTGTACCTATGTTTGTAGTGCAGATCCTGATGTTTGCTTGGATCGTTATGTAAACACCGAGTACGCCGTCAGTGATTGTTGCTCCCAGCGTCGAGAAATGCTTGGGTCCACATGGACGAGTCGAGGAGTTCGGAGCCAATCAAGTTGCCCTTCCGAATGATGCCACGATTACCTCTATCGACTGGAGATGAGATGAAAGGGATCTATAGAGCGTAGATGCGACTGCACTGAAAGTCTTTGCTGACCCAGAAGCTTCGATCAGTCAAGCATTTGTGACCTTCATCGCAATCGTTGATCAGGGCTTGAATATTGGGAAAGGAAGGGCACACTGTCACTCCGGGAATTGATTGTCTTGAGAGGCCCTGAAAGATCTCGAATGACTCGAAACGCATTTGTGAGCCAAAAGAGAGACTGCCAAGTGCAGGTGACGAGTCAAGACGTGCACTGGCATGATGCCATTTACTGCAACTGCGATCATCCAAACAGTGAAGCGTCACACACGCCCATCAACTCGCACCAGCCACCCTCTTCAGCTGAAAGCTGTTTGGCCTGGCTTACCGAATAAGTATTCAACCTTTGCGGTTTCTCTACTTCGACTTGTGCACTTCTCCCATCCCTTCAATGTCGACAATGTCACTCCACTCATGAAGCGTCCCCAATCACTGATCTATCCCTCTGAGCTTTCAAAGGTCGTTGCCACCAACCGCTCTCCTTTGCTTGTCTAACAACATCAAAATGCCAGACATGCATGCAGACGGCCACTCCCTGCAGAGGCCCCTCATCATTAAACCTCTCGATGGAGCACTCATCTGTCGCGACACGTCACATGCTGACTATCTTGTCTTTCCCCAACTTGATCTGCCTGACGTTTGTAACCTATCTGAAGGCGTCATGATCAGACTCGTGAGTTGAAAGCAAACCCCCTCTTGTTCAGCTTGAGACCCTGCATTGCTTGCTTGAGGATGTCCAGCGAGCTTTGAGCTGAAGGCAGAACACGAGGGATCGTATGCTGACTGACATTCATCGCCAGTATGTGAACCATCCCGGATGTGTCACTGGATCAGACGATGACTGGCCCGACGCCTACATCCGCGAATTCAAAGCCTACCAAGTGCTGCATCGTGCCTACAAGAAAGAGACCCTGCACATGCAAAAGCATTTTCGCCGTCTCGAAGAGCTTCGACAGTTGCCCATGGTAGTCCGACGCCAGTTTGAATCGCAAACTGTCGACCTTGGCCACCTCACCCACCTGGCCGGCCCATTCTCTTCAAGTAAGTAAGCAGTCAGAGATTTTAAGACCTTTGGGGCCACCTGGGCCGTCTTGTCGGCAAATATGTGCTACTTGACACGCCATCATCAATTGGAACTATTCAAAAGCTTTTGCGACTGACTGTGAGCAGAGCTGACGCCATGTGATTCCTGCATGGCGTTCTCCGTTGAAGATTCGTCGCCGTTGAGCAGATACATGTCTATGTGGGCCGGACGTAACGACAACGCCATGGCTGCAGCCATACATGGCCTCATTGACGGCCTGCAGTTTCTTCACAGCGTTGGCGTCGCACACAACAACATCACAACCGAAACCATTCGTATTCGTGACGTCTTTAACGGGGCGTCTGGCTCTTCAATGCTATCGACTGGTGAGATGGATCGAGACCGCGTGATCCTGGACGTGTTCACCCACGCCATCATCCATCCTGACAAGGCACGCTCGCTCAAGCACCAATTCCATGACGGCTTCTGGCCGAAAAAGGAGGACACTGATGGATACGACGAGTCGGATACCAGCTCAGAAGACCATTTAGCTCACAGCAGCATTGCACAAGCTGAATATCAGCATCAGGTGCGTCTGATGTCTGTCGGCTACGAGAACGATGTCACTGCTGTGGAGGAAATAATCGAAAGCTTTCGCTGGGAGGTGAGTTGATCTCGGACCATGTGGCCCTATCTCGTCTGAAAACTCAATCGCCAAAACCAGAAGAAGAAAGGATTCAAGAGACAGATCGAAAGTTTCTTCTCCCGAATCTGACTGACATCCACCAGAATCGCGTTCCTACCGACATCATTCGCCGCATCCAGACCATGAGGATCCACAGATACAGCAGTCTCTCCAAGAGCACTGGCGACGCGGAGAGTGGCAGCATGAAGCTGCTCCTGCATGCCTCGAATTATCGCAGCGTCCACGAACCCGAAGCAGTCCATCATACCCTCACCGTGAACGACGAAGACCTATATTGCCAAGTACAAGCCACCGACTTTGCAAATGTCAGCTCTGGCAGCCAGCACTGCACGGCAGACACCAAAGCCGCAGCAACTTGCAGTGGAAGCGATTCTGAGGTCCCAGCCGAAGCGATCGAGCACGTCGCTCAGCCCTGCTCTCCTTGCAGCACCTCTTCCAGCATCACCGAAAAGGCAGAAGAAAACGAACCCTGCCTGAGCGTTCCAGCCGGCCACCGTATCCTGCTCGCTAGTACTGGAGATAATTTCGTCCCAATCATCGTCCCTTCAACACCCGAGCTCCTTGCTGGTGCTGCTGACAACGACAAAAACCCCTTCGCCGTTCCCAACGAGGACGAGGAGATCCTTCTCCCAACAACCTTCCAACCGCCATCTCCTCCTACAGATCCCGAATCCATCGAGTTCGCCCTGCGCGCTGCGTCTCCGACTTACCACTTCCGCACTTCTCCAACGGCATCTCCAACTCTCACTACAGTCAGCACTGCCTCAGCTTCTGCCGTCACTGCCCCCTCGGAATTTGATTTATCGTTTGATACGACCTCTGACAAGGACGATGGAATGAGCGATCATTTTCTAGCAGCGTTAGGTGAAGACGTGCCAGTGAGATATAAGAAGAGCGTCCCGCGCGAGTTTGGCCCGAGCCCGGTCTTCCCTAGTGCTCAAGATCGTGTTCGTGCTAGTGATCGCGCCCTAGCTGCTGCTGCTTGTGTCGTTAATAAAGCGAAGATTGAGGTACATGGCAGCGAAAGTAACGGTGCCAACACTGGTACGGGCACGGGTATGGGTACTGACATTCACACTGGCAGTGGTTTCGACTACGACTACGCCGGAGACAGCCGGGTTCGCGCCAAGAGGCTCAAACGCTGGGAGGCGCGCGTGCTGGGCTCCAGTTAAGTACGTTGCCTGAGTCGGCAGGTGCATCGACGAATGAGGACTGGCAAAATAATTGCAAATAATGGGTCTGAAAAGTCTAGGGCTTTGGGAGAGTGTGTGTACAAAATACGAAGACAACAAGAGTCGAGGTGAGAGTTGGAAAAAGGGACCGACCTTGAGTCACGAAATGGGTAAATGACTGGGTCGTGCGCAGAGGAACCAACGATCCTGGAAATCAGTTGTTCATGAGTTCAGCGTACGTTGTCTACTCGTCGAACGGGCTGAGTTGGATCAATCGGGCGCGTGGTGAGAGCGGCGCATGTTGAAAAGAGCGTCGAGTGTCGTCCCTGAAGGGGGGCAAAGGTAATGGAGGGATTGGTAATGTACTGTATGTACCCTTGCACCGGGGTGAATAGCGCCTGTACTTCGCCCGCGTACAGAAGAAGACAGGTTAATTATCGTGACAAGTCACGGAACAAAATAAAAGCTGATTGAATTTACCGCTCTTTGCGTCTTCCCGTCTACCCGATCTGGCTTCTCTCCCTCCCGCTTTCATGCATGCAAGTGAACCGTACGTTCTATCGTGAAGCAGGTGATAAAGCTGGGATTGAGACGTCGGACGAAATGGAAGTTCTCCAGTTGGATCGAGACACTGGGCATTCAATTTTTGGATATTAAGAAAAAAAGGAGGGTTTACGAATTGCGACTCGCGAGAAAACTTTGGAGCAAAAATTGTGGAAGAGAAAAAACGTTACGACTTGTTCGTCTATGTACATTTGAAACAACTAGCAAGCAAGCAAGCAAGCAAGCAAGCAATCGAGCCATCAATATCCCACCAAACTCTCCGATTTGGCCTTCTCCCCGACTCAATCCCCCCCTATCCCCCCCCTTCCAGACCCTCAAGCCATTCTCTCCCTCTTTTCCATCTCTCGTCATCTTCTTCGTTCCTATGAAGCCTTCCAAAGAGTGTCGTAACAAGCCCATGCCCAAAATATCTTAACGAATGGATGGACAGAAATAAACCAACAAGTCAAGAAGGGGGGAAAAAGTAATCCATACCCGTAAAATTCGTGCTCTCGTAGAATGATATAGAAAAGGTAATCTCACAATCCGCGTCGTGACAAACAGGAGATAAAAAAAAAAAACAAGAAAAGGAGGGACAATAATACAGATTTTTGGTTTGATGTGTCGTGCAGCTTGGGTGTTTTTTCTTTTTTTTCCAACTGCCCGTTTCCATCCGTTCCATCCGGCTCATTCGTCCTGACTTCCACAATCACTTCTCCTCGCTCTCGCCCACCATGCTGCCTTCCTCCCCAGCCGGAATCTTCATCCGGCACCAGCGCAGAATCTCTTCGGTGCCCTTCTCGATAACGCCCCAGCCGGGCACGCGGAACCTGTTTCCGTTAACCATCAGCGTGCGCAGGGTTCCCTGCAACGCTCCCAGCTGAGGCGGTAGTGCAGCAATCTCGTTGCTGCTGACATCCAGCACCTGCAGTCCACGTACAGCATCGACGTCCAGAGCCTCGATCACGTTGTTGGCGGCCATCAGCTTGGTCAGCTGCGGGAAGGCGTCCCTGAGCGAGGGGTTCGTGGGGAGCTTGGTCAGCCGGTTGAAGGGCACGATGAGCGTGTTGAGCATGGGCGCGAGCAGACCGCCGTTGACGAGGGGCTCGAGGGAGGTCAGGCCGTTGGATGTCAGGATCAGGGTTGTCAGGTTGGGGAGGTGGAGCGGCCCGCTGGCGCCGCCGACGAACGGGTTGGTCTTACTCAACCGGTTGTTGCTGAGGTCCAGCGTGGTCATGGTTGCTCCGAGGAGACCCAGGCTTGAGGGGATCTGCTGGAGCCAGTTGTGGTGTAGGCTCATGGTGTGCACACCTTCGCCGACTAGCTGCTCCAGCTGGGCTGGCTCAATGTCGCGCAGCTTGCTGTTGGACTTGTCGACCACGCCGTTGCCGCTCGCTGTCCAGGCGGGTCCGGGCCCGATGACTGAGGCTCCGTTTGCGCCGCCGAGCAGCAGGCTGAAGCGGCCCTTGCTGGGCGATGCAGCTTCTTGGTCCGGGGATTGTGGCTGCAGACGGGTACGGAGCTCGGCTTTGACCTCGTCAGTGTTGAGTCGGGCGAACTTGCGCTCCCGCATCGGGTTGTTCGTCAGCTGCAGCACGCTCAGCTCCTCCATATTTCCGATCCGCTCATCCAGGGTCAAGAGGCTGTTGTTGCTGAAGTTTGCGTTCTTGAGCTTCTTCAGGTCCGTGAAGCCCTCAGGGAAGGCGCTGATCTTGTTCTCTTCGACATTCAGAACCGTCAGGTCCTTCCATTCGGCCACGCTCGGAAGCGCTGCAATGCGGTTGTTTGCGGCGTTCAGGGTCTGGAGCCGGGGCAGGGCGACTTTTTCTTCGCTGAGGTCGATCAGGGCGTTGGTGGAAATGTCGAGGATCTGCAGGTGCGGGACCTGGGTGACCGAAGAGGGGAACAGGGCTCCGTTGAGCCGGTTGCGGGTGGCCAGGATCTCGATGACGGGCAGGTCGAAGATGGCGCCGAAAGGAAGGGCCTCGAGCCTGTTGTCGACCACGTTCAGCCGCTTGAGTTTGCTCAGCTGGCCCATCTCTACCGGTAGCTCGGTGATGTTGTTGCTGTGAATGTCCAGCGACTCGAGCTCCGACAGACGACCGATGCAGGCCGGAAGAGCGCCCTTGAAGCCGTTTTCTGCAATCTTCAGCTCGGCCAGCGCGGGCAGTCGGCTGATGACTTCGAAACACTCAAACCCGAGATGGTTCCGCGAAAGGTTGAGCATGGTCAGCTCCTGCAGTCCGGAGAGGCGCGGCTGGAGCACACGCAGCTTGTTGCCGTGGAGGTCAATATTCTCGAGGCAGGAAAACGCGGGTTGGCCATCGGCTGGGGCCTCGTCCTCTTCGGGAAGGGGTGGAAAGGCAGCCTTTGGAAGCTCCTCAATCTCGTTGTCTGCCGCTAGCAGCTTCTTCACATCGACCATTTCGTAGAAAGCGGGGCCCTGTGCCTCCGGATCGTATTCGTACATCTTCATGACCTCCATGGGCACCTCGGTCAGGCCGAGAGCGGACACGTTCAGCTTGCCGTCTGTGCGAGCAGTGTTGACGCGCTTCTTGAGCACGTTGACGAAGCGAGAGTCTTCCATGTTGAAGGTGTTTGGGTCGGTGTCGGATCCGATGGCGAGTCCGATTCCTGCGCTGAAATCGTCGACCGATGCGGCTCTCGGTGCAAACGGTGAAGAGGTCTTCTTCGCAGCACGTCCGGCCGCAATCATGTCTCGTAGACTCTGTGAAGCCTTGCGTGGGGTGACGTCCTCGACCACGGAGAGACCGTCCTGGCTGCCAATGTCGTCAATGGGAGACAGCTCCTCAAAGGGAGCGGCCACGGAGCTCTCATCGCCAGAGGTAGAGGCGAGAGATGGTGGGACGGAGGAGTCGCCCTTGGTGGTGGAATCGATGGACTTGTTCGCGGCTGTTCGCGTTTTTGGGAGCACGCGAGATCCGGGAGGCTTGATGCCGGCCGCCGGGCCCTGCAGAGACCTCACTGGCTTTGTTGCTGGTGCTCTGAGGCTCTTGATGCCCGACGGAGCTGGTGCCTTGGGTTTCTGAATCTCGCCTCCGAACAGGTCCTTCACGGGAGAACGGGCACCGAAAGGTCGTGCAGGCAGGGTTTTGGATGGTGTGGTGAGTCCCCTTCCAAGGCCGGGCTTTGCTAGGCCTGGCGCCCTCGCCGGCTGCGGTGTTGAGCCCACCGTTGTTCCCGGCTTCTTCAGGGCAGAGCCGCTCCTAGCAAGCCCGTTCGTAGCGGGTGCCGACTTGTCGCTGACGCTTCTCGGACCTGGCCTTGCGAGGCCCATTGGTGCCTTGAGACCGCTCGACGTGGTCGGACGTTTGGATGGAGATGCGGGACGGCCTGCAGCTGGTGGTGCTATGCCCGATGGCCCACCAATTCTGGATGCTGGTCGTGCCATGCCCAGCGAGGATCCTGCACGAGAAGCTGGCCTATCATTCTGTGGGCTTCCACCATTGTAGAAAGTCGAGCCACGTCGCTGTTTTGCTGGCGAAGGCGAGGGTGGCACCTGAGCCAGAGACTCAATTGTTCGGTCCGAAAGTGACGGGCGTGGCCTCCTACGCGCTGCCGGCGTCTCCACCTCTTGTACCGTGTCTGGGAACTCTCCGGCCGGACGAGGCGGCGATCGTGGCAGACCCGCCAATCCGCCCGGGCCGACCATCATGCTCTGAGGCCTTGCAGAACGGCCTGTGCCAGGTGCCTTGAACTGTGCCGGCTGAACCATCATGCTCCTCCTGCTGGACGTTGGAGGAGACATTGGCGTCTCTCGCAGGTCGGCCACAGAGCCAGGCCTCATGGCTGCAGCACTGGTGCGGCCACCAGGGACTGGCAGTCCGGTGTTGACAGAGCTGCCGGTGCCGTCGACGCTGCCCTGTCGGGCAGTGCGAGGCTGTGGCAGGGTCGAGTATCGTGGTAATCCGGTCGACATGTTTTTGTATCTGTTGTTGTTGAAGGACGAAAGGAATGGCGACGTCTCTGGATGCTGAACAGAGGAGATGCACTTTCCGGCAAGCTCGCAGCTGTCCCACGTGAGCAGAAAAAAACGTCTCTCTCTTTCTCTCTTGCTGCTGTGCGTGGCGGGCGGGCCAGCCAGGAATGTCGCGGATGGCAACAGCGCGTTCTTTTCGTTGCAAACAGGGGATGCGGCTTGGTCCAAATAGAAGACCACACTAGCTGCCGCTGCTGCCGTTGTTAGTAACTGTGACGGGCAAGGGGAGAGGAGGAGGAGAATGTTGGAAGAAGAGGCGAGGATGCTGACAAGAGGCTGTTGCTGCTGCTGCTGGCTGGCGCTGCTTGTGCTGCTACTTGCTACTCAATCGATTCACAGCCGAGGACAAGGATGGTACAGCCCCCTTTACGAAGCTGCTGTCGGTAGCTGCGAGATGGAAGGATGTGTGTGACATTCACAAGCTCGCCTGTTGCTCTGCTCTTTTGTGCAGAAAAGGTTCACCCCTTCCCCTGCAGCTGCAAGTAATGGGAGATGGCAGGGTGAAGATGTACACGGCCCGCCAAGGGCCCCTACACACGAAGATTTGGCTGGCGTTCAGTGGGCGGGACAAGCAGTCGAAACGGTGGGCGCAGTTAGTTTTTTTCTTCTCTGTTCTAGGCGGGAGAACGAGGGCGAGAACAAGGGTGAGATCGCGGCGGGACCACGGCAGAGGACGGTGGGAACAGCAGATCCTGCCCCCCCGTGCGCTCGCCGCTAAACTCGTTCCTGAGCCCGCTAAACCGCTTCCCGGTCCGCTGTACCCCTGAAAACCTTTTCGGTCGCTTGGTCGGGCAGCAAAAGCAGCTTAGCTGATGTGATTTCGCTTTGCGGCTTGCATATCAGGCTTATCGTGACAGGTGATTGCTGATTGAGAACTCTCAGGAGGTAGAGTTTATTATTCCTGGACACCAAGCCTCTGGAGAAAGCTCTTACTTGCAGATGTGAAGCCGGTGAGCTCAGGGGTATTCTCGGACTATTCCTATGGTAAGAACCATGATCGGTTCTGGTTACGGCAGCAGCACCAGTGATTGGTACGTACCGATGCAGACCGGTGCGTAGGACAGCCGTGGGCGACAAAAGTGGTGGTAGAGCTATCTCCCATGCCGAGGCGTTGGGTCACGTGTGCAAGATCACGTGGTCGGAGGTCGGGGCTGAGCCAAGACAAGGTCACGTGGCGATAGCAGATCGATAGATGATAGACGATGTGCCATCCGGCGGATGGTAAAGCCGGCGCCGGTTGCTCTTCGCAACCAACCTCCGCTTTTCAGCCCCAGCCACACAGCGAGTGGCAGCTCTCGCACCTGACCTTTTCTCCCCAAATATTCCTGTTGCAAAGCTCGTAGCTATCAAAGCTACACGTCCTGCGCATTCTCACGCTTCATCACCATTTTTGGCAAATTTTTTGCGCATATAGACTGCGCAAATCGCACATTTTTAGTGTTGCTGGCTTTGCGATCTATTGCTTTGCACATTAATCAGGCACCACAGCTGTCCACTTCATCCCACCACCGGCTGACCACGGCCGCTACGTCAGTTGACCGTCGGCTTTCTGCGAACGATCGCTCCACTCACTCTTGTCCACATACCAACAACCCACAACCAGCACGATAGAGACCTGAATACGACGCAAGAAGAGACGCGCACGACAAGAAGTCGCACAACGGACGCATTCACAACGGTCAGCGCATAAATCAGCAGAAATGGCTGAGCTGGCTCCACCTCGAACGCCCACGCCTGGGTCTGGTAGGCGGCGCAAGGCGGACGGGGATCAGTCTCCTCTGCCCATTGGCACCATGACCCCTCCTCCGTCAGATAGGAAAACGAGGCCGAATTCATGCTCAAAGATGGCGGCGGCTGCAGTGGCGCAGACTCCGTCAAGACAGGCATCAAAACACTCACGACATCCCAGCGTGGCCACTTCAGGACTTGGCAGTGGCAGCCTTTCTGGTGCGTCCCCGACGGTGGAGCAGATCCGGGACATGCCAGAGGTTGAGCTGCGCGAGCTCGTCAACAAGCTGGTACCGGCGCTGGGTGAGGCGCGGATGGAGCTCGCACACGTCCGCCTGCAGTTTCAACTCCTCTCGATGGAGACCCAGGAGCAGGCGCAGCGGGCCGAAGTGGAGCACGACATGACGAGGAAGGAGCTGGAGGTGCTCCAGGCTGGCAGTCCCGTGATCCAGAACCGAGCCATGATCAACCCGGACCCGCACTCGTCGCTCGGCACGGCACACCAGCAGCGTGACGAGGCGCTGCAGGTCGGCCGACAGCTCGAGCAGGAGAATGCAGCGTTGGAGCGCAGGCTCAGGGACGCGAAGCGAGTCATCAAGTACCTGGACGGCCAGAATTTCGAGCTCAAGGAGAAGATGGTGCTGCTGCGTCAGCGGATAATCGACAACCGGAACCACTTCAACGAGATGCGAGCCGCGGGCATGATCCACTCCAGCCCCGGCTCTCCCCACGCCGCCACCAGCACGACTGCCAACAGCGTCAGCCACTACGCAACGCCCGCCCGCCCACGCAAGCACACAGACCGACTCACGGTGGGAGGCACGGGACGCAACAAGCAGCTCATCACGCCCAACACGGCCCGACCGCAGGACGACCCGTTCGGCGCACTCCTGTTCGCGGGCGAGGTTCTCAACGCACAGCACCAGCGTGCCAGCGTGCCCAGCACCCCGTCGCCGGCACGCACCATGCGCCAGCCGGTGGGCCACACGCGCGGCACGCTCAGCCTCTCCTCGCTACCGGTCACGCCCAAGGCCGCTCAGTTTGCGCCAATCAACGCTGGTGGTGGTGGAGCCACGCCAGCGGCCGGGAACGAGGCCAACAGCAAGCAGCGTCGGCAGAGCTACGGCCGTCGAGGCAGTGCGAGCACCATCTCCGACTCGGACGACCGCAACGAGCTGCTCCTCAGCCGTGCCAGGGCGGCCGACGAGGCCTCGCTGAGTGATGAAGATTTGCCGGGCAGCCAGGCCAGCAGGGTGGCCAGCGATCTGCTGAAGCGGCAAAGCGATGGCCTCCGGCAGACAAAGATCACGGGCAGGGTGGTCAAGAACAACAGCGGCAAGCGGGCCCGGTCGAGCGGAGCAAAGGAGTTTGAGTCGCCCAAGAAGCAGAAGACGGCGGGCAGCGAAGGCTTGGGACTGGGCATTGGCATGTGGCCAAGCCCGGCCAGATGAGGGTGTCGTCACGGCCTAGGCAGAGCCAGATATTTAAAAAAAAAAAAAAGAATGGACTTGAAAAGGGAAAAGAGCGAAAGAGAGAGATGATTGACGGAGCTACTGACAGGGCAGAGAGATTGGGGGACTATGGAAACTATCATGAGAATCGTGTGAACGTCGGAAGAGTAATGGAGACGGGATCACTCCCAGGATAATGAGTTGACGAAAGCAGATGAGACTGATGTGAGCTGAGGAACTGTGACTTGTGTTGAAGCTATGACATGTATAATAATCTCGAATATTGATATTTATGAAGACTGAAGCCTCGATAAAATCCTCAAGTAGATAGAAACTTTAGCTGACAGTATGATATCAAAAATCTAGCAGACAAATTCTCTCACTGCAATTCCATCACAGGCATTTCAACTTGGAATCTACTTCACCAATACACGACGTACACCATCCCTCTATTACGGTACCTCACAGCCATCCCAAGTTACCTCCTTAAAAGCCCGAGATACCATCCAGTGCTCAAACAGAGAACAATCTCGGCCGAACCCTCCCCCCAACACCGACACCTCGCACGATCTCGTCGCCCGAGGCGGAAGTGCGGACTTCTCTCCTCCTCTTCTCTCCCCACCCACGCAAAAGAACTACCCAAAAAGTAATCAGATAATCTCAACCTTATCGAACTTGTTTCCCCGAGAGACTCGCAGCAGATCAAGCTAGTCTAATTTTAAGCCTCGACCAGCGAGAAGGTAACTGCAGAGATGGTCGGATCTGCCACCTCCTCGGAGAGTCCATGGTATATTTGTGTAATTTATTGATGATGATGATGATGATGATGTTGGGTATGGTACATGATAGATGTTGTGAGAGATTAGATGTTGGTGCATGTCATGGCGTGGCGTGGCATGGCTGTAGAGTCCTTGCTGCCGCTGTCGTTGACGCTGTTGGAGGCGGAATGGTGTGCGGGAAAGGCGGGAGGAGAGGGACTCGGACTCGGACTCTCTGCAAGACATCAGCAAAGAGCCTCAGAACTGGTATTATTAGCTAATTTTTAATCTCTTCAGTTAGTTCTACGAGATGTCAGTGCGTTTGAAGTTCCTTATTATGTGTCTCTCTTTGTACGAAATGAGACGGCACCACGCGTCTACCAAAATGTCTTCTAGTATAGGCAACTAAACTGACGACGTGACTCACGATCTGCAAAGCCACCAATGCAGAGTCGGAACTATCAACGCACTTGGAGCCGAGCTGTCAATTCAGCGACCCACCAGACTTCCCAGGGCATTCGTTGTTCTGTGAATTTATCTGGGAATCCAATTGGTCGTCCAGTGTCATAATCTTCCGGCATCGGCAGTGTACCATTCAGAGCTCTACATCTTCACTACTCACAATACAGAACAACCAGTCGGTCTCGTAGCCGGTTCCTGTCCCTCGCCGGTGGGCAGAACCGCCGGTCATGATGCTAAGGACTAGCTAAACCTACTAGCTGAAAGACCTAAATAGCCTAACTACTGGTAGCACTCCGTGGCCGGATGCAGATCCTGTATGATTTCCAATCGAGACTCCACACGCCCGGCTTTTACGTGCGAGCCAATCAGTGCCCAGATTCAACCTTAGCCTGGGCTCGACATGTCGACTATATCCCTGGGCATTGTCCCTCATTGTTTGCTGTGAATTGTTCTCTTTTGTTCTCATCATCAAGTGAGAGAAGAATTTGTAAATCGTCTACTGTGAATTGCCTCTCTATACATCCAAAATGGTGCACTTCTTCCCCTCCATCCCCGACTCCACCAAGGACTTTATCCTCAAGCAGCCCATCTTCTTTGTCGGCACCGCGCCGCTGACAGGACAGCATGTCAACTGCACACCGAAAGGTATGTGAATCTATAATAGTCACCTAGCCAATTTTATTCCATGTCAATCCACGATATGTACTTGAGAGAACCTATCAACATTTCCCATCCTCCACCAAGCACACTTGCAACATGTATCATTCCAGGAAGAATTGTCACAAGAAGAACAAATCGGCACCTTCACCTCATTCTATATCAATACTAACTCTCTCCCTCGCCAGGCCACCCCTCCCGAACATTCGCCGTCCTCTCCCCCACCAAAGTCGCCTACCTCGACTTCTCCGGCTCCTCCTCCGAGACCATCAGCCACATCTACGAGAACGGGCGCGCCACCCTGCTATTCGTCAGCTTCGTGACGGCTCCACTCATTGTGCGACTGTACTGCACAGGCACCGTGATTGAACGCGACGACCCACGCTTCCGACCCATGGTGGAGCAGATGCACGCCTCGGGCATGCAGAAGCACGAGCCCAACGCCAAAGTAAAAAATGCAGTAGAAGCCGAGCTCGAGCGACGGGAGCGGGAACTCGCCGAGCAGGAACTCAGCGGCAACGTCAGAGAAGCGAACGGGGACGACATCGAGGACGAGGAGAGCGGGAGCAAGAAGAAACGCACATTCCGGCCCAGCGACGTGGACATGCGCGCCTCAGACGGCGCAGGGCTCGTCGGCGTGCGCGCCGTGATTGTGCTGGACGTGAACGAGTGCCAGCGCAGCTGTGGTTTCGGGATCCCGCTCATCAAAATGTCCCACGACGGGGTTTTGAGAGAAGGCAGCCAAGACGCGCCTATCATCACTGCGCAGAAGCAAATCACCGCTGATGAGGATGCCACGAACCCGCCGTCGCCGCCCGCGACACCCACGCGCCTGGAGCAGAGCGTGACGCAGACGAGGTCCCAGGACGTCTACGACCGGACGGGCGTCCAGTTCGATGCTAATTGGGACGATCGGACCAGGCTGGAGTGGGAGACGAGCAAGATGATGGTCACTGGCCAGCTGGAGGGGTTTAGGAGGAAGTATAACCTGACGAGCTTGGATGGGCTGCCCGGCGTGCGCATGACGTGTAGAAACTGGCAGGAGAGGTGGGCGATTGAGGCTGAGGCGTGGGCGAGGCGGACGTTTGTGGGCCAGAGGGCGACGCTGATCGTAGGGATGTTGGTGGCGTTGCTGTTGAGGAGGGTGTTGGTCAATCTGTATGAGACTGTGATGGGATGATTGATCGGTTTGCGTTTGAGATGTGATGCAATTTGATTAGCATATTGGGATGAGATGGGATTGGAAAGGGACCTTTTTGATGGTAGGCTTTGGGTCGGGAAAAGGAGTTTCCACGGCTTCGCGTCTGGGACCATCATGATGATTGCGATGACTCGAATTTCTGGCAAGGACTGCCCGGCGTGGAACTGTCTTGGCTTTTTTTTTAAACGATATCATGAATCGATATAATCAATTACGCCTCGTTTGAGAAAGAAAAAATAAATCCCCTTCTTGTATCAAGACACTTCACATTCTACACAGATCATCCACCCAGCATCACTGCCTTGAGCCACAGACAATACTCGCCAGCCCTTTCATAATCTAGATACAAACCCAAAACCCCAGAGACATTCCATCATCAAATGCTGCAACAGTGCAGCAAAACACCATGAATTTTCAATCCAAAAGATCGACCTTGACGTGATCAGGCCTTAGCTCGAAAAAAAAAAAAAACAACAAAGAAAAATCCCAACACGGCTCATGGGATCGTGAGTAGACGAGCGGAATTGCGATTCTCTATACGCGTCTGAACTCCCTCTTTTTTTTTTTAAGCCGCAGCCGCAGCCGCACCCACAGCCGACAGCCGACAGCCGCAGGATACGCTCCTTCCATGAGTGCCAATGTGCAGCCTTCTTGCTCTACGGAATAGCAGTCGAGTGTAAACAGCATCGATTCTTGTAGTGGTCAATTTGATGTGCGTACGTCGTCCGAAGCAGACAGGCAAGCGACCAAGCGAGCAGGCAGACAAGTGCGTACGGCGACAGTGTACACATCCGTCTTTTTTTTTTTAGCGAACACGGAGACACCACCCAACCCAGGTAGGTGCCTACCTACCAGGCAGGTGGATTTGACGGATCTCTGATATACGACATGTGACTTGCAGTTCGCTGGTATGATACATGATCATCGACAGGCTCTGCTGACTGCTCCCAACGCCATGTCTCGACGGGTCCAGGACTGGTTCAAACGCAGCTTACCCACTTCATCGACATATCTTATCTACGGCCCGGCCCTGACGTACGCAAGGTTGTATATGGGATAGGATAGGACTTGTTGATCATCAGTACAGTCCTGACGATGATTGCGGCCATGGACGAAGGGAAAATAACTTCCCTGGAATGCCGTGGTCGAATATAAAAGCGTGTGTGCGCATTGTTCTTCCTGGGAGGTAGTGGCTATTGAATGCACGCTGATCAACGAGTCTACGTATGTAAGGTTTTGCGTCAATCTTGGTCTGGCGTGTCATTGGATCGGAGAGAGTCGCCTGATTTGGCAATTTGGTTCCATTCACATAGCTGGGCTCATCTATGAATTTTAATCTTTCATGTTCTTTTCTGGGGTCAAGTTTTTGTCCCCCCCTTTTTTTTATCCCTTCTTTCTTTTTTTCCCCAGAAAATTGGTTCTGAGGTTGGTGAAGCACTCGAATTGAACGTTCGACGATAACTCATTCCCCTCCTTTTTTTTTAATGTCATGTGGTCATTTTTGGCACGTGTATCCAGGTACACGCTCGGGTACATGTTTGAGTACATATATGATACGGTACTTTGTATAATTTTACTTCGTGTGTTCGTAACATGTACATACATTTTCTCTGCCTGCTCAATTCTGTCGACAGGGCTCACATACAAAATCTTATGACGTGTCAGCTATCGGAAGCCGTGCATTGCTTACATGAGCTTGGACAGTCTCTCATTGCAGTTCAAACACGTGTGCCAGCATATTTCGCACCAACATCCTTTTTTTCCATTAACCCCAACAATCACAACGCCGGCAAGATCTTGATGTTCTTCGCAACACTCGGCGTCTCTTCCTTGTCCAGGACAAACAGCATCCAGTAGCCCGGGATGGCGACGTGCGGCTCCTCCGGCACCTTGAACTGGTACGTGTACGCGCCCTCTCGCGGCGTGCCTGGTGGTTTCCACTCATCCAGCTTGAGCGGGATGCGCCTCTGATCGGTGTTGACGGCGTGGGTCGTGCTGCCGTACCGGATCATGCTGGCAGCGTGGATCTCAGTGTCAGACACAAACTGGATCAAGTCAGCGAGCTCGGCCGTGTCGCTGGAAACATTGATGATGACTGGCCGGGCCCGCTCCTGCCCGTCCTCAGTCAGCAGGTACGGCGGCGTGTAAGTCTGGGCGTCAAAGTGGTTTGCGTCGCACGCGTCCCCGCACAGGCCGCCTCCGCCGTTCATGATGCGTGCGTCAGGTAGTAGGATGGTCCAGGAGTGGTATGGCCGCACGATCGAGTTGGCTGCGAGCGTTGTCCACTTCTTTGTTTTTGGTGAGAAGATTTCCGCGTGCAGTACCGGGTTCTTGTCGGTGAAGACTGCCGGGATGCCGTGCTGGCCGCCGGCCACGAACACGTCGCCGTTTGGCACGACGATGGCAGAGGCAAAGGTGCGGTTGTACGCCATGGGCGCGACTCGCTCCACTTCTACTGACGAGTTTGGCGCGCCGAGTGTGATGATGTGGGCCCTGTTCGATGCCGGATCGCCCTTCTCGTACGAGCTAGCTCCGCCAAAGGTGACAATCTTGCCCTGGGTGGCGTCGTACATGACTGCCTCGCCGCACATGGCGTCGTCGTCCGTAAAACCGTCGTCTGGCGTACGCGTGCCGGCCGGCTTGTAGCCTCCATTGCCAGTCACCGTGTACCAGTGCATGTTCTTGGAGGGTCCCGCCTGGAAGACGGTGTTGTTGGCCCAGGTGAACAGCCACAGGTGGTTGTCCTTCTTGTCCCGTCGCAGGTCGTTCGTCCAGAGCACATCGGCCGGGCAGCCCCGAAGGGTGGTCCAGCTGTTGGCTTTCGGGTCGTAGATCTCGCCAATCTTGTTCCTTTCTTTTGGCTTCACCAGCGCTCTCGCACCCCAGCTGCCGCCCAGCACGAACATGCGGTTGTCAGGCATGAGGACCGCCGCGTGGTAGCCGCGTGTTATGTCCATCTCCTCGCCCTCCTGCCACAGCTTGCTGATATCAGAGTGCCGTTCCCTACCGTCGTATATTGTTGTCTTGGTCCCACTGGCGCCTCCAGTAATGATCAGACGGCCATCGGCATCAAATGCCATGCCTGGACAGAACATGTTGTGGTCCGTGTGTTCCACGGTGGCCTGGCTGACGTCGTCGTTTGCAAGATCCCAGTATGCGGTCAGCGTCCAGGCTGGCTCGTCTTGTGGATATGCGTCGTGCCTTTTGGACGAGAGCAGGACCACGCGGTAAGAATTCGGATCAACCCATGCACTGACTGGGACGATTGGCAGATTCAATGTCTTGCCCCACACTCCTAGACTTCCACCGCTAGGACTCTTTGTAGACTGTTGTGGCACGGTGTCAACTGGTCTGTAGTAGACATTGATTTCAGCTATGGCTATTAAATCAGTGCCATTAGAATCCGAGTTGGCGACTAGACGCAAGAAACGAGCTGGAGTTGTCTCGAAATTCGCTAGCTTCTCTGTAACACAACGGAAGTCAGCGAGGTGCTGACCAGATGGCAGAGTCTTGGATCGACCAAATCGATTTTCTGCGCTTCAAGCACATCACGGCCACACCTACCTGTTCTGTCTTTCCACCAGATACCATAGGCCACCGGACTGCTCCAATCTTTGCCGTCAGCGCTGACATAGACCTCATGCTTGGCAATGTTTCCTTCCGGCTTTCCGTCCTGGCGAGGAAGCACGGCAACTCCGTTCACGTTTGTAGTTTCGCCAAGGTCGACGGTGATGGTGCTGGTTTTGTGATAGTCTCCCTGTCGTCTCGCAAGCCAGTGCGTGTCTCGGTTGCCGTCAATTGTGTTGCCGCAGCCATTGTTGACCGGGTCCAGCTCGCTGTCGCAGGTAACAACCCAATGCTTGCGGCTCCCAATCTTGATGCCGGCATACGGTGGAGCTGCACCCATTGGCGTCACCCATTTCCAGTCGTCTGCAGGACTACTCGCTTCGAACTGCTCCTTCTGGGACGCCGTGTGGTGGGAGTTGCTGGCAACTGTGGGAGCATCGACCTTCATGACCCGCTGGGATGCGCTCCTGTCGGACCATATTGGAAAGTAGCTTCCGCTCAGAAGCTCGTAGGGAAAGGAGAGTATGATGGAGAGAATTGGAGCCATGTTCGGCACGACGGACTATGCCAGTCGAGGACCTAGCAAATTTTCTGAGGAGCAGAAAATGGGATACCGTACACAAGACGAAAGATCTCGTGGTGCATCGCACGAGGATTTTGACAGCTTGAATGCTGGACAGCTGGCAGGAAGACGTATATATGCTTAGCTATGTCCAGCTATGCCGCCCTTACAGGCTGTCGCCTTGCTGCCCGATATATACAAGGAAGAAGTACCCCAGACATGGCTTGGAAAAGTATAGCCGAAGGCCAATGAGGCTTCAGATTTGGCTATCCCTTGCTTGTACTGTAGCTAAACTAGCAATGAAGCCATCCGCCAGCTCCAACACACAAAAACTCTTTGAAAAGTACTAGTGACAGGTGATCTGGGTCCCCATCCAGATACCTCGAGAAGCTCGGCTCTCACGGTTGCTTGCATGCTGTCATAGACTCGCAGTTCTCCGCTCAAGATGAGCTTCGACAAATGAGAAACGACGACTGACGTGTACTAACTCACTCTTGAGAGTCATGCGGCAGAAGATCAGCGACATCTTGAGCATGTCGCTATGACCACCCACAGAGCTCTCAACGCATTATCTCAATCGAGTCGTACAGGTCCGAAGTACAGAATCGAGATGAAGCTGGAGTCTTGGCGCAGAAGCATCGATCGCGATTGAAGAAAAATGAAAGGCGAGCTGCAATGCCAACCGAGCTGCCACGCGCTAAGAAGCAAGCTACATGCCTATCTGAGCAGTCGATGATGGACCAGAGCTTTTGCAGAGGGGTTTTCTTTTAGAAATTCCTCGGCTTGGTGAGTTGGTGGCGCTGATCTTAGGTGATCCAGGAGTACGATGACAACAGACGCCAGGGTTGAGAGATTCCTCAGCCGCGTATCGCGTGTTGTCATTCGACACGCGTCGTCTCGCACCGACCCACGATTGCACACTAGATTGCAAGGCTCCACTCCTCCTTCAACAGCTCAGAAAGCTATGAGTGGGTCGTTTCCGGATTCAGTACCGACCTCAGCTGTCTCCAAGCAAGCAAAGCCACAATTCTCCACTGTTTCTGCAAGCCGTGTTTCCCTTTTGGTCTCACATCTCCTCTGTCACTAAATCTTGTGATGCATGTCAAAATTCTGTGTGAAGATACTAAAGTCTTGCCGCCTGTCTATGCGTGATCTGATTCGCAAATGCTCCTCGCTTCAATTTTCTCGGACTGACCCTGTCGGAGCCACGATCCTCTTCAACCATCCATCTCCGCCCCTTCATGGAGTTCAGGCTGTGCCGCTCCAGCACCACCACAGATAAGAACCTGTTCCTCGTGGTTCCACTTGGTATCCACACTTCAACCACCAGGATGAAGGCGAGGGAAGACTCATCGTATGCAGATTGTCTGTGGCGTCTTCACTTGGGGAAAGAAAATGCCTCAGCAGACGCCTATCGGTTGTGCGGAGAAGCGCATCGATATGAACCATCATCTTTGATTTCTAAGATGCTAACCCGAGCAGATCCTGGAATGAGAGCTGAAAGCCGAAGCCCATGTGAATTGGCAGCATCTATGTGATCTGATGTTGTGCTTTCGTCAACATGTTCTCTTAAACAAAGGACCCCATCTCTTTTGATTCGATGAAGACGTTCAGTTCTCTCCCGTTGTGGCATGGTATCGCAAAACTTTCCATCTCGAGTAATCGAAGAGGCCGTCTCATTAAGACCCCCATCTGATCGTTAGAACTTTTGAAACGAGGTACCCTATTGTCCCTAGCATAAACCTCAGCAACTCATCTCCTTGAGCAGCCCAAAAAATGGCTCCAAAACCACCACCACCGCCGGTCGCAGCCGCTCAGCTGCTCTCCGAGGTCCAAGGCGACATTCTGGCCGGTGGCATACCCAAGAAGAATGAGTCGTTCATCTTCTTCCACATTGAAGACTCGAAAGAATTCTGTCACAAGCTGTACATCGCCATGAACATGGGTCTTTTCAGCAGCGGCATGTTTACCGCCACGCGACGCAGTTACCTCACTTCGGGCAAGAAGGATGAGAATGGCAAAGGGGGTGAGAAGGACGCACCTGAGCACGCGGTGGTCCCCGGCCTGCCGAAACAATTGCTCATGGCAATTGGCCAAATTTCCTTCACGGCGCCCGGTCTAGCCAAGGTAGGTAAACAGTGAGATGAGAGCTTCGGCGTCCCTTGAATTTTGTTTACAAATCCTCGCCATGAACTGATACTTCTTGCAAAACAGCTGCAGGAGGCGCTGCCTGAGGGCTCCCTCGGCATCACCAAGGCTTGGGCCGAGCGAGATGAGGCCTTCTTCAGGGGCATGGAGGCAGATGCTACCGATACAGACACGGGGCTGAAGGACAACATGGAGCAGTGGGAGGGTGCGTACAAAGGGCAGAAGATCCACGGCATGTTCCTCGTGGCTGGGACAGGTACAGCCGTTAAGGAGTTTGCCAAAGCCATTGTGCTCACGTTTGGACCCGCTGCACTGTCCATCGTCCACACCGAGTCAGGCCAAGTGCGTGAGGGAGATAAAAAGGGCTACGAACAGTGAGTTAGAAGGCTTTTGATGATGATCATCAGACTGTGTACACGTTTTTCTCTCCCCATGCCAGCAGATGCTATTTGTTGGTGCACGGCTGACGAGATGGCACAGCTTTGGCTTCAACGACGGCGTCTCCCAGCCGACAGTCGAAGGCTTTCCCGAAGACAGGAGAAAGGTGCCAGACAGAGAAGTTGGGGAGCTGGGCAAAAAGTGGAACACATTCCCACAGTCGACTTTTGTCGTGCAAGACGCCGACGGTTCTGACCGTCCCAAGTGGACGAAGCACGGCAGCTTTCTAGTCTTCCGCAAGCTCGAGCAAGACGTCAAGAAATGGAATGAAGACATTGACGCGGATGCTAAAAGGAGGAACGTCAGTCCTTCTCAGCTGGCGTCGAAGATTGTTGGCAGATGGCAAAGTGGTGAGCAATCTCTGTCTCTCTCTCATTTTCTCCCCCCCCCCCCCCTCTCTTCGTTGTGTATGATTGTATCACGCACAAGGACATATCCCCAAAGATTCCCTTGTCTCTGATGCTACTCTTCTCTCTCTCTTTTTTATTTAAGCACCTCATGACTCGACTCACTCACAAACATGCCCAGGCTGTCCCATGATGGTAAACTCCTCCAAAGACGACAAGACGCAAGCCTTCAACAACCAATTCGACTTCAACAACATCCCGCGCCACAACGACGGCGACGCCATATGTCCCGGCGGCGCCCACATCCGTCAGATGAACCCGCACCGGGCAGTCAAGGACAAGAAACTCGGCATCGCCCGACGCGAGGGCCGCATCCTCCGTCGCGCCATCCCCTACGGCACAGACTACAACGACGGCAAGGGCGAGGGCACGCGCGGCCTGCACTTTGTCTGCTACCAGAGCAGCATCGAGGAGGGCTTCCGCGAGATCCAGATCTACTGGGCCAACCCGGACGAGTTCCCCGTGTCGGGAGCCGGCGTGGACGTGTTCATGGGCAACCAGCTGGCGGATGGGACGTCGAGGGCGTGGGTGGCGGATGACGACGGCAGGAAGAACCACAGCAGCTTTGAGTTCAAGGGGCTGAACCCGTACGTGAAGGCGAGGGGTGGCGAGTACTTTTTCGTGCCTTCGTTCACCGCGCTGACGGAGACGTTGGCCATCAAGACGGAGGTGCCGAGCTTGGTGTTGTAGATGTTTTGATTTTATCTACCTTTTTTCTTTTTTTTTTAAAATAAATTAAGTACATTGGTGTAGGACAGGACTCAATACATGCGGTGTTAGTATTCAAATTGTTTAACTTGTCTAGTCTCAACCATGTATCTCGTTTTTTACTTTCGAATTTCGCTTGGTTAATGTAGTGTGTTCTGGCAAGCTCGAGGCGACATATTAGGTGCACCGAGAACATCAGTAGAAGAAAAAACCATACTCCAGAGGTAGCAAGTTGTTCCAAACATACTGCACAAGATTGAGCTCGTTCCTAAACACATTGTTGAAAAGTTGTGAAATCTATAGCAGACACGAAATACGCGTATGGCAATGAAGGCCGATCAGTGAGGCTGAAAGCAAAATTGCCGAGGCCCACAATTAAGTTCCGAGCTCGCAACTTGCCACGGGCAGCCATAGAAAGATCACAACGCCTTCTTCGCGAAGTACCTCCATCACTCCCTTGATCACTTCTTTTACATGACATCTATGTTGTGAGCATCAGAGACGCAAAGCAAGATGGTCAATTCAGGCCCAACCATCTTCATGACCGGGTACGTCTGTACAAACATCTACAACTAAAGAATAATGATCTACGTATCGTGCTCCCCACATGTACTACCACAGCTATAGTTCCAATCTATCCCCATTCTTTTCCAAGCTCAGCAATTCCTCTCAAACAAAACTGTTTTACAAAGTGAATTGAGAACTAACACCTGAATCTTTAGCGCCGCCGGCGTCGGCATCGGCAACCACCTGTGCAAAGTCTTCCACGAGCGCGGGTTCCGCGTGATCGCGACGGCGCGCAAGGTCGATGCACTCGAGGATCTGGCTAAGCTGGGCATCGAGACCGTCGCGCTGGACGTCAATAACGAGGAGAGCATCCAGGCTGCGTTTAGGCAGGTCAAGGAGCTCCTGGGCGAGAATAAGGGATTGGATTATTTGTATCAGAATGCGGGTGTTAGTGAGTATTTGCCTACCTGGGTATCTTTGTGAATTTCGGGATTTTGATGCTATGGTGTGGAGAGACGTTTGAGAGCTGTTGAGAGCTTTGTCTTTTGTGTTCGAGGGCTGTGTCGTTCAGGTTACGATTGAGAGAGAATATGGAAACAGGAGTGTGTGCGAATGTGCTGTTGAATCTAGCATCAACACCATCAATCATTCCCTTTCTCTCCCTCATCCCAACCCATCCAAAACCCCTGACGACACCACCTTCACCACCACCACCACCACCTACCACAGTGTCACTGACAACCTCCCCCTCCCAATCCAGACTACACCGTCCCCGCCACGGACCTCACGATCGCCGACGTGCGGCACACGTTCGAAACGAACCTCTTCAGCGTGATGCGCATAACCGAGATCTTCCTGCCCCTTCTGCTTCTATCCAAGGGCACCATCGTCGCCACCGGCTCCGTGGCCGGCATAATGCCATTCTGGTTCGGCAGCGCGTACAACGCGTCCAAGGCCGCCCTGAAATCCTACCTGGACACGATGCGGGTCGAGCTGGCGCCCTTTGACGTGCACGTGGTCAACGTGATCACGGCGGGGGTGCGGAGCAACATTGCGCGCACGGACCGCCAGCTACCACCCGACAGCATCTTTCAGCCGTACAGGGATCTGTATGAGAAGCGGCTGGTCAGGAGCCAGACGGAGGGTATGGATACTCGCAGGTATGCGGAGGAGGTGGCGGGCAAGGTGGCGAATGCGAGGGGCTGGGTGTGGAATTCGAATGAGGTTTGGGCGGGGGGCAAGTGGAGGTTGATTTGGGTTATGGCGAGTTTGGATTGGTGGTGGCCCGGGGGTACGTGGGGACCGTTCTTGAAGAGGGTCGAGGGGTTGAGGAAGCGGTGATTGGTTTTGGATATTTATGGAAGATGTATGGAGAGAGGGATCGAGTGAGTGGATCAGAGTCACTGCAGACACTACGAGTATAGAATCTGGATTGAAAAAAAAATAAAAAAAATTGTTCGTCTTAGATTTTTACCCATACGTGTTGCTTTGCATACATCTGGTCATGTCACTGTCGAGGCAGTCCTCAGCCCGTTTTGTTATGCCTTTTCCGACTCGTTCACTGTGCAGAAATCCTCTGCTGCAGGCTTGCTTCGTTTAGTACGCCAGATCGTGCCCGCTGCTCCGGCCGTGGCGGTCACGGTGGCGGTCGTGCTCACGGTCCCGATCGTGCTCGTGACGGTCACGTTCACGTTCACGCTCGCGTTCGTACCGGTCGCGGTCATCCTCGCTTCCCAGGCCAAACCAGCCGCCTCCACCGCGTCTGGGCGCACTGCGCACTTGGCCCTCGTCGTCTGAAATCCGATCGAAGCTGACCTCGCTCCGGTTGCGTGATAGATTGTCGTCTCCCGCCTCCATGTCCAGGGCGCGCAGCATCACCTGGAGCTTATCCCGCTGCTGGCTCACGAACCGTGCCTTCTCGCTCGGCGTGCGAATGTGTGCCGGGATCAGGTTGCCACCCCGGCTCAGCTCTTCCGCCTGAGCTGCCGGGCTCCCGCCCGATCTTCCTAGGATGCTCGTCGCTGTGCTGAGTAGGCCGTAAAAGTCTCCTGCAGGCGCCGCCATGCCATCCCTTGCGGTCGGCAGGTTGAAGCGACTGAGAAGGCTCTGCGCATATCCACTGACGCCACCTTGCTGCACTTGCTGTCGGTGCTGCTCCCGCTCCCTCTGTGGTGTCGGCTGCATTCCAAGCGCGTATTTCTTGATCAGCTCCACCAGCTGGCCAAGGTAGTCCAGGCCCAGAGGCTGCAGCTTGGCGTACGCCTCTCCAATGGCTTGTTCAATCTGTGCCTCGTGGTGTGCTAAGAATGGGTGGATGTGCTGCTGATAAGCAAGACGAGCGCCTTGTGTCTGCGGCAGCACCAGGTAGAGCAGGAACAGAAGCCGGATAGTGCCGTACAGCGGCAACCACCCAAGAATCCAGTAGGTGTAGTTCTCAAACAGGGTGAAAAGAGCAAAAGACACCCAGTACATCAGCCATGGCTGTAGCTGCGCCGGATCCGATGTGCGAAGCGCCTTGTACGATGCGAAGACGGGGAATAGGATGGTCAGGATAGAACTGTAGCGATTTGTCAAAAGTGTACCCACTGAGTGTCCTAGCACTGTGCAACTCACGCAATGAGGTTGGGAATGAGATCGAACATGGCGTCGAGCGAGGGCCGAGAAGGTCGAGAAAGTCTCTTTGTGCAACAAGTCACACGATCACCACGAAGCGTGATGAGTGGGGGCAGCTACTCCCGACTTTTCAGTGATCAACGGCAGAACAGCAGCAAAAGAATATCCCAAAGATAGTGAACAAAATTTGAAGATGAAAATTTGGAAAGATGCCTGATAGTGAAGAGAAGGAAGAAAAGGACAGTTGACAGTCGAGTCAGGCTGCAGAGCTAGAGCTGAAGCTACGCACGCACGCAAAAACGCCCACACACACACACACACGCATGCACGATCTGTCTCTTGGTCACTGCGTCAGCTGCGGGACCACCGGAGCTGCTGGCCGAAACTGGCTGTTTGCATCGGTACGTACCTGTTGACAATGAATCGCTCGATCTCTCGGAGATTGCTCCGTCTTTTCACCACTGTCCGCAATTATCGCGGCATCACTGTCCAACGCATCACAATCGGGTTCAACAAGGCATGTCCAATAGGCGAAGCGCGCTAATGTCCATGCTAATGTCGTGTGTTAATGCGGCCCAGATTTGGTGTGAAGCTGATAATATTACTTGAGGCAGATCCTGCTTTCACAGCATGATCGAACTATATTGTTTTCAATGTTTGCTTCGAAGATGGCTTTGAACTTTGTCTGGGACTCTTATCACTATGGTTACAACTTGAGAGCCAAACATGACATGCCGCTGTATGACTATCAAGCTGCTCTTGAACATTGGTTCATATATTTATTTTGAGATCTTTCCCACAAAATCACAATTTTGAACCATTTCACTTGTAGAGAGAAACATTGGTTCGTTCCTGTTATTCGACTTGTGCACCTCACCACTTCCCTCGAGACTTTCTACTGCGGCTTTCGTCACTCAATAATTTTCTTTGTCCCGTCAAAATCAGTATAGATTCTCCTCTTATCTCACATAAGCAAATATCTACCCAGAAACTGTGAGTCTTGCTTGCAAATGTTACATTGCCAGCGTTGGCACCAGTTGGAAAGTGCTGGAGTGTTTCCAGTGGTAAATGACTGTACAAGCAGTCGACAAGCTCGCTCGATCCCACTGCGGGCTTGAGCGGTCCCGACGGCAGCTCTTGAGCCTAAGTCTTTATCAGCTGGAGGTTTTGGTGGTGTGTTTCCTTGGACAAAGGTTTGGCGTTTCCGTCCCATGACATGGCACTGTCGCAATAGGACTAGACATACCCATGATTGAATATATATCAGAAACATTCTTCGGCACAGCCACAAATTGCAGCCTCACTTGAGCGAACGCAAGCCACCGAAGCAGACAGCCACCGAAGCAGACCACACGCAGCCGGCCGTTGATTCAGAAATAGGTTCACTCAGGCCCGCACGCTGGTCAAGCTGGATGGTGTCCGATGAGTTTCGGACCAAGATGCGGAATGAGCCTACAGATGTGTCTGGAAGCAGGCCGTCCCTTTCAGGTGAGTTTCGATACGGTGGCACGCAGCGTGTCGCACTTGGTGGCTGGCTGCCAGCGGGTCTGATGAGTTCTAGTCCAGAAATTACCACTGGCAGCAGTACATCTCGTACTGTTGTGTGCCATTCTAAATTCGTTTCGCTTGTTGCAGGGCAGCTGCAACGCGTCTGCTTCGGCGCAGCCTTTGCTTGAGCAGTCTCAAATGACACAAGCGTTGTGGCGAGACCATTGCGCTTGCACTAAATTTGAGGTCAGGGATGGGCTGCAATCATGACTTGCAGGTTCCACATACTCTCCCCTGGAAGCTCTGCGCAGCATTTGAATGCTGGCGATGCGTCTGATAGCCCGGTTTTGGCGGTCACCAAGGGAGAGAATATTCCTTAAGTATATTGCTGGGTCAAAGGATAGCATCAGGGACATGATTTGAGTCACATCATTCCAGTATGCAAAAAATGAATGTACTCCCTTCGTGCAGATTTTCTAGGCCGAGGACAGTCGCCTAGCTCTTACTAAGATTCTGATTGATTTCACAGACTACACGGTCAGAGATTGAATCGAGGGTCATGTAAAGTCGAGACCCGCAGTGACAAATTTACCCCTGCGTTGACAGTGGCTTCGTCTCAGGCGCCTTAAACCTCGGACCAGGGCAATGGCAAGAACGCTGTGCCTCGATTCTGGACTGAGGAGCGCAAAGTCAACTCATATCGACTGCCGACTTCGCCTCGTCGGGTCGCTGTGACGTCTTCTGCAGTCCCGATGAGCGATGTTCATGTGTCAATTCACCGAACTGTCAGCATTTTGCTAGCTTTCCATCGATCGTATCACAATATTGACTGATCACTGGACCCTAGTGCTCGTCCGCTTCCGGCCTGTTCGTAAGCAGATTCCTCATCTGCTCGTTTCAATCGTTCAAAGGAAGCGATGGACATCTGCAGCCGGCACTTTTTGCCAGTTTCTTGAGCTAGAGTCTTTCATTTAGAAGGTCTGTGACTTTGCCTGTACCATAGTGGTTCGAAATTGTCAGATACAATGAATGCATTGAACAATTCCGAGGCAGCTGACTACGGAGTTTTTTTCCGAGATGAATCGGACCCGAAACCCTAACGTCGTCGCACACTTTCTGCTCTTGTGTTCTGCAGGCAATAGACTTCCTTTGACGCAACCTCGTTTTGAATACGGTCTCGTTGAATGAGTTCAAGCATGAGTCTCTCTTCAAGATTGGTCGGCAAAGTGGTCCAGTTTTAAGAACCAAATTAAGCATGGGCCTCCTCGAGTTCTCGATTTGCGCAGGGTAAGGCCCCAACAGCAACTAGCGTGTCGCATCGGCTAACAAAGTTTTGCAGGAGGAGCCAGCAACTGATCTGTTCGCTACACCACCATCTCGACGTGAGCATCCAAGGTCCCCTGTCCTCTCACACAAATTCTGCGGTCCTTGTTTCAGCCCCGCGCTTTCCCTTGGAACACGTCCCAAGGCAATAGCAACAACAATATTCAGCATGGTCCAGAAAAGTTCAATGTGTAATTCATGCGACGAACCACAAAGCCTTGTTGTACGAACAGCTCAAGTCCCGTTTTCCGGACACAAACACCACGGCAAAACAGTGAGTTCAGAGGCAAGAGCACTTTGCGCAGCAATATCATTGATCGAGGGGCAGCTCTTGGCCAATTTGACTGCTCGTGTCTGCCGGAATCGTGTGCAGTGCTGCCCTTCGCCACCGCCCCCACAGAATACAGCAGAAACATTGTCTCCACATATTGCCCTGCCAAATTAATCATGTGCTGTGGCGTCGGCGTACATCAATCTCATATGCGTCATTCCCAATTTTGAAGGGGTTTGACGCACCGACAGTATACAATTGTTCGGACTGGTGGTGCTTGCGGCCGCCACAACTGTGGCTAGTCAAGTGTGTCAGCCTCTGCAGGTTGGACCCACATTCCCGATGGTAGAAAAGTGCTCTCGGCAGAGGTTCAGCACCCCTGGCTGTGCCGATCCAACCTTGCATTGCTCAAGCTATCTACTAAATTTGACCTGATTCATCAGGCCGCTTCTACCAGAGCAAGAATGCTGACGGAGGCACAGCTGCCGGCCAATTCCTTTTCGTCGCACGCAACCGAGACCGCACCCTCCTGGCCTCTGCTGGAGACGACCGGCCCTCTCTGCGAGGCATGTTCTGACGGTACAATGACGAGAACGCGTGAAAAAACTATTGACTCAATGTTCTTGCTGAGTTGGGTCCCCAAATCGTCTTTAAGGGGTCACAAAACTCCTGCACACACTTGAGGCCAGTCTCCTTTCCACAAAACAAAATGTCTACTTCGTTGCAACCTCATACGAATATGCGGGCTGTGCCAGCTGTCGCATAAGTCATTCCATATTACGATATCTTGCCTCCCTCGCCCTGAAGCTTCTTACATTACTCAAGCTCCACATCCGTGCTCTGTGCCCTTGTCTCGTCATGCTCTCTATCTCATAAACTTCCACGGCCCATAATCCCATTCTGTCTACCTCCGAACTGCCACATGACTCTTGAATGAAGCGTATCATGTCATCGCAGACAGAGCCCATCTACCCTCCTGGCTACCTCGAACAAGATCGCTCTGGCGAAATCATTGGAACCGCTGTTCCTTTCATCGTCCTACTTACTCTTTTCACTGTCTTGCGTGTCTGGGCGCGAACTTTCCAGCGGGTTGGGTGGCTTTGGGCCGATATTCTGATCCCGATATCATATCTGTTCAATTTGGGCGTCATTGCCTGCTCCTTACGTAAGTTAGCTGCCGTATTTCTGACGAATGTGACTTCAGCTCGAGTCGCTCCATTTCAGTGCAGAACTGACCGCCTCAGTATCTATTCGATATGGCGCTGGCAGGCACAGTGCAACCTTGTCGCCAGCCGATGTATGGCCCTTGATCTTGACCGTCTTCTGGGGCAGCACAGGGACATACACCGCCGCCACCACATTTTCAAAACTGGCCGTGTTGGAGCTCTACATGAAGGTTCTCTTTGACAAGGTCTCGCGCTGGGTCATCATAGCAACCGGCGCCATACTCATCCTCAACTTCTTGGTGAACGAGGCGACACTCTTCGTGCAATGCCAGCCAGTATCTGTTCTGTGGGATCACGATGTCGACTTCACCTGCAACAACAGCCAACTGCACTTTGTACTTGTCAGCGTGCCAAACATCATAACTGATATAACAATCTTGATCCTGCCGATCCCAATGATTCTGAGCTTGCAAGACACGACGCGCAACAAGCTGGGCATCCTTATCACTTTCATTCTGGGAAGCTTGTAAGTAACCAGGGGCTGACTTTTGTGCATTATAGTCTTTTGATCTAATGTCTGACTGCTACAGCGGCTTGGTGACAGCAGTCATTCGTCTGGTTGTGTATGCTAAGTTCAAAACTGTATCGCTCGACATTCTTGCGAGTGATACCACGTGGAATGGTGTTGACGACCTGAATTGGGCGATAATCGAACCCGGCGTGTACCATCTGGCAGCGTGTTCGCTGACATTTCGACCACTTGTGAGGTGGGCGGTGCAACATTGGCCACTTGCCTCAATCTTGCCGCTCAAGGATAGCGATCGAGGCGATCAAGTTGCCGAACGGTGGAACAATGAGTCAACGCATCTGTACCGAAACAAACCGCGACGCAACGCAGTATTCGGTACGCGAAACTATGCCGACTGGGACGAACTTAGTTTCTTCTCGGACACGACCGGACGAAGCGGCTCTACAGCGACGGTAGAGACGGTGGCTCAGACGGAAGCACCCACAGCTCAGTACTGCGACTCGCCAAGGTTCGACGAGAACGTCTTCAAGCGAGACCGCTCAATACACGTGGTACGAGGTTTCGAGGTTTCAATCGCTTAGTCGTGAAATGACGAAACGCGAGATGAAGGGAGAAAAAAGACAAAAATCACAAAGACAGGGAAAAATCGCACCGCACAGATCCTTGCCGAAAGATTCGTGCCAGGAGGAAAAAGTTGGGGAGGACACGAATTACGGAACTTAATGTCATATATCTAATTATATACAATCTCATTATCATACATGGTGATGAACATATTGCACGGGTTTTTTGTGTCTGCGAGTCAACACTGCGCTCTTCGTGCCGTTGTATTGTGCATTCGAACTCGATTGCTGTTTCGGTACTGTATCCGCCTCTGCCCCGAAAGATCTTGGTCAGATGGGAACAGATGCCTCCTTGTTCAAAGTCATGGTATGGTACATACAGACGGCCTATGTAGAAACAGTCTAAACCAAAGGATGCAACCTCCAGCCTTACCCGCTCGTACTTTCTTGAGTCTGATACTGTTTGTGAGAAAAGAAAAAAAAAAGGAAAAAAAAAATACAGATACGTGAATGAGGGAATGTAAACTAATCGACCATTTTGAAATGCCGGTTGTGAGCAAGCAACGATCAAACAATGACAGTCTAGGACTTGAGTCGAAGTATCAAAAGAGAAGGAATATAGAAAACGCCATTTATGCAATCCTCCATCATCTCAATCATCAAAATGCTCATTAAAGATCATGTCACGTACACATGCACTAACTATTCCGACTCGTCATCGAGAATCCCTCGCCTCCGTGTTTCCGCCCGTAGCCGTCCCGACGACGGACGAAGGGGACAGGAACGGGTTGTTGGGATTTGACGAGTTGATGATGGAGTCGGCGCTAGTGTCTGCGCTGTCCCTCCTCTCCTCCGTCTGCATGATCTGGATGCTCACGTGGATGTGGCCGTCTTCATCCTCTTGCTGCTGCTGTTGTTGGCGCTGCCGTTCCGCCTCTTCTCTCCGCGCGCGCGTCCGCATCCTCGCGTCCCTTGCGCTGACTAGTGTCGAGCTGCCGCCGCTGCCCTGTGCCGTGGAGTTCTCGTCTCTTTGCAGCTCCGAGTTGATGCCTGGTGGCATTAACAAGGATGATGAAGACTGTTGCGGTCGTGCATCGTTGTTGTTGCTGCTGTTGAGGATGCTGCGCGGCGTTAAAATTCCGCCTGCGGGTGTCTCGTGGATTGTGGCTCCGATGATGGCTTTGCTGGCTTCTTCATTGGGGTGGTGCAAGGGGCTGCTGCTGCTGGCCGCTTTGGAGTCTGAAGGGAGTTCGACGATTTGTGCGCCGCTGATGGCGGGGAGACTGCCTTCGAGCTCAGCGACGGGGACGGTTGCTTGCTGCTGCTGCTCTTGTTGATGTTGAGTGATAGGGAGGACTCCACTGCTTGCGCAGTGTGATACGTCGTCGCTGTTGTCTGCAGCTGAACTTCCGGTCAGGCTGGTCGTGCTGAAGAATGTCTGTTCTTCAACTAGGGGGATCATGGCCATCGCTGGCACCTGTGGCGGGTCAGAGCTGGAGCTGTCCACACGTGAAAGCCGTGATTGTCCGCCTGCGCGGGACGTCCAGCCGCTTGTCACGTAACTGGCCCGCTTCGAAGTTGCCGTCGTGCCATTCCTTGATCTGCGCCTGAGCTTAGTGGGGATGATGTTGTCAATGTACTGCATGATCCGCTTGCGTGCTGGGTCCGGAAGGAGATGACCGAGCGTTGGTAAACATGTTGCGATGACCGCCAAACCGAGCTCGAGCACTGAGATGAACATGACGAATGCAATCTGCTCCGATAGGCCCCAGCCTCCCTTGTACAGGATCACGAGCCCGATGAGTCGTCCCAAACTCGCTGCCACGGCTACGGCACCGAAAGCGAAGACGACCGACACCAGTAGCTTTGAGGCCGTGTCGATGTGGATACCGAGCGTCCAGTAGATGGGAAGCACCAGCACGACCAGATCGAGAAGAACGTCTGTGCCAGCCATGCTCAATGCTATCGGCTCGTAATCCATGCATGAGGGCCTCTCGTTTGGCTGCGCATATGGCGTGTAGAGGTAGCTGATGTGTGTGCCACACAGCAACAACAACAGCACAAAGAAGAACAGAATCCACATGATGACTGCGACGATAGAGACCCAGGATGCCACGTTGAAAGTCGATCCGCGGAAGATGCGGCGGTAGAAGAACAGTAAGGACAGCTTTGTGATGCCCAGTGCTGGACCCAGGAGGATCAGAACCAGGAATTGGTAATGGCCTTGCCTCATCGTCACTGACTGAGTAGGGAGATCGGAGTTGTTGGCGCTGTCAGTGGCATTATGGGAAGATGAGGTTGATGGTAGCGATACATCGACGCCCAGGTTCGTCGTAGCCACGCCGATGACCAATATTATGCTCATGACCAGTAGCAGTAGGAAACCTAGCACCGACATCAAATCATCCCAGCTGTATTTTGTCCGCCGAGTCCGTGCCCAGAGGCGCAGATAGATGAAGAAGGCCCCAAGGACAGGCATGACAACCCCAAGGGCGAGGATGCCATTGGCTGAAGGCATGCTGTGGTACTGGGCTGGTGTCTTCCAGCACGTGATCTCCGTCTAACCTTCTCCTCGCCCGTCAAAGTGCAGACAGAACCACTACCTGCCGTCTGAGCGACAAAATACAAATGGCGTGGTCAAGCCTGAAGGAGGATATTGAAGGAGATATAGAAAAGGAAGGGAAGAAGAGGAAGGAACTCCTCAGTCTCACATCGTCATGCCAAAAGCCCTTGCATCTGCTAACGAGAGAAGGTCAAGAAGGTGCTAAGAATATAGATTAATGTGAGACCTCAGTCAAGTTGGGATAGCACGTGTGCAGCAACAAGGCAAGTGGGAAGTGCAGATGGGGGAAAACGCCGTCAGTGCGACAGCGAACCAAGTCCAAGCAAGGCCAACCCTCCTGCTCCGAGCGACACAGTGCCGGAAGGCAGATGGAGGGTGAAAACCTATGCGACATAGCAAAGAGGGTGTGGGGGGGTTAGATAACAGTGGCGCGACGCACCTGCGATGACCAGGTGGGCCACTGTAGGAGAGCGCACGCAATGATCTAAGAGGCAAAGCAGAGAGACCCGAACAGGAAACTGGGGAACATCGTCCACACCACTTTGTCGGATAGGTGTGATTACATTGCAGCTTCCATGGCGACAGGCCTGGCTTGGACGGAACCATGCGATAAGCGGTCAATTGACACTGCAGGACAGCCATGTTCGAGGGGAGCATGACAGCCTGATCGCTGCTTTCCCTGCTGGAGCGATAATTTGAGGGGAAAAGAAAAAAACGCTGTGCTTAGCTGTACTGTTTTGAGATTGAAAGAGATGTGAACAATTGTCGAGTTACAGAGAGAGAGAGCTATTGAACACCGGTCTTCATGTGTCTTCGCTTCTGTTCGTGAAACGACGGGCCCACATCACCTTTGCTGTTTTGGGATGGGGTGACAAAGTGTACGGCCAGAGATTGACACCATTAACCGTAGCGTGGTTTTGACTTTCTGCCCGACTTTTGGTCTCTGGATGATCACCAGGCTGAGAGGTTTGAGAGCGCTATTGGAGAGAGAGTAGAAGAGCCGTGGCGCGAGGCCACAGGTCCCTGACATCCCGTGGCTAAGAGCGGGCCGTCTGGGCAGGCATTCTCGCAGCGACCGTTTGCAAGAGGGTGAGAAGCCACTTGCGTAGTGAAAAGCCCATGGTGGAAGTGGCTTTCTCATATATGCATGTGACGCTGGCTGCAGCAAGCCTGTGCGCTGAACAATCACAGTCATACTGCAAATGAGATGAATGCTGCACTGGAAGATTGCGACAAATTTCTTTCTGCGCGATACCGCGGAGGGTCTAAAACAAAGCGAATCATCGCAGTGAGCCTTACTCGCGTCCGCGCTAGATCCGACAGAATGAAAAAGCGGGCGATTGTCCAGGGAACTGGCGACTATCGTATGCCTTGCCAAGTATCGAGTGAAGATGAAGTGAAATTGAGGGTCCTCGTTAGTTTGATCCCTCGTTGAGAGCAAGATCTGGTTACACCTTTCAGTATTGCGTTGCTTTGACTATTTGGCTTTGACACTTGCAGGATAAGATTGGTACCATATGTCATTAATGTCCAGGATCCAGCTCTTGCAATTGTTCGTGTAGCTTATCAGATGGCATTCGTGCTATTTGTTTGGACTTTTCTGCGCATCAGGATGCGACGGTGAATTGTCACTGGTTTGAGCTTTGGTCTCCCCTGAATAAGTGTTCTTTTGCGATTGTTACAACTCACTCTCAATGGAGTTCTCAATATGACACATCAGTCTTCTTCTTGTACTAGCTGACAAGTGCAAATTCATAATCTTCTGAACTTGGCAGAGACAGTGGCAAATAGCCTATCCGGCCTGGCTTGTCGTTCATTCTTGAAAACCTTGGCCTGAACTGTTCCTTGTTTTGGCATCAAGTGAGTGATTTCCGTGGCAGTCGTACATCTGGTTCTGCCCTTGATACCCAATCATGTTTATCTTGCTATCAAGTGTATAACACTTGCATCGCAAGCAGGTCGAAAAATTGCTATTGACGATGCTGCTGCTGCTGTTGAGGATATTCACGCCATCAGTGAGGTTCCATGGTTCACGATATGAACCAAGCGTGTTCTTTCATATGTAAGCAAAAAAGACAACTCGCATGGGGTCAAGTCACTGCAGTAGCACGTCGGTGGTGTTCATGTTCTCGAGACTGTCACTGGAATCTTTCAACGGATGATGTGAGACTGTGTGATCAATGCAGAATCTGATATTAGGAGCACTTTTTGTCTTGCCTCAGGTCTCTCCAGCCATGCCAATCTTTGCCATTTGTGCGACTCTCGGAGGCAGCACCAAAGTCCGATTAGGGCTGGCTGTTCCATCAAGAAGCGCATGACTGCTGCAACCGCCTGGCGTCAGATACTAGTATAGCCTGGCGGTACCTTCCTTTTTCAGTCAACTGGCGTTTGATTTACTCGAGCTACCCGGCTAGGCAAGAGCATCCGACACAGGCTTCCTCTGATTACTCGGACCCTCTGACCGCGGACGTTGTGAGCACCGTGATCGATAGCGTGGCATTGCCGCGATCAGACAGCTCGTCTAGCTGCCCTTGTAGCTATCAAAAGAAACTTCCCTACAAGGTACCATGGTATCTTCAGATAGCAGAGGAAGCCGCGACGGCCAGACATGCACCTAGCGGTGACCAAATCCACTACTGTAACCCATCCATGATGGACAGCCCGCCGGCAAACACACATAGCCAGGCGGAGAGCCGAGGCAGTGGCGAGAAACTGACTCGACAAGCACTGCTGATATTGTAATAGACTCGGCGAATACCGGCACAGAGAAACTGCAGGCGGAGGCGGTGATGGTCATCTACATCCCGGTATGCTCCTCTCCATTGTCAGGGTCAATCGTAATTTACACCACACAGTGATGTAGCGGAATTCGACTGCTCTGCATGCCATGCGTGACGGCTATGAGGGATGAGCTCGCCGGAGCTTGTAGCCAGATCCTGAGAGCTGTGCTTCATCTTTTCAGTTGGCGTGGACCTGATGACGTATCCTATGGCTTTGGGTTGGAAAAGGGATTCTATGCCGAACAGACTGAGGTTTTCATCAAAATCATCCCTTGCTTGATTCCTTGTGGCTTGAGAGGGTTGCGAGGGCTGCGAGGCCTTCGTCTCGTCGTGCCTGAAAGATTGATGGCAAAATTACATTGTGTCGTCAGATCCTAAGTTCTCCATCCTTTTCTTCTTATTTCTTTCGTTTCTCTTCTTTGACACGTTCTCTTTGATATGGTGGTATTCGCCCAGTTGAGAGTGGGGAAAAGAAAGACTGAAGAGCCGTGACCGGAAGAGAACCGTACTCAGTCATAACAGCAATTGTTGACATGATAAAGTCAACCACGATGATTACATTGTAATGAGAGGATCCAGACCGGTTTGTTGGCTATCACCTCCAAGCCCTTGCATCACCCACGCTACTGTGATGGTTGATTCGAAAGTCACCTCCGATCACACCTTGCTTCATTCCAGGGGCCTGTTCAAATGCCAGTGACGGTCAAGTGAGGTTGGAGAGTGGGTTGCGTTCGAGCTAGCGATGTGACCTGCATTTGATACTCTTATGAGTGGATTTTTCTCATGACTGAAGCTACTCGTGATCTCCGGTGGTATAAAAGAGGTTCCGCTTTTCACCGACATGGCTCGAAAGAGGTCTTACACTGAGCATTTAATAGTATGCCTGGCAGGAGTTGAGTGTCTGTGATACTCCAGCAAGTTCGATTCCTTTTCTCTAGAACTTAGTTGAGTTTCAGACAAAAGAGTGCCACAATTAGAGGACCGAACGATAGACAAATTGAACGAAGAGAGAGGGTTCGTGCCCTCTTCATCTGGGCTGGAGACTGCAGTACAGAGGGTAGGCACTAAAACGACATACCCACCGCGTGAGCAAGTGGGGGCCAGCTGAGAAGTAGATTTTCTTCGTCACCGGATTCCGAGAGGAAAAAAAAAAATCTTCACAACCCAAAAAATTCCAACTCTAACATGAGTTTCGCGCAAGTA
Source organism: Erythroxylum anguifugum (assembly GCA_027478595.1). Lineage (NCBI taxonomy): Eukaryota > Viridiplantae > Streptophyta > Magnoliopsida > Malpighiales > Erythroxylaceae > Erythroxylum > Erythroxylum anguifugum. The sequence goes on from JANIPN010501456.1 coordinate 424,670, forward strand.
CATCCTAGTTTGCGGAGGGAGGAAGAAAATCTCTCAAAATGCATTTTTGCGACCGAGACTTCCTCTGGACATACCTAGATATTACATCAGACACATTGGGAACAACTTTTTGAACATGGAAGAGGGCGACATCATTGGTCAAAGCTCATAGATCGGAGGTTGCAATTGGCAACTTGAAGATCAAGCAAGATGCAGAATCGGCATCTGAGTGCCTGCCAGCGCCCATAGCAGAGTCTTTCCGGCCTGCATTGGCCTCTGCCGTAACGACCCGGACGTCGGAGTCTGCCTCCATAGAAGTGGAGATGCTGACCCTCCCAGGTGGACCGGCGAACGCACGTTTTACTGAGGGGAGAGGCAAAGTCCGAAAAGTAACTTGCTGCCAAGCATGCAAGAACGAGTGTGCCACCGAAGGCGTCTATCGCACTCTTTCATTACCCGTATCTCGTAGAGCTGCCCAAGCTGGACCGAAAGACATCCAGTAAATATACCCTTACTCAGTACTATCAGTACTGTCCACACAAGCATAAGGGTATTCCAAATAGATTTTTTAGCGCGTCAAATGGACAAAGAGTGACGGCTAGTTGCAGGCATAAAATTTGGGTCATCAGCTTCTCCGTCAAAATCTCCCAACAAGCCACCCGGTCGTCCTAGTTTCTCCAATCGAGGAGTAGTCTTTTTGTCCTAGTCTGCTGCGCTCCCAGCCGACTCGAATAGTAGTAATTTCCAAGATGGCATTGAGTTGGCGGGCACTTTGTGACAACAGCCTTGTGGAAGGACAGGAAGCGCAAAGTCAGATGTTCGAAAGAAAGCAATTGGCGAGGGCTCTTTCGGTAGATGGTTGGCCTGGCTGTCCTGACGCCCAGAGCTTTTCCAAGCTTCCTGACTGCCTGGTACTTGGCTTACCTACCTTGGTAGGCAGGTAAACTACGACGTAACTTGTGGCTGGGGCTCCATGACATTAAGCCGGCCAGTGGGTCAGATGATTCTCTACCGCGTAGCTACCTGCGTACAGCAAGCAGTTTTGGCTCATGCATATCTTTTCGGCAGTGATTGAGCAGCTAGATTCACAGCAGCTGTACCATAACTCGAATGGTTAGGAGCGTCGTAAGCTGGAAGTAGCATTCAACTCATTGGACGCTATGCTTTTCTCCACAAACTTGGCCAGCTTCGAACAAAAAACCAGCAGATGGGCACTCGCTATCGTTAGTTCATGGCAGTGCTAGCAGTCAACAACCTCTGTCCAACAAAGATGCTGGCCGGGGTTTCAAGATCTCTCATGAAGATGTGCAACGATGCTCGCCAGACAGTCAGATAATGCAGCCGGATACTGGTACTGGAACGGATACCGAATAGAGCTTGAACATCAACAATCTGAACATTGGTTCGAAACTAGGAGAATTAGAGGCAACGGTTTTGGTATTTCAGAGTCCAAGTTAGAAGTATTGCCCACTGGCACTGGCACTTCCTGGTAGCTGCGAAGGGACCAGCACCTGCCAGCACGTACTAGTACATGTTCGCCACCCCACTAAGCTACGGAACGGGCGGACAGGCACATCCGGCAGTGGCGACCCCTAGGTCTTTCGGCTTAAAGCCGGTTTAGGAAAGGGCGCTACCCCCGAAAGAGCAGTCGCGACGGCAGCCATGCCTGGCTAGTCTAGACATTGTGGCGAGCAATTCCGGCTCGTCGTGGTGGTGGTTCTGATGGTTTGAGACGGCATGACGGAGCCATAGCACCGGTGATCAGCAGGCTGCTAGAGATCATGGTGAAGAAATGCTGGGAATACTCATATGATCAGGTGGTACACCTCCGACGCGATTCCAGGTCAAAGCTCCTCTCATACCAAGATTTGATCAATCGTCTACCCCTTTGGAAATATCTGTTAAGCCAAAATCGATAGATTTTTAGTTTACTGGCACTGCAGATGAGACCTAACTACCTAGGTACCCAGGCAATTTTGATACCCAGGCTAAGCTAAGGCCGGTCCTATCTAAACTCAGGCCATGCCGTGCTGATCCTCACTGGCGAATGAAGAAGATAATGGCAAATGATTCTTCGCAGACCTGGTTCCAAGTCTCGAACTGGAGGACAGCAGTCGTGCGAGATGTTAATAGCTCGTCTGAAAAAGCCTCTGAGCTTGCTTCGCTAAACTGGTTGAGTCAAAAGGTGCCGGTTCACACGTGATACCGCGTCACCCCGAAACTAGCCCAAAAGAAGACGACACCGACACCGCCCACACCCGGCTTTCGCAGTCTAGACCGCGCTTGCATGTCCCCGACGTTCCTGCGAGCAAGATGGCCCAGCTTCTGCGTAGAAGATTTCCATCACTAGAACAAGTTTCCAGCCACTTCCCCAAACCGATCATTCAGGTGAGAGTCTGCCCGGCGCGCAAAGTGGCGTCTTCATCAAAGAGACAGAGCGCAGAATCAGTTCAAATGGCCCTCTTTGGTCACCCGCGAAACTAGTTCTTGCTTGTCAGCAAAGTATTTTCACGATTTGTTTTGCTTGGGAAACCGTTCCTCGCGAGTGAGACGACAGACATTGAAAGTATGGAGAAAGGCTTTCAAAGCGCGACGCACAGACTGCTGTGACAGAAGACAAAAGCAGAAAAAAGGAAGCTGTGGGCAAAACTCTTGCCAGCTAGTTCAGATAATTGCTGGTAGCTTGACTGACCTATCGATTGTGAGTGTGAGTCCGGATATGTTGCTGCTGTCGAAGCCTGGGAGCCGATCCAAAGTGCGGCAGTCGCACGCCGCTTGAAGCTCATTCCATTGGTATTCTATGAGTACCGAGTCTCCTGCCGAGTCTGGATCAATGCTGGTGAAGAAGTCCCTGGCAAATGTAGCTGGACGTCCGCTATCAAAGTGGCCACATGACGATGACGGCATAGCGGTGATTGCGAGGTTATACTTCATGACTGCCAACAGTTAACCTGTAGTTCAGCTGCCTGTGAAAGCAACAATTTGACAGGGAGCGGGAAATTAAGATTTCGAGCGAGACCCGATAGGACAAGCGAAGGGGCATGGACAAGCGGAAGTGGAGCGAACTGCTGCTTTGCCTACCGACTTACAGCTGGCCGCGACTATCTCAAGTCTCACTCCTTTGTATCCGCTCAGATCTGTGACTTGGGTCTCAGATGCCCAGTCGAGATGAATCGATGCCGCCACGTCGTCAGAGCGGACGGCGTGGCCGTAAAATCGCAAGTCGCCGTCAGGTCGTGTCTCCAAACTGGCCCTCTGGCTTGGACCTGCTTTTTGCTCCGACGTCCAGGACTTTGCCTTCCACGGACTTTACGGTGGAGCGGCGCAGCAGATGTCAGCTATTGTATCACAAGAAACACGAGTACAAGTAGAAATCACAGAAAGCGCGCCGAAGCCGCCATCACCCGCATCTTTCTTTGTGAGAAAGCAGTCACAAACCGACTCTCCATGACGTCAGAGAAGACATGATTCAATAGTGCTTTGCTGGGAAGATGAAAAATGATCGTACCATGTGGAACGGAAACACAGAGGGGTTTGAACGTACGATCCTCGGCCAGCGAGATTTAACTGATCGTTCATGCTGACGGACATGGGTCGAATCTTGGAGGCAACGTCAGAGGGAGGCAATTGCTGTTTTGGTTCGTCCAAGTGCTTCATTCGAAAGTTTGGAGGGTTCCTGCTTGAACGCGTTTGACCAGTCTTCAGATATAACTCACGAGAGATGAGTTCTTGAGAGATGAGAAGCAATCACTGCTGCTCTTATATACCTTTCTTCACGCATTTTGCCAGGTGTGAGCATCGACGTCGTTTGTGAAACGGTAATTTTGTCATCCGGTAACATTCTCTCATCTAAGGTACGCAGTACACTGCGGCAAGCCGTAAAGCTGCTGTTACTGTTCTGTTGAAGAAGACGATGATCTCGAAGGAGTTGAAGACTTGTCCCGAAGCCGCCGCTTGAGCCACAGACGCATCGCGCTCCGCTCTCTCATTGGCTCCAAGCGGCGACCAGCAATGTGGCGTGTGGAGCCTTCCCGTGAGGAGGAGCCTGCCCGCCTGGCCATGGCACAATGCAGGGCGCACGCTGAAGCAACCACCATCTCCAATCCCCGCTAGTCCTGTCAATGCCGCGGCTTGCCCGTTAGACATGTCAAAGGCAAAAGGAGCGTGTGTCGCGTGTCGCGTGTGGGGTGGAGCTTGCAAAAAACTGCCATCGAGCTCTGCTATAAGATCGAGGAGTGCTGATGAAGAATTCTGTCTCCCAAATGAGGGGATGTCTCCTCGTCTCCTCCCGTCCTCACCTCGCTTGCGCACATGAGCTTGCTCGCTTGAACGAATGAATGAATGATCACCGATTGGCGTGTACCCAAAGATGACCGCCAGCTCGCTAGTTTGCCACATTACAACGGATAGAATTTTATTGCTGATGGTGATGCATCGTTGTCAGTCTCTCAGCTTGGGAGCTGCCGGCCCGATTGTCACGACCATGCAGTAGAAGAAAGGCAATGTTGATGCCGCGACTCACCATTCACATAACTCGAGAGCTGTTGGTGAGGTAAAATCTCTCATTGGCCGAGGTGGCTACCAGCCTATAAAACCAGATACCCAGCTACTCGTACTCAGATACTTGGGCCTATCCACTTTGAGTGGTTTCTGCTGTGGATTCTGAACGAGCAAAACACCAGCTTGGCTCTGCAAGCCTTGCAGAGGGTCTTGTCGCGGTCTCAGGATACGTGAGACCAGCCATCTCAAATCGGGATCGACAGGTGCTCGGGCGGAAACTGAGGGTATTGGTGGAGAAGACAATCCAGATCAGAGTGATTTGATGGGTTGGATGGATAAAGGTGAAGCAGGAAAAGGAGGATGCCACCTATTCGGGTCAAAGTGCTGCATTTATCAAGCAGGATTCGGGCAGGATGACTGGTGGATGACCAGTGGCGAGAAGTGAAGCTGTAATACAACCCGTCTAGCTCATACCGGTGTCAGGTGCCTGCCTACCTGTGTATGCCCGGTGGCAGCCGACAAACAAGTTGGCCTGCATCCGCCTGTGAGCTTGGGGTGAAGTAGAGAGGAGGAAGAGGGGGGACAAACGATCTATCTACCTAGGTAGTGAATCAGGCACACAGTGACGCTATGAGAGAAACTAAAAGGCGACATCAGCGGTTCATTACCGTCAAAGCTGCCCAAGTAGGTACCTTCCTAGTCAATACATACCCTGGTCCCCATTGGTATTCAGGTAGGCATTCAGGTGGATTCGGTAGACTTGTGATTCACCAAGGTGCTGATGATGACTTCAGTTCTCAAGCAGGATGTTGGTATCAGCAGCCACAAGGGAGGTTTGTGAGGAGCACCGGTAGGTAGGTACAAACCACCTCTAGCTGTAATTTACAGTGGCGCGAACCTTGAGGCAAAAGTCTTGGAGGGGCAGGCGCAACCCATCCACGGTCGAACCCAAACCTCCTCCATTGGCAAACCTCGGAGCAGCTACCGCAGCTCTGCATGGCGCCTCGAGCTTTCATTGGTCAAAGCGGCAATGGAAGCAGGAACCCACTGCCGGTATGACGCCATGTGTAGTGGTTTGGCCGCATCACAGTATGCCAGCTTCCAGAGGAGCACCTTCTGCCTCAGGCTCCCCGCAGATTCCAAAAGCGGCCCCATCTTCAATGCCGAGCTTGCGACTGATCAGGACAAACCAGGAGGGCAGGAACTGAGCTGGAAAGGGAGCATGAGGGCGAAGTACTGGCAGTTTCTCCACCCCCACCTCCTCCCCCACCAAGAAATCCCCTTGGACAGATTGCGGCTTCAAAGCCTAGGTCGCACCTGCCTGCCCGAGCTGCACCACTGTACCTCCTTACCCATGTGCAATCATCCACTAACCCTACAATGGCATTCATCCAACCCTCCTACTATAGTACCTACCAGGCTAGTACCCAAGAAAGTAATATGCCGTACTAGTAGCTGGCAGTGGGGCCCAGGCATCCCTAACTGAGCATTTGGCGTTGCCATCATTGAAGGGTAGCTGCCCTAGCAGCAGACACTGAAATCACACATTTTTTGGTACGCTAGTAGCCTGTGACGGATGTGAATTCTGGAAGCTGATCAACATCTGAGGAGAGGAGAGATCAAACTTGATTAGAGAAAAAAAAAGGTCTTGCCACCACAGATCTGGCTGCAGACTTTCTGTGCGTTGGAACGATAAGTACCAGTCGTTGTGAAGGGAGGAGGCTATCTTGGTGCACACGGGCTGGCCTACAATGTATCGTAAACGACTTCGAGTGAAGACGGGCTGTCTCCGTTGCCGCCAGCGGCGCAAAAAGTGCGATGAGGTGAAACCTGTGTGCGGTGCCTGTCAGCGCTGGGACTTCTGCTGCACCTGGCCAGACGGCAGCAGCAGCAGCAGCGGCGGCGGCGGCGGCGGCGGCGGCCAAACCAGCAAAACTATCAGGACCGAGACAACGGCGATTACCACTGTCGCTACAGCAACCTCGCAAGCTTCCACACCTGGTCCTAGCAAGGTCTTTGGTAACGGCGTTGAACCTTTTCGGGACCAGGCTCAGTTTTCTCTCTTCATGACAGGTCCTGAGATCTACGAGTCCTTTATCTGCCCGCTAGCGGGCAGAGACTACCAGCATTTGGGCATCATCGCCACAGCCTCCGTCAATGAGCCGCTCCTGAGGCATTCCCTGGCTGCTTTCGCAGGTTACATGCTTTTCATCAGAACTGGAGACACTAACATGGAGCAGATGTCGATCTTGCAGTATCAGACGGCGGTCCAGATCCTGAAACGCCTTGTTGATCACCAGCCGACGGAGAAAAGTCTACCAATAGTCTTAGCAGCCACGTTTCTCGGACTCATCGAGGTATGTAACATTGATTGGAGAAGGGGGCAGCGGGAGCTTGAAACAAGACATCTTGAATCGGATGAGACAAGAACGTGCTTGGACCATGGACAGTGATAACAGCGTTCGTGGTGGGCTGTGATGCAGCAAAAATGCAAATTCCCATAAAGAAAGAGAAAACGTCCGAGCGAAACAGAGACTTACGGTTTCATTGGCGATTTCAAGGGACTAGGCACAGGCAACGCAAGCTTTGGACTCTCACACTTTGCGCTAGTGGCTCGGCTCAGCAAAACAGCATTCGCGCGGCATCGGCACGACGCGTCGTTCCTACCGTTGTATCGACTAGTGCTGGAAGACATAGCGTACAATCTTGCATGCATGTCCATGTTTTATCAGCCGGAACAGCGCCTTGACCGGCTCATAGACTGGGAGGAGTACGAGCGTGTCTTCCAAGTACAAACCGAATCCGATGAAGAGGTGGGCATGGTGAGGGTGGGCCGCATATTGTCTGGGAACGGTCAAGGAGAGAACAACTTTGGCGAGAGCATTACCAATATCGGTGGTAGTGGCGGCGGCAGCGGCGGTGGTAATGGTGGTGGTGGTGGTGGTGTCGGTAGCGGCAGCCCCCACAATGCTTGTGCTGTTGCTGCTGCTCCTACTGCTGCTTCTGCTGCTCCTGCTGTTGCTGCTGCTGCTGCTGCTGCTGCTGCTGCTGCTGATGGTGGTGTGAGTGGGGATGAAGGTCGTGAGCGCCGGGGTTTTGCCATTTCAGGGTCACTATCTTACAGGCTGTCGCCGCACTTTGGAGGCAATCATGAGTTTTACCGTCTCATGATCGACGTGACCTCCTTCTCACGCAATTTGCCACACGACTCAGGCGCGAGACGAGCGCAGGCACGTCATTGGCTCTCTCAACTTGACTCTCTCGAGACACGGCTCCACACTTACTATGATGCAGCGCCAGCCGAAGCTGCTAGACTGTACCGCACTAAGTATCTGCTGCATGCGCTAGCCCTGCGCATTTACTGTCTAAAGATCGAGCAGCCGAGGCTCCGCACGTCGAGCAACGCGGTGGTCCGTCTGGTTCGTCAGGCCAAAGATGTTCTCTCGGCCCGCATCTTGCTAGAGCCTCATAACCCTTCTCTTGCCTGGCCATTGATCATCTTTCTCTGCGCAACCGCGGACACGTCCGATTTCATCTTCTTCGTCGGCTGTATCAGGGTTATGGAGGGCAACTTTGGCCGCGGCCATCTGAATCAGCTGAACGCTGTCATAGCGAAGGTGACTGCCGTCCGACCCAGGGCTAGTGCAGTTGATGCAGCTGTCAAATCTCAAGCTGAGTACGAGCAAGACTTGAAGTGGAAATGCCAGCAGGAAAAGCAGCAAACAAGTCGAAATCTGCAGTCCACTCGGGGACATCAGGAGCATGCGCAAACGGAGGCTTGGCATGAAGAGGTGGGTGAGAAGGAGGAGGAGGAGGAAGACGAAGAGGAGGACTTCAGAGAGGAAACTGCCGTTCCCCGCGACACCCTGGACTTCCTATTGAGCAGCTGGGGCTTGACCCAGGGCGTGAGCGTGGCTTAACGTCAGCTCTAGTGGTTAGCTCCCCCGTTGGTGTTCTTCCCGTTCCTCGTTTTTGTTCAACCCTATCAGCGGTTAAAGTTTCAATATTTTTCAGGAATCGTCGATGCAGCAGCGAAGCGATACAACCTTTTTAGAGATATTTCGCAGCATACAAAACCGAAAGTTGATGTAACGGCACCATTTTCGTGCCATCCAATCTGAATGATGAAGCCTCTTGTAACAAACATCCCGGCGGTGATCCGGTTGAATTTTTTACTCTCGCATACTTCAATTCGCCTGCACTACGCCTCTTTGGCTGGTATCTTCATGTTCCAGGCATTTGATTTTGGAAGGATGCTGACAGAGCGCGACTTGAAGAACAGGTTTCAACACAATACTGAGAGTTTTACAAGATTTTAGGTACACAAGGCAGAAACAGAATGCGACATCTGTCAAGCGCGCGCTACAAAATTGAGTTCAATATCATGGGACACCCCGACCAGGGTCAAATTTCCAGTGATGCACACCACAGCAGAGCTCTTCAACTCCACAAGCGCCCAGCAAGGTTGAGGAAGATTCGGTGCAGACGCAGTCGTTCCGAGGAAGACTCACTGCCTCAAGTCTCGTCGCTGCTGTCCGTCAAGGGAAGAAATGATCCTCACAGGGAGCTGCTCCGAGACTTGTGACTTTTTGGGGTGAGAGTGCCTTCTTGTCAACCGCTAAACTTGAAAGGTGTCACTCCTGTCGACGTGAAAGATTCTGTGATGATGTAAAATCAGATCAACGGAGCGTCTCATACGATTGCGACCCGACCACTCTGGAAAAACATGCGCGGAGATAAAGATTTCAAAAAAGGTACTTGGCCTTCACTTGCGAATATTACCCGCAGATCTGTTTCGCAACTTTGAGGTGAAGCCAAAGGAATTCCGCCAAGAACACAACACAGGAGGGCGCCGAAGTGGGCTGGGGCTTGTTCGGCAGAGGGAACAAGAATCATGCCACGGCCTTGATCCGACGCGCGAACCGTCAAATCCCGCTTTCACTAGCTGATACGCACTTTGTTCGTCATGATGCGCAGGTTGGTCTCACTTTCAACTCCCCAGTGCAGATGCGCATACCAGCCTACCTGGGTAGGTTGGCAGGTACCCACCGAAGCATCCACAAGCCCACCCACCCACTGACTGATCAATCGCAAGCGGACGATCAAACCCGCGCCAGCTACTTCGTCCTCCACCCTGCGGCAACCACCGCATGGAATACCTGCCACCAGGTGTGACAGCGACCCGCAGTGGCTTGATACCAGAGTTGGTTGTTTCGATGTATTTACGACAGGCGACATAATACTGTGCCGGGCATTTGGTACACGCAAAGCCAACGGAACGGATCATGGTAGTGTTCCACACTCTTTCCGCTTTCTATCCTCTAGATCATTTAGCAGCAGCAGAAGGAAAGGGAAAGGCAAAAGGACAAAAACGAGAGAAATAGTGAGGCGCGTGGTGATCATCTCGAATCGGCGAGATTCGGGATGCGCTGGCTTATGCTTCCGGATCGTCGTTGCAAGATTGTGAGATTTGTGTTTTTTTTTTTTTTTTTTTCATTGTAAATCAGACCACAGATATCTATAACTACTGACAAAGCAAAGTGGTCCTAAATCAGGTGATGACCTGATCTCTCTGAACGCAAGAAAAACTCCAGCAAACGCTTGAGCATACCGAAAGCGCAATACACTGGGCAAGTTCGCGATGAGAACGCGGCGGTATAGGGTAGACTGCTTAGTCATCACTTAACGCTCCATATTCCGTCGCATGGCGCTTTGAATGGTGATTGGCTTGAAAACTCCATCCTGGCATCAGGTTGATGCGATACACAGGTGGGAACCCTGTACTTGAACTCGGAACTCCTGGGTCTTTCAGAATGACTGTTACAGTTGTTGTGGCTCAAGTTTTCGATGCCGACGTATCAAAAACAGGTTTGGTTACTGCAGTGAAGGTCTCAGCCGCGTTTGGCGCGTGGTGACTTGCTAGGCCTTTACGGAGCGTATTACAATTTGAATCTATCAAAGTCACAGATTGACATATTCAGATGACATGCTACCCATATTGTAATCCAGAGGCGCACCACGCATTGTGCCTGCACATCGTCATTCATATGTTACGATACTGTAATACCAGGCTGGAATTCTATTCCAGTTTCATAAAGGTGCACGATGCGAGCCAAGAAGGGAATCTGTTCTGGCTTACTGGCAGTTGAGACAGATGTAGCATCTTCAGATCTAGGTATCTGCGTACAAATGTGGCAAACAGAGATTACCAGTAGGAGCATTGTAGGCACTGAATTAAGGTCAAATCCCTTCTATGTCTTTCGAGTCTTTCCTAGTCGAGAAAATATTCATGTAACGGAAGCACAAGGACGCTTCTCCGACAGCTTGAGCCCGTCGTAAACGCCTAAACTATCCTGGCGTGTATTATGTAACTCCGGCCATGTTGCCAAGCTGTGGGGTTATCCACCAGGCCGGCGACGGCTCTGAGCTCCGAACACTCCATTAGATACTCTCGGAGATGGAACACCCCGGGGTATACTCCGGTCTGCAGCTCGGTGACCTTGATGCCGCATTCAGCGAAAAGGTCGCCGAAAGCCTCATATCCTTTGCTCAGTATATGCGAACGCACATACAATTTACTGGGCATGGCTCTTCGAGCAAGACAGCATTTACGTGGTCAAAACTGCCTGAGCTCTTGCATTATGAAGATCTTTTTAAAATGCTCTCCCACTCGCCAGGCTACTTTGCGTTCGGCGAACCCCCAGAATGTTCAAATAACCTGCATTGCTCCTGCCCTCTCTTTTGTGCCAAGCTCTCTTTTTGTGAATCTCGGTGTAAATGTGTTGACTTTTCGAGACACTGATCTTGTAAGATATCAACATGCATTCCGACACGCTAGCTCCATCAGTATCGTCCACCAAGAACGATGAGGGCAAGGCAAAATCGTCCGCATCCGACTCGAGCGACGCGCCTCACCAAGAAGCAGCAGGAGTCGTGCCCGCGGACGATGGATCCCAGACGACCAAGAAAGACTGGAGGTTCTGGACGATCATCACCGCCCTCAGCGTCACCCTCCTCCTCGCTGCCCTCGAGTCGACTGTGGTGTCGACTGCGCTGCCGACCATTGCCGGAGAGCTTCACGCCGGCGACAAGTACATTTGGTTCATCAACACCTTCTTCTTGACCAGGTAGGACTGATTGATGGAGAGTGGCTACAGCCTACGGTGGAAAGGGAACAGAGAACAAAGTTGGCTGACTGAGTGACTGATAGTGCCTGCTTCCAACCCCTATTCGGGCAGACTGCCGATATCTTCGGCAGACGATGGCTCATGATTGGTGCTACCTCGATTTTTTTGCTTGGTAGTGGCATCTCGGGAGGTGCAAACAGCGCAGCTATGTTGATCGGTGGTCGAACGGTGCAGGGCATCGGCGGTGGTGGCATCAACGTCATGATCGATATCATCGTCAGCGACATCCTTCCTCTGCGCGAACGAGGCCACTATATGGGCATCATCTTTGCCGTTTTCTCCATCGGCACATCTCTAGGCCCAGTGATTGGTGGTCTGATTGTGACGAACATCAGCTGGAGATGGGTATGTCTTGCATCCGCTTCTTCTTTCTTTCCCTCGTCTCTTGACCGAGCCATACTGACTTATTGTGTCCTGCTAGGTCTTCTACATCAAGTGAGTATCCGATTCAAAGCAAAACAGCCTCCTTCAGTTCTAACTCCCGGATAGTCTGCCTATTGGTGGAGTGGGTCTAGTCCTTCTGATATGCTTTCTGCATGTGAACTACAAGCGTCAGCCGTGGCAAGTCAAAATCAAACGCATCGACGTGAGTCATGAGTACATTCCAGATATACGAGAGGAGACGAGCAGAACGCTGACCTGGATACTCCCGTCCTAGTACGTAGGAAACGCGATCCTCATAGCCTCCATCGTCTCGATCCTCATCGCCCTCAGCTGGGGTGGAACGCAATACCCCTGGTCCGACTACCACGTCCTCGTGCCGCTGATCCTCGGCTTCGCCGGCACAGCCGCCTTCCACTACTACGAGACAACCTCATGGTGCAAGGAGCCCGTAGTGCCACCGCGCGTCTTCCTCAATCGTACCTCAGCCGCTGCACTCATGATCTCCTTCATCCACCAAATGCTGACCTTCTGGTCCGTCTTCTTCCTGCCCGTCTACTTCCAGTCGGTGCAGCTCAAATCCCCCACCATCTCCGGCGTCGACTTCCTCCCCTCCGTCATCCTAGCCATCCCCACCGCCATGCTCGCCGGCATGGCCCTGTCCAAGTGGGGCCGCTACCGGCCCATCCACGCCATCTGCTTCGTCTTCATCACCATCGGCTTCGGCCTCTTCTCGCTGCTCGACGCGCAGTCCAGCAAAGCCGAATGGGCCATTTTCCAGATCATCGCCGCCCTGGGCCTCGGCGGCCTGCTCACCACCACCCTCGCCGCCGTGCAGGTTGACCTGCCGGACAAGGACGTGGCCGCATCCACGGCGACGTGGGCCTTTATGCGCAGCTACGGCGGCATCTGGGGCGTGTCCATCCCCGCGGCGATCTTCAACAGCCGGTTCGGACAGCTGGCGGCGCAGCGCATCAGCGACCCGGCCGTACTGGCTAAATTTGGAGTGGGCGCCGCGTATGCTTCCATCTCGCCGGAGTACCTGGCCACCCTGCCGCCGCAGGTGTCGAGCGCCATCATCGACACGTACTCGGATAGCTTGAAGCTGGTCTGGTACGTGTCGCTGGCGTTTTGCCTGCTCGGCTTCATGCTGGTCTGGGTGGAGAAGGAGCTGAAGATGAGGGAGGTCAACGAGGGAGAGTTTGGGATTGACGGCAAGGAGAAGACGGAGGATGTCGAGGCTGAGGTTGCTGCTGCTGAAGAGAAGAAGTGAGCAGCAAAAGAAATCACGTGGTCGAAGAGGTTGTGGAATGCCAATTTTGAAGAGGCGTCATAGCTATAGAGGCAGAAAGCTTACGTTGGTACTGGAATAATAGACTTTTGAATAACAGATTTTGATCAAACAATTAACCAATTGTGCAACACTCGGTGGTTTGAATCTTCATTCAATCCTCTCTTCTTTCCTATCACAAGTAGTTTCTTATCTCCATGTCCAGCTTATCTTGACCATCTTACGGATATCTACTCCGACTTACATGAACAGATATTTCCGGTATAACACCAAGCTTCTTGGATCCTTGAAAGACGCAGTGTCTGTAGATTGCATCCGCTACTAGTAAAACGAATTTACAGCAAATACCTGAACATACTCTTTTTTGACATCACAAACAATCTACATCCAAACCGCAATCAAGCAGGCGCAGCATCCCTTCTGACCCCAAACATCTGATCCAGAAACGCATAGACCCTCATCTGTGCGAGCGCGAACGCGCCCACCTTCGCCTGGAGCCCACCATCCGCCACCGACTCGCCGACCCAGATCTTTTTCTGGCTCTCCGGCAAATGCCCCAGCCTCTCGAAGATCTTATGTGTGCTCTGATCCGGGCTCGCATACAGCGACGCCGCCGCGCCCGTGACCATGACAGGACACCTGACCCTGTCCAGGAACTCCTCGCCGTTGCTCCCCCGAAGCGTGAACAGCTGCGTCGCGCGCATGGCCTCCGCAAACGTGCCTTTCCCGAACGCCCACTGGATCTGGCCCGCCTCCCACTTGACCTTGAAGTCCAGTTTGGCGACGAACCCGAAGAAGGCGTTGAAGATGCCGTCGCTGAGCCAGCCGGACGTCCAGGCCCAGAGTAGTGGTCCGGGCAGGCGCGAGGTGGCCACGTCCCACATGGAGTAGAAGGGGTCGATGGCGACGCAGGCGGAGATGCGCGGGTCCGAGGCGGCTCGGAGCGCGAGCGTGCCGCCGAGCGTGGACCCGACGATGGCGACGTGGTCCAGGTCGAGGCGGAGGTCCGGCTCGCGCACGGCCGTGTCGTACAGCTTGTCGATCACTTTGCTGATGACGACCTCCCAGTCGGCGCGCAGGTGGAGGCCCCGCTGTCGGAGGGTCACGCCTTGGCCGGGTCCGTCGAATGCGAGCACGGCGTACCCCTGCTCGGGGCCTGTGGCGCCGGAGATGAAGTAGAGCTCTTCGACCGTCGAGTCGAGCCCGCCGGTGCAGATCACGACCGGTGCCTTGCCTCCTGGGAGGCGTTTGGAGAAGGGAGGGAGGAAGAGGTAGGCGGGTAGCGTCTTGCCGTCCTCGTAGGGGATCTCGAGCAGCTGCACGTCGCCGTCGAGGAGCTTGATGCCTTTTCGGAATGTCTGGACGCTCTTTTCGGTGGTGTTGGCAACTCGCTCGTCTTCGAAGCCCGGTCGGCTGTTCAACATGAACTGGGCTGCGCGGAAGTAGTTGGCGGAGCGCAGGAAGCCACGACGTGCGGCGACCATGTCGCCGGCAATCTGGGCTTCTTTGCCGATGGCCTCGGCATTCGTACCGGCCTGATGCAGCTCGGTGTACCAGCTTTCAGGGTCGTCGTTCTTGATCTTGTGCAAGTGGTCAAGCAGCTCGCCTGGCTCGCATCCTCCGAACGACGAGGATCCGATCAGCCGGACGAATTCAAAGTTGAAGAAGACGGATTTGAAGAATTGATACATGCTGATGATCTCGAAGGTGGAGGGAAAGAAGAGAACGAAGGGAGCAAAGGAGAAACAAGGGACAGGCGTGCAAGAGACGGTCAAGGAGAGAGCGCTTGAGATTATAGACAGGCTTGCGTTGCCAGTCTGTTCTTCGAGTGAAGCTGTCGACCCATGGCGGTTCTGGCGCCGCAACAAAACCCAAGGATTTAGGGTTGGCTGACATCTTATCGTCCATCACCGCGGGCTGCTGATGAGTCGGGCTTGTCAGACCGTGGGGCCTTGTCAGACGGCAATTCACTCTCATGCCTGTCAGTAAGGTCTCCGAAGTTGCATTGCATTACTTGACCGATTCTCACGCCATGCTGACGCCGTTGGGAACTCATGGCCGGGACAATGATAGCAGTATAGGCATCAAGTAGGCTAAATAGTCGCCAAAAAGTCGGACAGGAGCTGCTCCAGCTTCGCATCTCTGCTCGCACCTACCTCTGCTCATCGGAAGTGAAAAAAAAAAAGAGAGAGAGAGAAGACGAAAAAGACCAAGCCATCTCAAACAACATCACCACCAAAAACTCACCACAAAAGATGGCATCATACGCCACCGGCCTCGAGCCCAGCATCGCCATCCGCCTCCTGCGCCTCTCGCCACTGATCCTCTCAACCGGCTCGTTGATGTGCGCCGTCGACCAGACCACATCCATCCGGCCCTTCACCACGGGCCTCCCGCCCAAGACGGGCGGCGTCGCCATCTCCGCCTGGTTTCCCGGTTTCTTCGAGCGCATCGGCATCGTCATCGCCACCGCCTATCCGCTAGCCATCACCACCGCGCTGGTCAACACGCTCACGTCGCCCGAGACTTTTGTCTCATGGTTCGGAGGCAGCGTGGAGAGCCTCTCGACCACCAGCAAGTACCTGTACTGGGCCGGTGCGGTCTTCAGCGCCGGCCACTTCCTCTACGGGCCCTACGCCATGAACGTCATTGGGAAGATCTGTAAGAAGGAGACGGCTGGCGAGCTGACCATCCCGGTGGCGCACGAGTGGCTGCGCATGAACCGCGTCCGGATCGCCACGGTGGATTTCTGGGGCTGGTTTATGTACTTGTGTGCCGTTGTCACTGTTATTCGAGTCTGATGTGCGCAGTCTGATGCCGTATCTGGTGCTCATACTTGTGGGACGAGAGCAGGTTGAGTTGGAGAATGAGTAAGAGGAAAACAAAAGGGGGTTTTACACGGAGTGATGGCCGATAGGCGTCGGAGAGTCTTCCGATATACTTGGGGCTTTGAGTGATGTTCCTCGCATAGTACTATTGAGCAATTACATATGTTGCGCTGCTGTGTTTAGCCTATCTAGGTAACTATGCTGATCATTCAAATCAGTGCTTGCTGAGACCAAGTGGTTTTTGTCGCTGTCCCATTGTTGCTCGAGTGCTGACGAATCGTACCTTTGTGTGATGGTGCAAGTTTTGTCTCTTTTGCTTTCCGCTTTCATCATTAGGTGCTAGTTCTATCGCGTCTTGCAGAGCAATGGTGATCTTGTCAGTATTCAATATCCGCTATCAGATGCCAAGATTGAAAGTCTTGTAGCTTCGGAAGCTTACCTGTTGTTGATGTTGACGACAAGAACTTCTCTTAGCATAAGAGCTGGGCGTTGGAGTGCTGGGTCTTCTGCAAGGGCGCCGATTATCGATGACATACCCGAACAAGTCAGCTAGTGCTGACCGATGCAGGGTTCTTACCCTGCATCTTTATATGATGACCGGACGTGTCCGACCACTGGCCTTCTGCTTAGTCGGGTTCGGATTCACAAAGTCAATATTGACGAGTGCCCGGAAGATACGGAGGACCTAACATAGCAAGAAGTCACAACCTCTCGCCTCGGCTGCGGACATTGGCATTCGGAGACGTTGCATGCTAAAACAGGCTGATGACTGTGTTCGCCGAGTGACCTCTGATCAAGAGGCTTCTCAGGAGAATAAATTCGGATAGTCAAGGCGAGGAAGGCTCGTTTGTTTCCCACTCACGCTGGACTTGCGCCTACCATCAACCTCTTACTCCATCACCCACGCATACCCGCTCACCCCTGCACCATGGCCACCATCGGAACAGCGACCCCCAAAAAGGAGCGCCTCCTCCGGCTAGCCATCGCCCATTACCGGAACCCCAACGCCTCGGAAGCAGACCTCCACAACTTCATCCAGACGAATCATGCCGTGAAGGCGGCTCGCGTCCACGAGAAGTACAACGTCGTGGCATATGACTTTGTACGCAGCCAGCATTTTTGGGATATCTGTTCCATGGCCAAGATCAGAGAGCTAACCAACGACCCCAGATTTTCACCCCAAGCCCGCTCCGCGGAGTGCTGAACAAGGCCTGTGAGGCGCTACAGAATGGGTGGACTGTAGATGATCGCGAGATCACGGTCGAGTTCTTCTTCCGTGACCTGGATGAGCTGTTCAAGCTCGCACTTGATCCGGACTTTCGCGCCATTCAGGCTGAGGAGACGCCGTTCATTCGCTCTGATCAGGCAGTGGCTACCCTTGGTTGGGTCGAAACGTACATTCAGAACGGGCGCAGGGTGAACGTTGACGAGAACGGCTTCTACACGTATGGAACCTATGCGGAGCAGAGCAAGGTCGAGCTTAACCTGCCTGGTGGGCCGTGAGACTGTGGATTAGCGATAGAGAGATCAAACTGAGATAGTCATGAATCCGAAAAGTGGTCTCTGTGCAATCAAGTGCCAGTGACAAACAGATCTCTTTAATAGGTGTAGCACATGAAAAAATTATATCCGTGAAATGTGACTCGAACAACGTTACAATTAGAGGATTTTCAGGTTGCAATCCACTAACATTTCTCTGACCGGAGTGTTTTCGCCTAGTTCTTGCAGCAAAACGAAAATTGATTTTCTATCATTTGCAATACTGTGATTGCAAAATTGACATAAATCTGTACATATTCTCATCACTGGTGTGGCTGAGCATGTGGTCGGAGTAACGCTCCGAGATTGAAGTCTTCGCGTTACTTGGACTACAATTCATACACGTCGTTCTGACTGTCAAACCTTGTGGTAGCTGTCTTCACTGTCTTCAACCTATCCAATAATGCACACCTGTTTGACTGCCGATACATGTCCCTTTTGTGAAGCTTCCATCGCGCCCTGAATGCCGTCCAGTCCGCCTTCTACCAACTTGTATGGGTGAGGCTTGACCGCGCCCTCTTCGAGCAGTCGCTCCGCAGTCTGATGCCATTGCGTGCCAAAGGCGTAGTCATCGCTACCCGCCTCGCGACGAAAGATGCCACCAAGCGCGATGAGGTCGCCGAGCATTGTGAAGGCCAAGATCCATTCCGCCTGGATCTCTGGCCGCCTCGCTGCCACCCGTGCCGGGAAAGGATCCAGCGAGAGATAGTAGCCTTCGACGACCTTGCTGCTGCTGCCGCCGCCACTGCTCTTGCCACCGATGTTGCTGGACAGGGCAGAGTAACAAATTTCCATGCTGGAGCTGGTTGAGATGCAGTCCATGGCGTGGTATAGCTTGTTGAGCGTGTACGCGCGGATCTGCTCTCCACAACCTTTGTCGTGATAGTCAAAGGCCTCCACCGCGCCGAGCTTCTTGACCATGTCAAAGTTGGCTCGTGAGCAGACAGCCACGGCTCGATAGCCGGCAATGCGGAGTAGCTGGATCGCCATCGCGCCGGACGACGTTGAGCCTCCGTAAACTAGGACGGACGGCGATGACGGCGTCACCAGTCTCCGCGCAAAGGAGAGGCCGAGGTCCTTGAAGAGAGCGAGACCGCCGGTGCCCACGCTCATGCCGTACGTCGCAGCCGTTTCGAAGGGCATCGAGTCCGGAATGCGTATCAGAAGATCCGCCTTTGCTACCAGGTACTGCGCGAAAGACCCGTTCGAGAGCCGGACCGGATTGGCGCCCATGATCCAGCCGCAGACCCGGCTGCCTTCCTCCCATCGCCGTTTCGCCTTGGGGCCTGGCGGACCGACGACTACTCCAGCGAAGTCGCAGCCACTGACTGCCCCGGGTGTGCAGGAGTAGGTCAGTGTTTTACCGTCCACCGGATTGATTGCCACAGCCATGATTTTGACTAGGACCTCATTCTCCTCTGGCTCGGGCACTGCCACATTCTCTTTAATCTTGCTTTTACCAGCCGCCTCAGCAACGACAGCGCGCTGCGTTGCTGGTATACTGTTACTGTGGCGTGCCATTATGTTTGCCAAGCTGATGATGAGAGCTTCTCGTTTGTTTGCTTCTTCAAGCGCGCGTGCGAGAAAGAGCCAACAGTCTGCTATTTGATATACTTTTTGTTTATAGCTGATCGGTTTTGTACGGTCACTGACTTTGGCTTTCCGCTTTGACCCAACTGCCTAACATTCTGCAACGTGTTCAATGCCCTGGTACTCGGGTACCTTGCTCACCCCGTGCTTACGCCTCGGACCCTTTGTCTAACCACACGTGGCGCCCTTAGTGTTGACAGCAGCTAACGGTGCCCTGCATCAGTTGCGCCACCGGTCTGACAAGTCAGACCGGTCCAATGTTGTGACGGCCACCGATGGATTGATTTTGAGACTGCCAAGCGGCTTCGGCCGATTGAGTCTGTCCTGGATCGAAATCTCAGCTCCTTGATGAAGAGATACTGGAGTCAAGGGATCGGAGCTTCGGTGACCTTGGGTAGTACCCTGTGCCACAGGGATGGTGCTTGTGCTAGGCGTAATCATAAATGGCAATGTTTGCAATATGATACAGCCTTGAGAAACAGGGTCGACATTCGAAGACTGCTATAGGATGAAGTATGACACTGCGGGTGGACTCGATCCCCTATCATACCGAAGCCAAGACTACGTTTATACAGCGAACATGCAATCACGGCCTGCGTCCACATATATATTGCACCGTCCACTCCTGGGCTACTGCCCCAGAGCCATCACGAGTACATTTTCCTCTCGTTTATACTGTTGAAGCATTACCGAATCGACATCATGGGCTCTACTGCAGGACCCCAAGAACCTATTGCCGTTATCGGCGTCGGATGTCGCTTTCCTGGTGGAGCTGATCGTCCCTCCAAGCTCTGGGACTTGTTACGGTCGCCGCCCGACCTAACACGGAAACCTCCTGCTTCACGCTTCAACATAGACGGTTTCTATAATGCTGACGGCGAGTATCACGGAGGCACCAACGCCCCATCCTCCTACTTTCTTGATGAAGACGTTAGTCGTTTTGACAACGAGTTCTTCAATGTCACACCAAAAGAAGCCGAAGCGATGGACCCTCAACAGAGGTTGCTTCTGGAGACAGTTTACGAGGCCATGGAGAGCGCTGGTCTCTCTATAAAGGGCATGGAAGGCTCACAAACTGCAGTATACGTCGGACTAAGTATGTAGCAAGATACCATAAACCATGCCAAGTATCATTTGACTGACTGATCGTATGACAACAGTGTGCCTCGATTGGTGCGAAGTTCAGCTGCGAGACATCAACTTCGTCTCCCAGTATATGGGCACCGGAGCGCATCGCTCTATTCTTTCCAACAGGGTCTCCTACTTCTACGACTGGAAGGGGCCATCAATGACCATTGACACAGCATGCTCTTCCAGTTTAGTTGCTGTCCACGAGGCAGTACGCAGTCTTCGCTCCAGGGAGTCCAACATTGCGTGTGCTGCCGGCGCCAATCTGCTCCTGGGTCCTGAGGGCTACATCGTCCTCTCCAACCTCCACATGCTCTCGCCGACTGGCCGCTCACGCATGTGGGACGCTGGTGCTGACGGCTATGCTCGCGGCGAGGCCATCGGCGTCCTCATGTTGAAGAGGCTTTCCGATGCTATTGCCGATGGTGACCGTATCGAGGCCGTCATCCGTGAAACAGGCGTGAACTCGGACGGCCGAACGAAGGGTATCACCATGCCAAGCAACGTGTCCCAATCAGCCCTGGTAAGGGACACGTACCGAAGAGCCGGGCTGGATGTCAACAAGCCATCTGACAGGCCTCAATATTTTGAAGGTAAGTCCCTGCAGAGGAAGGCCCAGAAGAGCGATGCATTTGGAGCTTGATTGTCCAGGTCACTGATATTTCTTCTTAGCTCACGGTACTGGTACACAAGCTGGTGACCTCCAGGAAGCCACTGCCATTAGCAATTCATTCTTTGGTGAGGAAGAGGGGCAAGTCGAGCAGAAGCTCGTGGTTGGGTCCATAAAGACTGTTGTTGGTCACACCGAAGGCGCGGCAGGTATCGCGGGCGTGATAAAAGCCATTCTCGCCATGAAGCACGGGACAATCCCGCCGAACAAGCACCTCGTAACGCTAAATCCTGTGCTGGAGCCTTTCATGAAATACTTGAAGGTTCCAACGGCACTGGAGAAGTGGCCAGCAATGGTAAATGGCGTGCCACGCCGTGCCAGCATCAATTCTTTCGGCTTTGGAGGAACCAATGCTCACGCTATTGTGGAGCTTTTTGACCCTTCAATCCATTCTGTACTACCCAGCATAATGTCTCCCACCGACAACAAGGTCTCAAGAGTGCAGCCTCTACGGACTATCCCAAAGCTACCACTTCTTTTCTCTGCCTCCTCCGAGACGGCGCTCTTGCAATCGGTTCAACAGTACGCAGATCTCCTCCGCGAGACGCCGAATCTCAACCTCCAAGACTTGGCCTGGACGCTACAAGCACGTCGGTCGGCACTGACATTTAAGATGTCCATCTCGAACAGCGATCGAGAGACCGTTCTTCAGCAGATGGACGACGCCTGCCGAGATGTCGAGGGTCTGGGCTTCAGGGCACGTCTTGTAAGTGGTGACGCATCGGCTCGCTTACTTGGCGTCTTCACAGGCCAAGGAGCTCAGTGGGCTACCATGGGTGCCAAGTTGATCCAACACTCCTGGCTCTTCCGACAGACCTTTGAAAGCCTGGAAACGGCACTTGCTGGTCTGTCAGACGCACCAAAATGGTCCTTAAAGGCGGAGCTTCTGGCGCCAGCTGGCGCGTCCCGCGTTGGTGAGGCTGCCATCTCTCAGCCAATCTGCACTGCCGTTCAAGTTGCGTTGCTAGATGTACTCGCTGCATGCGGGATCAAGTTTCGTGCTGTGGTAGGCCATTCTTCTGGAGAGATAGCTGCTGCATATGCGGCAGGCTACCTATCCGCGAGGGACGCCATCTGCATCGCATACTATCGCGGCTTCTACGCGCATCTTGCCCGAGGAAAAGACGGGAATCGAGGCTTGATGATGGCCACTGGGCTCAGCCGCAAGGACGCTTCTGATCTGTGCTCGCAGAAGCGTTTCCGTGGACGCATGGTTGTTGCGGCCAGCAATTCTTCCACCAGCGTCACTCTTTCTGGCGACGCAGACGCCATCAAAGAGGCCCAGAAAGAGCTCAGTGCAACTGGAACTTTTGCCCGACTGCTCCAAGTTGACACGGCTTACCATTCACCTCACATGCACGCTGCAGCCGTGCCCTATGTTGCTGCACTCAAAGCCTGTGGTGTTTCTCCGACGAAGCCGTCGCGACGGGGCATTTGGTTCTCTAGCGCGCAGGATCATCACCGCGATCCCAAGATCGAGGACCTGAAGGGTGATTATTGGCGTGACAACATGGCGGGAACCGTCTTCTTCACCGAGGCTTTGCGCAAAGCTGTCGAGACTGCGGGTCCATTTGATGCCTGCCTGGAAGTCGGACCACACCCTGCTTTGAAAGGGCCAGCCACTCAGACGATAAAGGAGGTTTCTCCCGAGACTGGTGCCTACTTCGGTATCTTGGACCGCAAGAAGGACGATACTGTCGCTTTTGCAGATGCACTCGCCGGGCTATGGGTCAATACTGGAGCTGAGACGGTTGACTTTGGTGGCTTTCTGTCTACTTTGGATCAATCCTCTTCACCATTCGAGATGCTTCCTGACGCGCCTTCATATCCCTGGCAGCATGACCAAGTTCATTGGCGCGAGTCGCGCTGGTCGATGCGCTACCGCACTCGAGCTGTTCCTCATGAGCTGCTTGGAAGCCGACTACCAAGCGACAGCGATCAAGATCTACGGTGGCACAACATCCTCAAGGCAGAGGAGGTCCCGTGGCTCAAGGACCATCGATTCAAAGGTCAGATCATCGTGCCCGCAGCCGCATATTGTGCCATTGCTCTGCAGGCCGCCAGCTCCCTCGTCGGTGATCAGGAGATCCAGACGATTGAGCTGCGCCAGCTCGACCTCGAGAGCGCCATCACACTGAAAGAGAACTCCGTCGGTGTGGAAGTCTTGTCTTCATTGCATCCACACGCTGATAACACCGGCGATCTTCTCCTCGCAGACTTTTCCTGCTCCGCTGGACCAGCTGACGGCTCTCTGCCTTTCAAGAAGATTTGCTCAGCCACGCTGGCCATCAAGAAGGGGCCTTTGTCGTCAGACTGCCTGCCTCCGCGTGAACGCCAGCGACCCACGCTTCATCCCCTTGATCTGGAACGGTTCTACCAGACAATGTCGGGCATCGGCCTCGAGTACACTGGCTCATTCCATGGTCTCAAGTCTGCCGAGAGATGCCTGAACACGTCCTCTGCCGTGGTCGGCCCTCCGTCAGAGCCCAACGCGGCTTACTTCATCCACCCGACGACACTTGACGTCTGCTTCCAGACCCTCTTTACTGCCTACGCCGCGCCTGGAGATGGTGCCATATGGACCTCTTTCCTTCCACGACACATTCATAGCCTCACCGTCAGTGTACTTGACAGCCGCGCAAGCATTGAGTCAAAGGCAAACCTGGTCATTGACACTCACGTCACTGACACCAGATATCCAGACAGCAACCGCGGTGCATCTATTGTTGGTGACATGCAGATCCTCAGCGAAAAGACCAATCAGACGGTCGTGCAGATCGAAGGTCTTGAGGTGCTCTCTTTCAACGCCGGCAACGAGCAGGAGAAGAAGGAGCATCTGAGCTACGAAGTTTGGCGGCCCGATGTCACTGAAGGAGTTCAAGTTCCCTCGCCAACGCCTTGCGACGATGCCACTATGGGTCATATAGATGCTTGTCGCCGGATCGCGCATTTTTACTTCCGGGAGCTTTTGAGACAAGTTCCTGTCGAGCAATTCGTGCCTGCATACAAGAAATTGCCAGCTGTGGCTGCCCAGTGGGTCGAGGCGGCTGCTCGTGAGCACCAAAACTGGGAGTCGGATACAGAACTTGAGGTCGACAAGCTGGTCAGCGAGTACAAGCAGCACGTCGATGTCCAGATTGCTCGCACAGTCGGCGAGCGCCTCCCGAGTATCGTGAGGGGTAACATAGTGCCATCACAAGATGAGTCAATCTCAAACCTTCTCCAGCAGCTGCCAACGCGAGGACTTGGCTCAATCGAGACGCACAAGCAGTATTCTCAGCTTGTCGAACAACTTGCACACAAATACTCGAACTTGCATGTCCTGGAAATTGGTGCTACAACGGGCGACGCAACTCTGAAGGTCCTGGAGGGTCTTGGTGACACCTTTGCTCGATATACTGTTTCTACAAGCTCTGATGATGCTCTGGAGAAGCTTCGACTTCGCCTTGTCAAGATTTCACCCAAATTGGATTTCCAGAAACTAAACATTCAGGCGCCAATCAAGGATCAAGGTCTATCGCCGCAGGCATACGACTTGGTTGTCATTTCTGACCCACTGATCGACATGGAATTTGTCGTTCCACAGACCAGAGGCTTGATCAGACCCGGCGGCTACCTCATCATGGAGAGCATTTCCAACAAGAATTTACGCAGCACCATTCTGAAGATTGCTGCAGAGGGACAGGTTCAGCACCCTCAAGAGTTGGAAGATCAAGTCCAGGAGCCTCGGCAGCCATACTCTGTCAACAAAACGCCTCTGGAATGGGATGCTTTCCTCCGCAAGTCCAGCTTTTCTGGAATCGATGCAATTGTTCACGACCATAGTGACGAGACGTATCGTATCAGTTCTGTCATTCTCGCCCAGGCAGTCGACGACAGGATCAACTTTTTGCGTCGACCGCTACAAGTCGCAGCACCAAGTGATGTATCCAAGCACGTACTCATTGTCGGTGGCTCTACTTTGGAGACTCACCAACTAATTGAGGCCTTGTCTTTGTTGCTGAACGGAAAAGTTGGCAAGATTACGAAAGTGGACTCGTTTGCCAAGATGAAGAAGAAATTTGTCAAAAAGGCCGATGTTCTGCTCTGCCTCGAGGATCTTGACGAGCCCTTCCTGCGATCTTTCACAGACGACAGTTGGGAGCGCATGAAGGCCACAGTGCAGAGCATGTCTTCGGTGATTTGGGTGCTCCGTGGAGCTAGGGAAGACAACCCATACCACTCCGGTGTCCTCGGCATGGGTCGCTCGATCGCCGCAGAGCATCCACACATCTACTTCCAATTTCTTGACCTTCAGAACCTCAAGGATTCTGAGCGTTTGATTGCGCAATCGCTCCTGCGTCTCATCTTTGCGCGATCGAATGAATTGAAAACCGACAAGACGCTGCTATGGAAGCTTGAGCAGGAAGTTGCTGTCGAAGACAGTGTCGTTGTGCCTCGAGTACGTCGGCTTCGCGAGGCAAACCAACGGCTCAACTCTTTGCGCGAGATTAGCTACCAGCCTTGGGACTTGGAGAAAGGAAGTCTGCATCTGGAAGTCACGGATGGGCAGGTCTCTGCGATATCTGACTCAGCAGTTTTGACCACCAACGAAGCCTCTGATGGCACTCGCCTCCAGCTCGAGGCCTCGCTTGTCTCGCTGAAGGCTGTGAAGATGAACAAGTTGCAGGCTTTCGTTGGCATCGCTTCCGATCCAGTCAGCTCGAAGCGCTACCTCGTCGCCCTGGACAAAAACGAGCCGCGCCCTACGGTGTCTCCGCTACAGGCAGTTGAGATTGATGGTGAATGTGACGATGTTTACTATCTACAGCAGAGTATTGGACAGATGGTCGCTGAAAAGCTGCTCTCCATGGCTCCATCCACTGGCACTGTAGTTATACACGAAGCGGGAAGCCTGGCAGAGCCGATCTACAAGTCTCTTCTCGCATTTGGAAAGACCTTCGCTTTCATCAGCCGTCAGACTGGTGTTGATACCTCGTCTTTCGGCTTTGCCTCTACTTACATTCATCCTATGGCCTCGAAGCGTACCATCTTGAATTCCATTCCGCGAGATGCGACACTGTTTGTTGATTTTGTATCGTCCTCAAACAGTGCTGGCCACGACGTGCGCAGTCTTCTACCTAGCGGTTGTATCTCAGCAGCTGCAGAGGATTTCCTCGCAAAGAAAGCAACTCCCCTGATGTCTGAGCCTGTTCTTGCAGATTTACAGCGGCAGCTGGCCAGCCTTGCACCGTCCAAGCCTTCACGATCTGACCTCAATCGTCCGCTTGAGCCATGGAGCCAACTTGCCGTTTCAACCCTGCTCAACAACGCATCAGAGCCGCGCCCTTTTGCACTTGTTGACTGGAAGTCGGATCAGCAGATTCTTGTCAAATCCACCCTACTCGATGCGACCACGCTCTTCTCGTCCACAAAGACATATCTCATGGTCGGCTTGACTGGTGAACTTGGTCTGTCAATCTGCAGCTGGATGGTGCGCAACGGCGCGAAGAATATTGTCCTCAGCAGCAGAAGTGCCAAGGTTGATCCGAAATGGAAGCAGGAGATGATCGCTCTGGGCGCCACCATTCGATTGGAGCAATGTGATGTCACGAACAAAAGTCAGGTGGCTGACCTGAAAGCGCGAGTCCACAACAAACCGTACCCGATCGCAGGTGTTTTTAACGGTGCCATGGTTATGGAGGATGTGCCTTTCCCCAACATGAGCGCTGAGACTATGCGCAAGGTCCTGCGGCCCAAAGTTAATGGTACACGGTTCCTCGACGAGGTCTTCTGGAGCGACCCATTGGACTTCTTCATCGTAACCTCCTCCACTGCAGCTGTTGTAGGCAGTCCTGGCCAGGCGAACTATGCCAGCGGCAATCAGTACATGGCTGGCGTGATGGCGAACAGGCGCAAGCGAGGTGTCGCCGGTACCGCTGTTGATTACGGTCTCATTGCAGGCGTCGGCTTCATTCGAATGAGCGGTCGCCAGGCTTCGATCGAACACTTTATCACCAAACAACATGTGGAGCCTATTGCCGAGTCCGAAGTCCACGCAGTCTTGGCCGAAGCGATAGCCGCCGGCCGGCCTGGCGCAAATGGACACCATGAGCTGATGACATGCCTTCGAAACGTCAATCTGTCTGACCCAAGCCAGCAGCCGAGTTGGCTATACAATCCGCGATTCTCGCATCTACTTTATGAGTCGGCGACTGCCACGGGTGAAGGCGCAGCTGGTGGTGAAATTGGCGCGGGCACAAAGTCGAGCCTGACCTCAGCCCAGAATGTCGATGAGGTAACCAAAATGCTTCTTGAAGCATTCACTGCCCAGCTGGCTACTATATTGCAGACCACAGTCGGTCGGGTCAAGCCTAGCGTGCCGCTCGTGGATCTTGGTATTGATTCTCTCGTGGCTGTTGAGATTCGTTCATGGTTCCTCACCTTCACCAACCAAGATGTACCCGTGCTGACAATTCTTGGCGGCGCCTCTGTCACTGAGCTTTGTGCAGAGGTTGCGCCCAATGTCTTTGAATCGATAGGCTCAGCCGATGACCAAGCAGACGCAGAGGTGGCCTCTGCGTCGCTTCCGACCGAGTCTTCTGCTGTGCCTGCACCCGCTCATATCGGCCCGGGCTCCTCATCCAAGCAGTCAGTCAAGTGGCTCGCCGATGTATCGAGCGACGATGAGGACTCAGATTCCGATTCCGAGGATGAAGGGCAGTCGTCCACCCTGGGCGACTCTAGTCGACTGACTCCCAACACCGAAGTCGAGTCACGTACTCCCGCTGCCACCAAGGGGCCCATGCCGCCGTGGCAGAGCGTCGAACCTCAGTCGTTTGGACAGTCGAGGATATGGTTTCCATCTCTGTACGCTGACGATCCCTCGACTTACAACTGTACCACTTCGTACCGGCTGAATGGCCCTCTGGACCTGGATGCCTTCAAGAGGGCCGTCTGGGCAGTCACCCAGAGGCACGAGTCTCTCCGCACTGCCTTCCATACGGACTCTTTCACAGGCGAGGGTATGCAGGACGTTCTGTTCATGTCACCATTCCGTCTGCACGTTGTGGAATCCGCCAATGATTCGAGTGACGTTGACGCCGAGTTCAAGCGCCTTGCAGCATACAACTTTGATCTTGAGAACGGTGAATCATTCACAGCGACCGTGCTCGTGCATGCCCCTGACTACGCGACTGTGGTGTTTGGATACCATCACATTGTCATTGACGGTGTGAGCTGGCAGCTGATCTTACAGGACATTGAGCGTCACTACAGCAAGCCCCACCCCAAGCCACCAGCGCCCAGTCAATATCCTGCTTTTGCCAAGAAACAGCGCCAGCTACTCAAGGACGGCAAGTTTGACAATGACATAAACTTCTGGAAGTCCGAATTTGCGACTCTGCCTGAACCCCTCCCGCTGTTCCCCTTTGCTAATGTGTCCGAGCGACAAGCGGTGACTAGCTATGAGAGCATTGAGCTGGTCAAGGCCATTGAGCCTGCTCTGATGGCCAAGGTCAAGCAGGCGAGCCTTGAGTTAAAGACGACGACGTTCCATCTGCATCTTGCTGCTGTTCAAGTCCTTCTGCATCGGCACCTAGATGTTGAGGATCTGTGCCTTGGCATTGTGGATGCCAACCGCACCGACAAGGAGCATCTGTCAACCGTTGGATTCATGCTTAACATGCTGCCCTTGAGGCTACGGCTTGATGAAGACCAGGTATGTTTTTTCCTTTTCTAAGCTGTGAAGTGATTTACTGATCATCCTGTTACAGAGCTTTGCAGAAATAGCAAAAGCGACTCGAGCCAAGGTGTACTCGGCTCTCGGTCGGTCTGCCGTACCTTTCGAAGTCATACTAGACAGCCTGAACGCTCCTCGCGCACCTGGTACTACGCCGCTGTTCCAGGTCATGGTCAACTACCGGATGGGTGCACTGAAGCAAAAGACAATTGGCAACCTTGGTCTGGAATTCCTCGACTACGCCGAAGCCAAGAACCCATACGACATTTCTGTCACCATTGACGAGAAGGACGACGGCAGCGGCGGTTATGTGTCGCTTAGTCTGCCCAGCTACATGTTCAGCAAAGATGGCGGGCAGCTGATCATGGAGTCCTACTTAAATCTGCTGGACGCACTTGTCACCGACACTTCTTTGAGCGTCGGCGAGCCAGCCCTGTACGGATCTGAGCAGTTGAGACCTGCAATTGATCTCGGCACGGGGTCAAAGCTCCCTACTGAGTGGCCTGACACACTTTCTCAGCAAATTGAGCAGCTGGCAAAGGACCAGCCCGACAGTGTGGCCGCCAAGGATAGTACAGGCAAGAGCCTGACGTACGATATGCTGGTCAAACGGGCAAACTCCATCGCTGTCGTCATGGAGCCTCGTATTTCTGCCGGAGCGCTGATAAGCGTGCTCTGCGAGCCCTCTGTCGACTTTATCTGCGTCCTTATCGCTATCATGCGGCTTGGAGCTGTCTATGTTCCTCTTGACAGCTCGCTGCCAGATGAGAGACTGAGATTGATTACGGAGGAGGCGCAGCCGAGCATAGTCGTGTACGACAACAGCACGGGCGATAGGGTTCGAAACATTGCCCCTACAGGGTCGGATGTCATTAGCATCGATTCATTGCCGTCTCGCGCCGTCAAGAGCCTTCCTGATCAGAGCAAACCTGACTCGAACGCGTTCGTACTGTTTACGAGCGGCACCACCGGCCGTCCCAAGGGAGTCCAGCTGACTCATGCCAACTACCTGCACCACGTCCTAGCTGCCTCTCATTTCCTGAAGCTCGGCAAAGAGGTGGTGCTACAGCAGAGCTCTGTCGGATTCGACCTGTCGCTCGCTCAGATCTTTTACGGGTTAGCCAACGGCGGCACCGTCATCGTGGCCGGCATGCGCCGAGACCCAGCGCACTTGACAGAGCTGATGCTCAAGCACGGCGTCACATTTACTTTCTGTGTTCCCTCCGAGTACTCGCTCATGATGAGCTACAACCTAGACAACCTCAGGGCCTGCACCAGCTGGCGACTCGCCCTATCCAGCGGTGAGAGCTTCCCGGCGAGTTTGAAGGACAAGTTCCGCTCGCTCGACCGGACCGACTTTCGCGTGGTCAACGGCTACGGCCCCACCGAAGCGTCTGTCAATGCCAGCATGGGCGACGTCGACATCTCGACTGGATCTGCTGGCGGAAAAGTTTCAATCGGAAAGACGCTGCAAAACTATTCCGTGTACATTCTCGACGGCTCGGGCAACCCGACGCCTGTCGGTTGCTCTGGCGAGATTGTGCTTGGCGGTCCCGGCATCAGTCCGGGATACTTGAAGATGGAGGAGCTTACTGCACAGCGTTTCATTCAGGACACGGTGAGTCCCGAGTCTCGACGAGCTCAGGGATGGAAATACCTGTACCGCACCGGTGACAAGGGCCAGATGTCGGCTACTGGCGAGTTTACTTATCAAGGACGTATCGAGGGCGACTCACAGGTGAAGCTCAATGGTGTTCGTATCGAGCTTGAGGATATTGAGAACACCATCATGAAACACGCCAAGGGTGCTTTTTCTGAGGTCGCCGTTATCGTGAAGGGAGATACCGAGCGTTTTGCAGTCGCACTTACCACCGTTACTCCTGGCTGGGAGAGCAGGAACCCCGCAAACGCGGTCAAGAAATTCTTGTCGACGCTGCCCCTGCCTTCATACATGAAGCCAGCTATGCTTGAGACAATTGAGGCGATGCCACTGTCCGCTTCAGGCAAGCTCGACCGCAAAGCGCTCGACAAGCTGCCTCTGAAGAACTTTGCGAGCCCAGCGCAGTCATCGTTGGCGGACACCAGCAGCACGTTAGGGGTTGAGAAACAGCTCAGCGAGATCTGGACACAGCTACTCTCAGGAACGGGTCAAAACATTCAGATTGAAAATGATACAGACTTTTTCGCCACAGGCGGAAGCTCGCTACTCCTGCTCCGCCTGCAGGCGGAGATTCGAGCAACATTCGACCTCGACCTGCCACTGCCGGAGCTGTTCAAGCTAACGAGATTTGACGCTCTTGCGGCACGCATCTCCTCCAAGAACACGAGCGCTGCAGCAAAAGACTTCGTCACACTAGACTGGGATGAAGAGACCCAAGTCCCCCAAGCCGTCATCACCGCGCACGAGCAAGCGGTCCCTCACATTCCCAAGAAGAAAGACGCGCCCATCTCCGTCGCCCTCACCGGCGCCACCGGCTTCCTTGGCCAAGCGCTCCTGCAAGCCCTGATCAACGAACCCAGCATCGAGACGATCCACTGCCTCGCCATCCGCTCCCGCAACAACACCACCACCACCACCCCCTCCTCCCCACTCCTCACCCACGCCAAAGTCCACCTGCACCCCGGCGACCTCTCCCAGCCCAACCTCGGCCTCCCCAGCTCCTCCATCCCAGCAATCTTCAGCTCCCTCAGCGCGATAATCCACAACGGCGCCGACGTGTCGTTCCTGAAAGACTTTGCCAGCCTGCGCGCGGCGAACGTGTCGTCCACCAAAGAGCTGACCCGTCTGGCGCCAGGTGTTCCGCTGCACTTCATCTCCACCGCTGGTGTGGCGCTGCTGAGCAACAAGCCCACATTCCCGGAGACGAGTCTTGCACAGTTCCCGCCGCAGACGGATGGCGGGAATGGGTATGTGG
The DNA here is from genome assembly GCA_027478595.1 of Erythroxylum anguifugum. Taxonomy (NCBI): domain Eukaryota; kingdom Viridiplantae; phylum Streptophyta; class Magnoliopsida; order Malpighiales; family Erythroxylaceae; genus Erythroxylum; species Erythroxylum anguifugum. Next base: position 456,398 of record JANIPN010501456.1, read on the forward strand.
CGAGTAAGTGGGCCAGTGAGCGGTTCTTGGAGAGGCTGGTGGCGACAGGGGTGGGAGGTGCGGGAGGCGTGTGGATTCACAGACCGAGCAGTATCACCGGCCCAGGATTTCCAAGCCTCGACATCGTAAATAATCTGGTCAAATACTCGCGGAAGCTGTCGGCCGTGCCGGATCTGAGCGGATGGGAAGGACACTTTGATTTCGTGGATGTGCGGACCGTGGCGGACGGTGTGGTGCGACGGTTATTGCTGGAGGGTGTTGCCGGTGCGAAGGCTGCTTCGGATTCGAAAGCTGCTTCGCGTTCGGAGCAGCAGGAGCACGAGAAGCAGCAGCAGCAGCAGCAGCAGCAAAACAAGGTGACGTACGTGCACCACTGCGGCGACGATGTCGTCCCCGTCAGTCAGTTGGCGGAGTACGTGGCCAGAACGACTGAGAAGGAGGGAGGGATGGTGAGGGTGAAGGGAGAGGTCGAGGTCGAGGTGTTGAGACCGGAGGAGTGGTTGGCGCGCGCGCTGGACGGCGGCATGCATGAGTTGGTGGGCGGGTATATGCGGGGGGCTATGGGCGGTGCTGGAAGTGGTGGAGGTGATGGGAAGGGACGGGCGCCGACGGCTACGCTGCTCGTCAAGGGCAAGGGTGAGAAGGGGGGAGATGTTTGAAGAGAGGGGGGTTAATCAGCCGGTCCTGATAGCGATTTCTATTCCCGTGATGGCACTCTTTTTCCTATGTTTTTGGTTAAAGTCAGAGTCAATTAAAACAAAGGTCATGATCACCATCACCGTCGACTTCATCACCATCCTCGCCACAATCACGAGCACGGCAACAGACATTTATCCACATTGTGAGAGGATACACACACACACACACACACGCACACACACACAAGAGCCGTCTTGTCAGGAAAGACCCCAGCAAAGTATTTCGCATTACGCGTTGTCATCGTTACCATTATCGTTGTCATGATCATTTCCACTATCATCCAGAACTATCATTTACCATTATCATTTACCATTACATCAACCCCGCCCCCAGCTTATTTCCCATTATTCCCAACCCTCTCACGGAACAGCCACGATCGTCTCCTGCAGCCTCGCCAAGCTCGCCGTGACCTCGCTCTCGAGCTGGCGGACACGGGCGAGCAAGGCGTCGACGACGGCGTCGGGATGAGCTTGCGGATTGGTATTAACGTTATCATCACCACCACCACCACCACTGTCGTCACTGTTCTTGTCATTGTCCCTCCCGCCTTTCCGCTCCGCGCGGTAAGAAGGAGAAGATAAGCTCCGCCGCCGTCTTCTGCTTCTTCTTCTTCTTCTTCTCCGCTGACGATGTTGCTGCTGCCGCTCATCACGGGACTCGTCGTCAACGACCATGGCCGCTTCATTGTCGTCGTCATCGTTGCTCGTATTCTCGCCCAGCAAGGTGTCGTACTCGTCATCGCCGTCGAATGTGCCCTCTTCGCTTTCCGCCTCTGCTTCTCCTCTTCCCTCCCTGTTCCCATGAACACTGCCCCTTGCTCTGTCCCGTTCCCGCCTGCCGCTACCGCTACCGCTCGCACTAGCGCTAGCGCCCGCGGAGCCATTCCCTTCGTCACGCTCGTTGTACTCGTAACCCTCAGCGTCGATATCGACGCCAATCGGTTCGCTTGCAATTGACGAGGTCGTTGAGCTCCCCCTGTACCGCTTCCTGCGTACGTGACTGGTGGGCCTGTTGGCGTTGGCGTTGGCGTGGCCGTCGTGCGTCTTGTCTTTGGTGGTTGTCCCCGTGAGGACGAGGGCGCTGACGAGGCGGCCGACGCGCTGCAGCAGCGCCTTGGAGACGTGCAGGATCGCGTCGAGCTGGACCTGTGAGTCCAAAAGCTGGAAGGCGCCGATGGAGACGGCGGGGAGATGCGCGTAGAACCAGGAGGGAGGGGCGCGGTAGCGTTGCGTGGAATTGCTGGTGGCGGTGGATTGGCGTTTTTGTGGTGGTGGAGGCTGTTGGTGCTGTTGTTGCTGGTGCTGGTGGAGTCCTTCCTGAGCCGACGAGGGGCTGGTGGTTCGGGTTTTGCCGTTGCGAGTCATGCTGTCTCTCCCTGCCCCTGCTGGTCCTGCTGCAGCTCCAGGTGCAGCGCCACTCGCGACGGTAGTGGTTTGAGCCGAGGGCGCGGCTGAGGAAGAGGAAGAACCAAACTTGGCGTGGTCAGGGACGGCTCGTGCTTGCGTCTGCGTCTGCGTCTGCGTCTGCGCACGAGACCGGAGGCCGACGGTCTGACGCGGACTCCGCATGGGTGTCATCTTCATCATGGTCGGGAGCAGCTTTAGCGTGGTCTTGTAGATGCCTATCAGCCGCTCGTAGCTCGCCATGATGCCGATTAGGGCGGCAATGTCCAGCGGCTTCTCGGCCTTGGCGCGTGGAGGGACTGTGGCGGAAGATGGGTATCCACGCTTCTTGGACGTAGTGTTGCTGTGGTGCTCTCTGGTTTGGTGGGACGTGTTGGTGTTCTCTGGGCTGCTGCCGCCCGTGCTGTCGACGTGCTGCCGCGAGTTGTTCGGATCGTCGTCGTTCCGCAGCCAGTGCAAGAGCCGCTCCAGTATTTGTAGAAACTTTTGGGTGTGGGAAATTGTGATGTCGACGGAGCATGTCTCGCCCAGCATCGGCATCAGACTCGCCAGGATGTCCATGTCTGTGCCGTCGCCCTCGCTCTGCCATCTCATGGACGCCTGCTCGCCGTTTGCGAGCTGCGAGCCGTACTGGATCAGCTCGAGGTCAAAGTCGGACAGCTCCCGGAAATGTGACAGCCAGCCGCCTGGCTGCGAATGCGAATACGATGACGCCTGCGGCAGAGATGGGGCCCACTGCTGCGGCCGTGAAGGGTCGTGCGGCGGAATGCCGGAGTGTCCTGACGGCAGGCGAGGATACGGAGACTTTGACGCGCCAATGAGGTCCATGCTGTGGTGCCTCGAACTGTCGACCGAGTGGAACGGGTTCTGGAGGGATGGATCGTCCGCATGTCCCGCCCAAAGCTCTTGATACGGAAAGGAGGTCGGGTTGCCTTCGGGATCGGCCTCGGTCGACGGGGTGGCGCCCGGGAAATCGGGTATCAGCCTGTTGGCTATATGCGGATCCACGCCGCTTGCTTCGAGGGCCCACAGGTCGGCGACGGTCGGGCTCAGGTACGGAACTCGCGTCGACGCGGACGCTGGCCTAGAAAAAAAAGGCAAAAGAAAAGAAAGCGGTCAGCATGTCCTGTACAACACGTGATAAACCCGTGAAAATGATAAGAGAGTTACGAACGAGCGCAGATTGTCCATCTCGAGCGACCTGAGCGAAGCAGGCGCCGTGCTGCTGACGACACCCATGGGTGATTCAGAATCAGGCGTCGTGTCAGAGGCGGCAGTGAGAGACTGCGGCGTGATGATGAAGGACCTCCCCATGTAATGCTCCATGCTGGGTCGTCGGCCGCGGCGAGACTGGCCAAAGATGCACTCGACGCCGGCTCGAATGCAGCGCTTGCATTCTGGGTTCTCCGCCGGCTCCCGGTCGCAGCGCAGCTTTTTGGCGCGACAGCGATCGCACGAGTTACGGATCGAGCCTGCTGACATTGGTGATGACCAGAAGTGTCGGAAGGGCGTTGCGGCACTACACAAGTGCAAAAGTTAGGTTCCCCAAGGTAGAGTTTGACGGTCGAATGGCGCAATCTTGGGACATAATCTCTCAAGCAGACTTTGTGAGTTGGGAAGGACTTGGGTGTCGCGTTCGAGATAAATCATAGAACATGTATCCACAAATGTTTTCCGCTCAAGTCAAGCCTTTGAGGCCTCATGCAGTCAGCCGCGATGCGGATCTCATGGCAAAAATTTGCGAGCAAATCTTGACAATATTGTCGTCGACAAAGGCGGCGGGGGATGAGACGGACAAACAGGCAAGGCTATTGCCAGGCCACTAGGGTATCGCAGTGACCTTCTCGCAAGCCTCGTTTTTTCCCAACAACGTATGCGCTGACGGTGCTGTGCCGTCTCGATCCTATGAACGCTAGTCAGCCTGAATGGAGGAAAGGCTTTGACTTTCAGTCTATTCGGATGGGATTGGGCAATGACTTCCAACAAACACACACACTCTCTCTCTCTCTCTCTGTGGCTTATATTACTCCTCGCACGCCACTCAGTACGGACGCTTACAGCAGCGACGCGCATCGCTTCTGCGTGTGAACGCCAAACGAGCAACAGCCCATCCGCCAAGGGCTCCAGCGTCCAATACGACATCAATAAGGGCTTACCATGGCGCAACGTGTCAGTGAAAGCGTGCACAAGATTCGGCATCCAACATGGCGAGGCTCTGATCGCTGGCAATTCCATTGGCTCTGGCTGCGACTAGCGTACCGTGGGGCGGTCGACTCTCTGAAACGGAGGCAGCCCGGATACTGATGGGGGATATATATGTGCACAGTAGAGAGGCTGATAGGCTCGATTATTTGGAATAAGACGGTAAGAGCAGGTTAATATAGCCGAACAGGAAAAGTCTCGATGCTGATCGATCACTCTCACCTCATGGCAGGCTCCATATCGGGGGTAGTACAGAGCATTATTCTGACATATGAGCCGGCCCCAGCTGGAACTCTCTCTCTCTCTCTCACCAAGCTCTCTCTATGTTCTCACCAGATCCAGAGAAATTCGGATCTCGGTTTCGGAGCGCTGGTCCGGGGCGGGAAGCATATGTGAAGAAATGGCGGAGTTGCCCTTTTACCCGCTTATACTCCAGCCGCAGTTCCACGCCGCAGCCCAAGCCGCAGCTGCAGCTGCAGCCGCGGGGTCAGCTCCGTGGAGTCAACTCCGCCGCCAAGCCTGATCACGAGCACCGAAACGGTATACAATTGAAAATTGATGACAATTCAACATTGGCAGTATTACTAGATTTCATCGATTGCCCAGATTAGAGTGGTGACTGTGAGAGGCGTCAACACAGAGAGATCACGCAAGCCTTGGCAAGCTGACTTTGGGGTAGCTTACGCTCCTGTAGGATGTGGATGAGTGATGGATGATAGAGACCCTGAATTCAGTTGAGTTGAATAAAGTTTCGTGATGGAAGCTTCAGGCGTACAAACACGGCCAGATGAGCGAGATGTATCGTGACGAGCCTTCCGCTTGTTCGTCTGCTATGACTCTTTGCTTCTTGATTCTTTCAAGATGACTTACAAATTTGCGACAATATTCACACACAGTCGCTAACAATCCTCGACTCCATCACTATGTGTATTGCCTTGTTCTCCACCGCACATCCCGACTATTCGCTGATTGTCGCGTCGAATCGCGATGTAAGTGTCTGTCATATTACATCTCTCTAGTCAACCATAGTCTGTCGATACAGAAAAGTCTTGACTGTGCCTTGCCCAATGCTCCCTTTACCTTCTTCCTCTCTCTCTCCTGTTTTTTTTTTTTTTTTTTTTTTTTGCTCGCTTCGCTCGGAGTCGATGTTTATCCCTGGCTCATCCTCGATACTTTTAAGTCAAAGTTGTATCTATCGAGAGGATATCAAAACAAGGACTATAACCAATTATGACTTTCCTTAGTCAAAAGGTTACATGTTCAAGCCTAGATCTTTACAGAGAGGATGCTGTCAATTCGCGTCAACCTTCAAAAAAAAAAAAATAGAAAAGAAAAGAATACAATCATACCTATCACACATTAGATCTAATTCCTTCTCATCTCCAACGTTTTCATATCGCTACTATCCCTCTGACTACAAACATCTACACAACCTTTTCCCACAACCTCATCGCAGCATTACCACATTCACCACCCATCATCTACCGTTGCTACCACTGCTACTATTTTCTCTTTTCTCCCTCCTCCTTCTTCCTTTCACCTTCCCTTCTCACCTCCTACCTCTCACTCCTCACTCCTCACGCCTCTCACGCACGTCCCACTGACCCGTCAATTAGGAATACCTCCGCCGCCCCACCGCGCGCGCAACATGGTGGACCCCACCGCACGCACACGTCCTCGCAGGCCGGGACCTCTTCGCGCCGGCGCGAGGCACCTGGCTCGGCGTGACCCGCGACGGCCGCATCGCCGTCCTAACCAATTTCCGAGAAGACACACCCCAACAGCCGCCACCACCACCACCACCAACACCATCCTCCTCCTCCCCAGCATCCCACCAGCAACCCGCCCTCGTATCCCGCGGCGCCATGGTCAACGCCTACCTGACCCAACCACCACCCCCTTCAGCCACCGCTGCCACCGCCACCGCCACTGCCGGTAACAGTGCCGTGGAAGACACAGAGTCGTTCGCGCGCAGACTCATCTCCGGCGAAGCAGCGCGCGGCTCCGGCGGGTTCACGCTGGTCTGCGGAAGGCTGGGCCAGCCGCTGGCTGTGGTGTCGAACCGGATGACGGATGAGGGCGAGGTTGCGTGGATCGGTGGTGGTGGTGGTGGTGACGGTGGTGATGGTGGCGACCACGCTGCAGGCGAGGACGGGAAAGGAGGGACCACCATCGGGCTGAGTAACGCCGCGTTCGGAGATCGGTCCTGGCCAAAAGTCACCATGGGCGAGGAATTGGTGGGAAGGGTGGTGAGGGAGCATGCGGAGAAGTATTCTCGCCATACTGCTGGTAATGGTGGTAGTGGTGGAAGTGGTGGTGGTAAATCGGATGCGCAGAACAGCGGATTTGTGCCCAATGGTGGTGGTGGTGATGGTGGTGATGCCACTGACCAAGAAGCCATCGAGAACGAACTGATCCAGAACCTGCTAGGCGTACTGAGCACGAACACGCTCCCCATGCGCAAAGACGACGAAGGGTGGGCCACGTACGTCAAGCGGCTGAAGGAGAGTATCTTCATTCCCGTCGTGGGAGGCGACGATCCGACGTATTATGGAGATGAGATTGCGTCCGGCAGGAGCGCGAGGCGCGTGTCGGTCAACAGGCTCGCGCCCGGGTCGTATGCGACCGGTAAGCAGACTGTGGTGCTTGTTAGGCGTGAGAAGGGGGGACAAGGGGATGGTGGCGGAGGGGTGGAAGGAAAGGGTGAGAGGAAGGGAAAGGGTGCGCGAGTCACGTTCGTCGAGAAGACGCTGTATGAGGACGCTGCGCCTGTTCGGGGCGATCCGGATGCGTTGAGGGTGTTTCGGTTTGATGTTGACGAGGGCGAGTGGGAGTGAGTGACGCTGGAAGATCGACCGATGAGTGAATGAATCGGTCAGTGGATGGCTGCAAAGACAATGAAGCGAGAGTGGGTGGGCAATGTCTCGGATATTGTCGCTGCGACGGAACGACTCTCTGGAGACTTGCGTGACAAAGACCTGAAAACCCGGATGGGAGGTCGGATCAGACCATTTTTGCAACCATGTGCCATGCGATGGAATTATGAGTTTTGAAGAAAAGAGACCAGTTGAAGAAATCGCGATGATTGCAACGAGACATGTCACCGTCCGGGATTTGCAATCTCGGACTGTGTCGCGTGTCGAGAGCCAATAGAATAGCATCAAGAACAAAAGATACATGTTGAAAATGAAAAACGAATCTTCAAAAATTCTATCATTTAAAAAAATTATAGAGCTGCCGAGAAAGACCTGACGGTCCACCCAGAGCATGAAATTAATGTACTTATAAAGTCGCCACAATGCTGCAAAGACGGATCTAGGCGCGTTTTGCTCCGACAGATCGTTCTCCTCTAGCAATTCCCGAGCAAATTTTTGCTGTTCCCTGTTTCCATGCTTTGAAGCTCGTGAGTGGTATCATTGTATAGTGTAGTGTAGTGTAGTCGTCAAGTCGTGGCCATGCAAGTGTGAAGGAGTCGCTCCGGTCCTGCCGGGTACAAGGTGTGTATCGAAGTGAAGTCATCGACCAAACTACGTGCCGGCACGAGCTTCAAGTGGTCTTTTTCATCAAGTCTCGACTTCGAGCGAAGCGAGCAAAAAAAAAAAAAAAGAAAAAAAAGGAACCGTCTCCTCACACTCTATCGCTGGCGTCTCGCACCTCGGCCTTCTCCTCTGTGCCTGTCGAGTTGCCCTTGAAACCGCCCTCGTCCTTGTCCTCACCCTTCTGGGGCCAGAGGATCTGCTTCTTCACAATGGCTCGCACCATCATGACCACAACAAAGAGCCACATGAGGATGAGCGCAACGGCCATGACGCAGCCGATGATCTGCACAGGCCTGAGATCAAACGACTGTCCGATGGCAAAGGTCGCGTTGATCAGCGCAGTCTGCGGGAAGACGAAGCTGAACCAGGTCATGGCAAATGGGAAGCGGATGGTCTTGTGAGCGATGATGGTGTAGTGTGCGCCGACGGCAACAAAGAAGAACCACAGCGCCAGGCCCCACAGCCAGAGGGCGGCCCAGTGGCCCATGACGCTCAGTATCATGGCTGCCAGGTCGCCGTTGCCCATAAAGTCGGTGCCATTCCAGGTGCGTGCGGCGTGCGAGGCCATGTTGCAGAGGCCAGACGCCGTAAAGGCTGACGGACCGACAGAGACGAACATGCCAGGCCGCATGCGTTCGAGCGGGAGCTTCTGCGTCATCAAGCGATAGATGTAGGCGCTGTAGATCATCAACGACACGAGGAAACCAACGCCCTGGGCGAGGAAGCCGCCGACTAGGATCTGAGCACTTCGATCGGGCGCGAGACTGCCGGACAGCACCGCCGCATGTGGCCCGATAATCAGCAGAGGATAGGCGGGAAAAATCCAGACGGGTGTCATGGTGGCGATGGTAAACGTCTGTGTGCTCCAGAAGAGGAGATAGGTGCCGAAGGACGCGACGAATGCCATGCCCAGCTGGACCCAAAAGAGGGCAGTGACGGTAGTGTTGAGCCTGGAGAAAAAGGTCAGCGACGTACAACGCTACGAAACCAAAAGTCCAGCACTCACCAGTATCCGACATGGTCCGTCCCATACTCAGAAATGCTCATCAGAATCAGGCCAAAGGATACGATGGCGGCTGGCGCGAACAAGGACTCGGTAGGGTGCAGGAACGAGTTGCGAAAGGTGGACGGGTGGTAGTAGAAGCGGAGTGAGATGCACGTCACGTTGATGAGAAACAAGACGACGTTGAGGAGGAAGAAGGTGGTGCCAATGGCGTACAATCCAGGGAAGCGGAAGGGAACATGGTAGATGACGTTGGCGATACCGCCAGTGGCCATGGTCAGAGTGAAATAGGCCCAGGTAAAGTGGCGTAGCCGCTGTCGCCAGTCCATGGACCGCGCCTTCTCCGGCTGCTGTCCGACTGCACCGGGCAGCTGTGGCGAGGGGAGCTCGGATCGACGCGAGCGTTGAATGACCGTCGTCGTGGTGACCGTTATGCTGCTGTCGGATGGTCGGCGCTCCCTGTCGGCAACGACGTCTCCGTCTCCACCGTCCTTGACTTTCTCTTTCGCCAGGTCTGAGCCGGCCAAGGTCCTGTCGGAGGAGCTGTCGTCAACGAGACTGTTCCTCGCCGTGGTGTCATTGCTTCCGAATCCGTTGCCTCCCTGATTGTGTGGGGCTGGCGGCCGGCCTGACTCCTGCACAATGGTCGATCCCAGCTCGTTCAGTCGTTGCTGAATCTCCTCTTCTCGCTCGAAATCTTCCCCTGCTGGCGTGCGGTAGCCCTCCTCACCAGGCTCTACCATGTGTGCCGGATGGAGCACATCGTTGGCAACGTACGACTGCCTCTGGCCTTGTGCGCTGAAGCGAGAGCTCTGGACGATGGGTGATCTGATGGACGGCTCCATGCTGCTCCGGTCTCTGGCCAACAGTACAGACATGACGAAGCATTGGAAGGGGACCAGATCTAGGTATATGTGTGTTCGAATCGATAGCGAGATAAGACAAACTCCTGCAAGTCTTCGTAGCACGCACGAGATCAATGACAAAGACAATTAGCTAACAGGCGATAAGCCACAATGATGTGGCAGATTGTAGAGAGACGGGACATGATAAGAGGGCAAGCAAGAGACAGAGGCCCGAGACCCTTATAGCGCACATCGTCAAGCCATCCCCAGATCTTGTCGACGTCCCAAACAATGTCCCACCGGCAGCATCTTTCGGGACATTGCATCTCGCTGACCAGTCACAGGCTCTCGGCTGATCAATTTTTTTCTTTTTTTTCGAGGGCATTGGATGCTCGGGTTGCGCGGGAGAGAGGGTGTGGCGTAAGCGTGACGATCGGCACGAAGGCCGTTCTAGCGTGCTGCCAAAAAGATCGAGGCTTGTGGAGGCTGTGTGACACGGAGGCGTCGTTAGAGGTTGGTTTTTCCCATTATTGAAGCCCAAGTGTCTCCCCGCACGGGAAATCCGGGTTTGAAAAAAAGAAAAAAGCAAAAGATAGAAGAAAAAAGGGAACAAAGAGTGAAAACTTGGCTCGCGTCACCCCCACCGTGGTCGGCATACTTGCAGGGAAGGTGCGATTCTCGCGAACCATGACTTCCTGATTCTGATAATTGCTTCCTAAAATTTCCGCACAAAAATATTTTACTCATCTCTTTTTCGTCTGAAAAGCAACTTCTCCTCACAGACCTGCATCAAGGCGAAAACGGAGTGGATGCAAGGTAACGCCCAAGTCGATAAAGATGACCGCCGATTGGATGAAATGGCATCACACTGCCTGCGCGACGCCGCACCGTTTAGAACCGTGACATTCCGCTGGCTTGTCGTTTAGGGTTGGCTGACTGGATGCCAGGACGCATAACAGAGGGAGAGAGCTCTCCGTAGGGCAATTCTTTGCCTGAAACGCAACGCATTGTCCGAAGAGCTTACGCTTTGCATACACTCACGGAGAGCTGACGGCAATCAAGAGTCCCAGCTTTGACGTTTGGCAGTCTGGTCCTGTCATGACAGGGCCTTGGTTTCGAGGCCGTCGGTGAAGAAGATGATTAAAATAAACCCCAGTCCTGTCTCGCAGCCAGGAACGGTCTCCGCTGTGCCTGCGACTTCTCAACACACACCATGACCACGAGGGTTTTTGAGAGCTCTGCATCAGCCATGCCACTCGCCACGTGCCTGGACACCACATCCAGTTTGTGTTTCGTCGAAGCAGAGTCGAAGCAGAGTCTCGCGTGTCTGGTCAATGCAACGGCCAAAAACGGGAGCTAAATTCTGGCTCTCGCTGACAAGCTGCACTCTGCGACCGCGCGCGGCGAGGAGCTTCCGAATGGTGGATGGCGTCGATCAAGAGCCGCAACATGCTCAAAAATACTGGTAGAAACTCCAATGGGCTGCTGCACCTAATTCCACCAAAGCTACCAAGGAATCCATCCGATGCTGGGTGGTCTCGAAACCTTGGGAGCGTGCCAGACTTTGCTTAGGTAAGGAAACTGTGGCGGCACGACAGGCAGCTTGCGTCTGAGCAGACGGTTTTCTGCCATGCCAGCTCTTGCAAAAAGAAGGCCAAAAAAAAAAAAAAAAGAAGGCAAAAAAGGAAAAGAAAAAGAGAAAGGGGAAAGGAAATGGAAGTGGAAATAAAAAAAAAATCGGAAGGAAAAGGAAAAGGGAGCATACAATCGGAGAACAAGATACTTGGTCTGACATGCGACTCGACAGATAAATATGTGCAAAGAAAGAGTTGGGGATAATGAATTGATTCATCCACATGATGAACATCATTTTCCAGTCTCATTGGTGAAATGCATCCCAAAAAGACAATGAATCAAAACTCGTGACGATGAGAAAAGATTTTTTTTCTTATTCTCTTAATTTCTTTTCTTCCATTTTTCATTTTCTTTCCCAAAAGAACCGGTGGAAGAGAGAAAAGCAAGAGAATAAAATATTAAACCAGTCAACATGATTCCAATAACACAACAACTATTGATTCCACAACAGCAATCCACGTCTCGCCACGAGATCCCACGCGCTTTACTGAACCCACTTTCCAATCCCCCAGATATCGTTCAAAATTCCACGAACCGCAGTGTTATGTAACACACGCCCAGTCCCGAGTCGTGTACGGCTCTTGTGATGATTATTCATTATCGTCTGAATACACACTGACGCTTACGCCACAAAATAAATAAATCGCCCACCCACAACGAGAGCATACATACATGCCCTGTCTATCTGGCCCCTTGTTCGCCTGGCCGCCCAGAAAAAAAAAAAAAAACAGATTTGAATTGTTGTCAGGTTTTTGATGCAGCTTGCTGCGAGAAGCTCCCAGAAAATTAAATTAAAAAGAAAAAAAAAAAAAAAAAACTTCTTATTTAAGAGTAAAGAACACATTGGGGAGTGATGTTTTGCGGTGAATCTATTCATTCAGTTGAACTGTTTATTGACTCGCTTATTTGGTGAGCAACTTCACGTCTACCTTGCGTTCTGTGTGTCTAAGTCAAGAGAGAGATGTTTCCATCTCACCGCCCACCTCACAACCCACACGTGTGTGTGACCTTTCATCCCACTCACCCCCTCCCCCCTATTCAAGGCAGTTTTAGAAAAACGCTCAACAGCTTCGGATAATTCGGCGTGCCCAGACCCGTGACTGGATCCCAGCCCTCGACCGCGCTGAAGCCATTGTACCCACAATCCGGGTTACTGCCGTTAGTGATGTCCCTGAACGCGCCCGGGTTGGCGTACAGCACGGGGTTGATAAAGCCCACCGGCCTCTTGCCGCGCGCGATCCTCTCATCGTTGATCCGGTTGACGATTGCGGCAAAGATGGGCGTGCTGGCCGACGTGCCGCCGCTGAGCGCGTACTTGCCCTGGTTGTATATGGCGATGTTGTCTCCCACGGCGGCCACGTCCGGGATCCCGCGGCCTGCTCGGTTGTAGATGCCGCCGTTGGCGCTGGGCTGGCCGGGCTTCCCAATGGCTGACGTGTCGTTGGTGAAGCCCGAGTAGGACTTGTACGGCGGGTTGTGCGCGGCGAAGTAGTGATTGATGGCGGGCTGCTGGTAGCGGGCCGGCGCGTACACGTTGCTGAAGCCGCCGCCGGAGGAGAAGTTGACGCTGTACGGGTGTCCTGCTGGGTCGAAGACGGCGGACTCGGGCTCGGGGCCGAAAACGGAGTGACCCGGGTAGACTTTCGTGGCGCCCACGGCCGTCACCCACGGGCAGTTGACGGGCCAGGTCGGGTTGAGGATGTTGCTCTTGGGCCCGATGCAGCCCGTGGCGCTGGTCATGCCTGCCGAGCCCGGGTAGTCGCCGACGCCGGAGTCTCCGGAGGCGAAAACAAAGGTGGTGCCCTGCAGGCCGAGCTTGAGGTATTCGAGGCACTGGCGCTTCTGGTAGCTGACGGGGAGGAAGGCTTCCTGTCCGCCGTAGCTGAACGACACCACGTTCGTGATCTTGTACGTGCCGCACTGTCGCTGGCCCTTGTAGCCGCCCGGGTTGGGGTCCGGGTACTTGGGGTCGATGCTCGAGTCGCCCGTCTCGCCGTAGGCGCTGAAGTTGCAGTACGACCCGTCGACCGCGTCCAGGAACGTGTTGAAGCCGAACTTGTACGTGTCGTTGGGCCACGCGCCGTAGTACTGGTCGTCGTTGGCGTACAGCGTGATGGTCTGCGGGTACACGATCGGGTAGGCCAGCTCAAAGTCCAGGTTGGCCTCGCCGCCGGCCGCCGACGCGTTGGGCGCCGACCCGGCGTACCCGCCGTCGATCGAGATGGGGATCGGGTGCGTGCCCTTGGGGATGTTGGGCGCGAACTTGGCGAAGAAGTTGTCAAAGTCCGGCTGGTAGTAGTACTGGTTCTGCGACTCGAACATGCCCAGCGAGTTGCCCTTCTGTGGTGGCGTCTTGCGCGCGGGGATGCTGTACAGCGCCCGGATGCACGCCGGCGTGATCTGCTGGTCGCAGACGCTCAGGTCGCTGGCGTTGGCCGGCGGCGTCGGGGCGAGGACCTCAGCGTCAATGTCCACCTTCGGGTCGTGGTGCATCAGCCCGCGCTTGGCCACGTTTGTGCTCGTCTTGCCGATCGGCGTCGGCGCCAGGAGCCGGATGCCGGGCGTGATGTAGTCAACGTGCGGCTGCACGTGTGCCGGCACCGAGTACTCCTCGCACGCCGGCTGGACGTTGCCAGTCTCCGAGTCGCGGTATTCGTGGAACTGCGTCTTGAGCAGACCCTCAGCCTCGTCCCGCGTCGCGTCGAACCCGAACCACTGCTTGTTGGCTGAGTGGTAGATTCGCTCGCCCGAGATGCCGTGCGAGATGAGCCATTTGTGCACTGCGTCAATGGTCTCCTGCTGCGGCCTGAAGGCGTCAATGACCTCGTCCGACGTCCAGTGCTGTCCGTACTTGGGCGATTCAGGATGCGAGCTGTGGAAATTGAACAGAGATTAGCAAAAAAAAAACGACTATTTCATGATTCAATCTCGCGGCATTCCGTGCGAGTAAACTTGTAGTACACTTGCGACGCTGGATGTTGCCAGTTCAAGAAGCACACTCTTGCAACTGTTCGTCCTGACCTCTACTGACTTTGCAAAATACGTGTGACCTCTCCGCTCAGTGTTCTGTAGCTTGTCATCCCGCCATCCCGCCCCATCGGTTCCCACTCTTTCACGCCTGCCTGTTCAAAGTTGGTGGCATCCGCCAAATGCAACCAAGTGGGGATCGTGCCGATGGCTGGCCCTCCTTCCTCTTGCAGACTCACAACCACTCAGGGCACCCAAAATCACCTCCCCGTGCCAACGCTCACTGAGTTCCGAGCAGGAAAATGTGCGCACTTACACAGTCATGAGATACTCCTCGGCCGACTCGAGGTTGGTCTGGGTGAGACCGATGCGCATCGGGAGCACCGAACGCGAGTTCAGGCGTGCAGTCTTGCTCCAGCGAGGGTGCATCACATCCCTGCGCTCGTGCACGACATGCTCGGTGGTTGGCGCCGCGATGGCAGCAACGCCTGCGAAAAGGCACAAGAGCGAACTGGCCCTGACCATTGTGACGACGGTTGGAAGGCTTCAGAGGCGGCAGCTCTGAGGCAATGCAGCAATCGCTATCCAGAGCAAGAAAAGGGTGGGACGAAGCCATGCCTTTATCTTGCCATCGAGGGCACAATCATCGTCAAGCTTTCCGCAACTGGCACCAATCCCGGCATCTGCTAGAGCTTGCGTTGTTGTATCCCTGGACAGCTAGCTTCCTTAGCTGGGTCGTGTGAACCGGCGATCCCTTCTTTGAAAACCCCTCGCATGCGCCATTTTGATTCCCCCGGTCAGTCTAAATGCTTTGCTTTTCGAGGGTGGACCGCTGCTGTTCATCCCGGCTTGCTCGGCCGCCAAACGGCGGGCCTCTGGGGAGGAGCGTTGATCGCAACACGCAGCTGGGCGGGGCCAATGGCACCTCGACGCCAACGGCGCCCGCCTGTCGATCCCATCGGTTCAAGGCAGTGATCCAACTGTTCCCGTGCCCGCTAGCATCACCCGAAGGCCCTGAGAACAGGCAAGGCGTTCAGCTAGCTAGCGAGGACAAGCGTCAACGGTTCTGCGGGAAGAAGATGCTTCTTAGATCGCTGATCTTTTGACATGGTTCATGTCCGGTTTCTCGCTCAGGGAAGAGCTGGTCGGCCTGGACGAATTCGGCAGCCATGTCCGAGGCTGAGATATACTTACTGATAGCAGCGATCCAGTGGAATGACTATCAGTCCTGTCTATCGATGCTGGCTGGATATGGTTCGTCGCTCCCAGTGACCAGAAATCAGGACTGCCAGTAACATTGGTTTTTGTGGCAAGGTTGCAAGGTCGTGATTTTCTGCATGGTCATACAGATAAGAATGACGTCCACTCGCTCTCCTGCTCAGCCCAGCTCCTGAGCTGGTTCTTTTTAGCAGCCTCAATTAGGCTCGAGGTGAGAAGAGCCCAGAAAGCCTTTGCATTGTTTGTCGCTTTTGTGCTGCTGAAAATATGGTAGGTGAAAACGGGCAGATCACGTGCCATGGCGTATGACGGGCAATTGAGAATATCAAATTCTCCCCAGGCAGCAAAACCAAAAAATCCTTGCCAACATGGAGAGACTGATTTTTTTTTTTTTGAGAAAAATGATCTCGTCAGACTTTTGCTTTGAGCCGAGATGCCTTGAACCAGTGTCATAGCATATAAGGCACGGATGCTGCTGTAAATCTGTCGAAAATGAACTCTTGTCTTTATTGTAAACCGTCTCTTGCTGTGTATCAGGAATGTATGAGCTGTAAGGACTGTTTGAGTTCTCAGAGACCTGCTATGAAGCTGCTGGTAGATTCTTGTGTTAATGTGAAGGTCCTGAAAAGGAAGAGAAAAGCACAGAACTAGTCACTGCGTGATCCTGCTACTATGCTTTCAATGTGTATGAGCACAAGGGGCGTCAAACATGAGACGATATGTACAGACAACTCACACAGAATATGGACACAGCTGTCGTACAGTTTTCTTTGAGGTCTTTGTGCCTGCTTGCCTTTGGCAATGTCGCATGATGTGTTCATCCAGTCTGGTCGTCAACAGTACCTGCCGTCAGATCAAACAACTCCCTTCACAAGCTTCAGCTCCTGAACTCAAGAGTCGTCTGAAAGAATGCAGAACAATGAATGGATGCTTTGAGTATCGTCTGATCAATATGCCAAGCAAGAGAAGGCTGGGTAGTATTCGTGGGCTGCGGGAAATTGCATCCCCGACTCGCACGTCCACTTCCCAGCCGCCTGCCTTTGCGCATTGAGAAAGCGTCAGTGGCGATTCTCACGAGAACACGAACAGGGCTGCGCCATGTGACTTTTCTCGGCGGCCACGCAACACATCTCGTTACCTGTTTTTGTTCTTTTCTATTTCTTCTTGCTCTTATCGTCACCACATTCGTGAGGTCTTCAAACCAGCACCAAAATTAAGGCCTGCATGGTTTCTCATTCAGAGTTTCTCTAGCAGCTTGGAAAGTCCCTAAAAGCAGTTCTGACCAGTACAAACTGAACTCAACTGACAAGACAAACTCACCCGTTTCGAAAATGCCCATCACCCCAGAGCACTCCAAGTGGCCAGACCCCGACAGCGACAAGGCCAAGCCGGATGAAGCGTGCGAGAAGGACGTCAGAGACGAGGTTCCCATCACCGCAACTCAAGGCATGCACTCGCCCTACCTCCCACTTTTTGTTTGGCGCAACGATCCCGCAGGCAGCGCGACCCTGACGTACAACATGCCCGGCAACTACGACCCTCCACGCAGCGAGCACCCTCCCCTAGACCAGACCGTCAGCGAGCACGACTACATGAGCCTGCTGCACAGCTTCGACGACGAGCCGCACAGCTTCCGCGAGCTCTCGCACCGCTGGTCACTGTCGGACACGCTCTCGCGCGCGGAGAAAGTGAGAGTCGAGCTCTTCAAGGGCGGCATGCAGCCTGTGCGCGAGGGCGTGGCGCCGGGCATCATCTACTCGCACTCGGCTTCATGGACGCGCGAGCAGATCTCGAAATACCACGCGCAGCCGCGCCACGCCAAGGAGGACGGCAGCGGCGAGCCCATCGCCCAGAAATCGCTGATGCCGATCATCGCGGGCCCCATCGCCTCGACCTTCCGCCCCGCCGCCATCGTCGCGCTCGACAACCCGCTGGCCCCCTTCACCTACCCGGCCTGCGACGACGCGACCATGATGCTGCGCAGCGAGCTGGACCCACACTTCCGCTGCGCGCGCTACGCGGGGCTCCAGTGGGCGCAGACCGACTGGGTGCGCGCCCCGTTTCACGTCTGGGTGCTCGTCGAGGGCGGGCAGGAGGGCGATAGTGGCAGCAACAGCAACAGCAAAAGCAAAAGCAAAAGCAAAAGCAAAAGCAAAAGCAAAAGCAAAAGCAACAACAAAAGCACCACTACCAAAACCACCAAAAACCCCTCCGTAACCCCCCACGTCAGTTTCTTCATCCTCCGCAACCTGAACGCCGCTCAGCGGGCCCAGCTCCAGTCGGCGGGACGCCAAGCCGACCCGCAGCCGTCGGGCGTGAACGCGTGCATCACGGGAGAATACGAGTACGACAAGCTATCCATCCAGGGCCAGGGGCTGATGCTCATCCCGCCCGGCGCACGCTACAAGATCAAGTTCCACACGGACGCGCTGCTGAGCGTCGGCCACCTGGCCATGCAGCACCGCAAGAACCCGCTGCCCGTGCTGCCGACCCGCTACGGCCCCAGCGGCATGATGTATCGCGAGGACATGGCGAGGAAGGGGGCCCTGAGGTCGTTCATCTCCGCCTATCCGCACGACCATCAGGAGGTGGTGAGGAAGTTGGAGGAGGAGCTGGACAAGGGCGTGCCGGAGCTGAAGAAGGAGGAAGAGGAGCTGAAGGAGGAGGAGGCGCAGGAGATCGGCGAGGTCTGGAAGGAGGTCAGGCTGGCCTATCGCCCGGCGAATCGGCAGAGGTTTTGGGGGTAAAAGGGGAGAGAGCGGGGGGTGGGGAGAGATGCTGCTGCTGCTGCTGCTGCTGCTGCTTTGCTCGGAACTTTGTTTCTCGACTCTTGCCTCCCCTTATCGCTTCCTCATTTTCCTCTCATGATCATGATCATGATCAAAACTACGGCTGGAAGTGGTCTGCTTTTGTTTGCTGTTTTGTACTCTTGTAAGATACGAAATGGGATGTTTTGTTTTGTTCTGTCCCGTTACTTGATCTTAACACGTGATAGGAGTACATGTTGATGTACATGGGAATGTAGATCAGGACATACTCGTAGATGTAGGCAACGAAGTACTCGGGTAAGTATCCGAAGGGATACTTGTGAGGGTGTCTCGAATAGTACCGTACAACGTACTTGGAGGAGTATGCCGTGATGTATGTCGTGATGTATGCTGCGATGTATGTTGTGATATATGCCATGATGTATGCTACGTAGTATCCCAAAGGGTACGTGGCAGGATATGCGGTGAAGTATAGGCTTGAATATGTCGCTGAGTATGCCATGAAGTTCGTCAAGGGGTGTATGTCATAAGGTATTGTGAGAGGTATGCCGTAACGTATCGCTTGTAGTATGTCATCAAGCATGTCATTAAGTATCTCAAAAAGTATCGAAAAGGGTATGTCAGATGATACTGAAAAAAGCATACATCGCAAAGTATCTGACACAATACTCGAGGGAGTATGCAACGAGGGTACCTAAAGGAGTACCTGAAGCAGTACCTGGGAGCATCACCTGAACTACAAACTCCACAACCCCCACAAAGCGTCACACCCTCGACAACTTCACACCATATTCGGGTGGGTGATCATCATTATGTTCATCAACGATTCTATACATGTACATATAATCTTCAATTTATTTTTTTCTCAAAACCACAATCACTGCGCCGGCGCCACGAACCCCGGCCTCCGCAGTGGCCAATCATCCGGCGCCGCAGCCGCAACCGCCTCCACCACGGCCTCGCCGCCCTCACTGCCACCTCTCCACGACTCCTCCGTCACAGTATTAGCAGCACTCGCCACCGCCGCCGCCGCCGACGCCGCGAAATCTCCCGCCGTCCGCTGGCCCCCATCGCCGGCCACAGCCCTCATCGGCGCATCCGCCCCGCTCAGCATCAACTGCGCCGTTCTGTCGAGCACCAAACTGCCCGCCAGGCGCTGCACGAGCCTCAGCCACTTCAGGTCAGCGATGGTGTCGACAGCATTACGCGTGAGGCTGCGCGCCATCAACAAATTAGCGGACCTGTATAGCTCCGTGTCGGCGTACTGTCCAATGCTGATGCTGATGCTGGCACCGGCCCTACCCGCCTCTTTGCCGTGCTCTTCTTCTTCGACCCACTCGACGCCGACGCCGCGCAGCATGCTGATCACCTGGGTGCGGCCGGCGATTTGGGCGCGCACGAAGGACCGCGCGTGGCTGCGGCTGAGGAAATTCATCTCGCGCTGCTGCGTCTCTGCGAGGGAGGCGAAGCGGCCCTCGGCTTTGTCGAAGAGTGCAAGGGTGAATTCGGGGTCGATGGAGTCGGCGGGCTGCGTGCGGCGCCGCTCGGCTTCGCTGATTATGTCTCGGTGCACGCGCTTTTTGAACTCGGCCATGTGTCGCGCGTGTCGCTGTTGCATGTCGCTGAGCTGCTCCTTGCGCAGTGTTCGGCGCGACTCGGCGTCTTCGCGCGCGGCGATTTCTAGTCGCTGCACTTCGGTCCGCACGCTCTCGACGGCTCCTGCGTGCTGCTGGTGGCGGCTCATCATGGCCGCGAGGAGGCTGGTGAAGAGCTGGCTGATTTGCTGGTCGAGGTGTCGCGAAAAGTCCTCGATACCTGCAACGCGCGCGCCTTCTATCTGCTCCGCTTCGGCCTCTTCCTCTCGCTGCCGGTCGGCCATGTCCTGCCGTTGCTGCTCCGCGATGGCTGCCAGAGCCATTTCGAGCTCGCGCTGTTCTTGCGCCTCCTCTTCCTCACGTCGACGTGCCAAGGCGTCGATAGCAGCCTGCCGACGGCGCTGTTGCATCTCTATCATCCCTGGGTCTCTTCCCTCGTGTTCGGCCGGAATGGGAGTCGGAGCTCGGTCGTATGCCTGATGCTGCTGCTGCCGTCGCCGCTGTTGGGGTAGCCAAAACATGCCCTGCTCCCGATTGTGAACCACATCACGGTCTGTCACTCTCATCCGACGCCACACGGGGAGGCGACGAGGTTGAGGAACGAAAACAGGCGCAGCTCCAGCGACAGGCGCAGCTGCAGCGACAGGACCTGTGACAGTCGTGTGCCGGATTCTCTCTAGATATCTGTCCAGGTCGGCTGGGCTGCAAGAGCAGGTGTTCCACACAGCGTTGCAAACGTAGCAGAAATGGTAGCCGCAGCGGCAGGTCATGTGCTGGCAGCCCGTGTTGTGTTCCACAATGGCGTGGCAGTTGGCACACACCCGCCAGCCCTCAAGCTCTGCACGCTCGAGGGTAGCTTGTAGCTCTCTGTCATGGCGGCAGCGCTCACCAGGCGCGTGTGCGGCTCCGCGACAGGCGGTGCACATCACGTGTTTGCAGTGGGTGCATGTTGTCGTGTCCTGTCCCTTTCGCTGTGGCATGAAGAACTTGCCGCAATCGGGCACGTTGGTGCAGTAGAACCTCTCACTAGCCTTGACTGCGTACTCCTTCTCTTTCTCGTGGAACATCTTGAGTCTGTCAGACTTGAGATTTCGGATGATCAGCTTTCGAGGAATCTCCGAGAGGCAGCAGCGGGGCGGCCACTGAGCCTCGTTCTGAGAGGCACTCATAATCATCTGGCCGAAGCAGTCAATGCAATAGTGGTGCTTGCAGCCCAAAGGTACGCTGCGTCTCTTGGGAACGTCGTCGAGACAGCTGGCACATTCAGCAGTCGAGCCCCCTTTCCTCAGATGAGGTAGCTTGGGGAGCTTGGCTAGATTGCGCGCCTTTTTGCTCGTCTGGCCACTGCTTTCTGGCGCCGTTGCGTACGAAGACTGAGATGTCTGCCCTGAAGTCACAGGCCTTCTATCAGCTGAAGCTGTGATGGCAAACTCATCCCCTCCATCTTGAAATGGAAGGGGAGGGAGGACTGGTGCCTCTGTAATGGTTGGAGTCGTTGCAGTTGCCCCCAAAGTCGCAGTTGAGAGCTTGACGATTCGTAGCTTGAGCATCTGCCCAATCCGCTCCTTGGCCCAGTTCTTTCTCTTTCCGTCATCTGCAGGCTCACCGGCTTGCATTTTGTGTTGTAGATCAGAATGACGGTTGGTCGACTGCATCGATTCGAGGCTGGTAGTGGACCCGGCAGACTGGGGCGTCCACACAGAGGGCCAGGTGTCTGAAGTTCCGTTGCTTGCTGCAGATGAGCGAGTCTTCGTTGTGCCTGAGGAGCTGGGTAATTGACCCGACGAGGATGCTCCAACTGTGCGAGGAGTCCTCGAATCGCCTGAGCTGTTTCTTTCTCTTCCCTTGCCCTTGCCTCCTTTTTGACCATCTTTGGATGAGGCTGCTGGCACCATCTGTGCGAGCTGTTGAAGAGCTTGCCGACAAATCTCTGCTGCTTCAATGTTCAGCTGTGCAGACTGGAGAGCAGACTCGGCCAGCTCGGCCGGCAATTCTGCCGACTCCCATATCTCCAACGCAGTCTTCAGCTCATCCTCACCAAGGTACCTGAAAACCCAAGGAGCTTCACTTCGCAGGATGGCAGTGTCGAGCTCCTGGTCGACTTCGTCGACGGGATTGGAAATTTCTTTTGTGCTAGCAGCAGCAGCAGTATTCGCAGCACCAAGTACGTCAGGGAGCGGAGATGTATCCATATCGAATGAGTTGCCGTCTGAGACGCTGCTGCGTTCAATGCTGACGCCACGGAAGGCGACTTTGAGACACAGTGAGAGGCCGGATCGACACTGAGCTCACTACCAAAGCCGGTTAGCTTCAAGAAATCAGTTTCAAGCAGAATGGCACTGTCCATCCAAGGTGAGTCGGGCCTAGCTACAAGCCCAACGATGGACGAGAGCTCATCTTGCACTCTGGTCATTCACATTTGGGGCAGACAGAAAGAGAGAGAGAGAGAGAGAGAGAGAGAGAGAGCTCGGAAACAGACACGGAAAATATATAAGTGATATATTCAGCAAGGAGGGAGAGCCTTGTCCGACAAGTTCCCTGGAAGGGTCGGAGCCGGCAACCAGAGAGGCACAGCGCATTCAGAGAGCGGAGAGGGGTTCACTTTCCGAAAGCCAGAGATAGCAGTTCTCCTCCCAGCATTCTTGCAATGATAGCCTGGTGTAGGCAGTCCACAGCTCCCTCAGTCTGTTCAGACAAGGGACAGACGGTGGGGTTCGCGGGCGGACAAGGCTGATGCTGGAACGATGCCTTGTCCGCAGCATGGGCGGGTGGCGGCATGGCGACGCGCGACAGCGAATCGTGTCATTCGGCAGCTGATAGTCAGCAAATCAACGTGCAGAAGCGTGCTGGAGCGTGCTCTCATCAGTACATGTGCATCCATGTCAGCCTGTGAGGCAAACACCGATCTCGTGCTGATCAACCGGGCAGCCATGCAAAGTCGTGGTTTTCAAGACTCAGAAGAGCCTGAAAGTCTGATGAAGCAGAATAATAAAGGAAAAGGCCACTAGCTGGCCTCTGGTTGCTGTCACCACGCACCATTGTACCATTGTACCAGACTTCATTTTGAGTTGAAAGATGGGTTCGAGGGAGCTCACAGCCTCATCAGGCAAGGTGGGGGAGGGAGCCGGACATTTTGCTGCGGTCCACCACACCCAGTACCAACGAAAGTCAGATCTGGGAGCAAAATTTACAACGAAACGGCTGACAGCTGGTTGATTTCTGGTGTTGTTGAGGTGGTTGAGATTTTCTTCAAGTTTCAAGCAGAGGTGGCGACCGGCGTAGAGATTTGGCCCACATGACAGCATCTGTTCTCCCAGTCTCTCGTCTGTGCCACGTATTTTCCAGCTCTTTTCTTTCCCTTTTGCAGAGGACCAGCGTTCTGCAACACGTCCTGCTCTTGGGCAGCTGAAGACCACCTCACGCATGCATTTCGAGACGCAATGCTGACCAGGCAGTATGCAGGGGTAGACGCAGAGACGAGAAAAAAAAGACAACGGATGGCGTGGTCGACTACTAGCAGTTGGCGTGCAAGACACACAGGCGCCGCCGCAGCCTGATCTCGTTGCCCAGCGCGCTTCCAACTGTGCCCCTGTGGGACGCGAGCAAAATTAGGGAAGGTTTTAGCTGCACGCCACGGGCGGCCTGGGGGGAGGGGGGGGGGGCAACACTTGGCTGCAACCACGGCAGATCGCAAGGCTCAAGCGGAGCCTTGCCCGGATTACTAAGGAAGCCTTTCGCCAAGCTCGGTACCTCTTGAGGTACAATCTGCACACTGATTTATTCCACACTCGGAAGAGAAAATTGTCTCAGTTGCTCAGGACTTCAGAAATGAGTGCACGATCGAGCAAGTGAATGAGCGAATGAATGAACGAATGAATGAATGAACTCACGAACAGGTGATTGATTGGATCGTCTTTGGAGAGCAAAAGCTGCATGTGTTGCTCGAATGATAGTAGGGCCGTCCTCTTGAGGTGCTGGTGGCCTTAAATTTTAGCTTTACCTCATCCTGCTTCTTTGATACCCATGAATCCCTTGCAGCAGCTTGTGTGCTGTCTCCGTCTCTTCAATCCTGCCGCACCATTCAGGCCTGCCTTGCCTATAGACACCTTCTGGGTGATGGACACTGCCTCAGCGAGCTTTATTGCAGCAGTAGTCAGGGTCTGCTTCACACAGCTGATAGTATGCTCATGAACAGATGCAGAGAGTCCACACCGACTGGATGATATCCCTGCTTATCAGGACATTAGCAAGAATCACGTGCCAGTGCGAGTATTTGATAGCTTACCTAAGCCAGATGCTGCGGAAAAGGTCAAGATGCTTATATCCGAGGCTATCACCGACCAGTCTGCCTCCTCTCTTGCCTCGTGACTTTGAGTAGTTCAACGACATGCCCATCCTGCCAGAACCACAGAAATGAGAAACGCAACTGTGTAAAGGCTTGGAATGTTTCTGAATTGATGTAAACTATCACTGCCATGTCGGTGCTTATGTCTCATGAGGAGGCGATTTGCTTGAGCTCATTTTGCCTCGTTTCCTTTTTCCCATGTCACAGCCCTGCTGTCCTTTTTTCCCAAATGCCCTGTCTTTCGAACCGTCATGCTGCAAGATGTCGTGGCTCCATGGAGAAAAGAGATAGGAGGTATGAGAGTTGGGTGGTTGATTTCGAGCATTTGAATCGCAGCTTTCCATTGTCATAGACTGTTCAGAAACATAAAATTCATTAGATTCCTATTGAAAAGGCATGGATGCTGGCGGCAAACCCCTCGGTCCTCTTCGTGAGCCTGTGGCTGATGTTGTGTCGTGCGATTCTGAAATCCTTTGTTCAGTCGAGGTGAGATTTGCACCTTTCTGCGATCAAGCTTGCCATGTATGGGCAGACTGCCACGTGCCGAATCGAACTGGCTTTGACGTGTCCTGTCCTGTCTCGTCTTGAGGCACATGAATAGCTCTCCTCAGATGGGTCGCCAGGCCATTTGAAGGTAGTGGATCCTGCTTTCAGCCATGAGATCTTCGTCCTCGTGCCTTATCAATGGAAATCACTGCGTCAAACCCTTCTACGTCTGATCGCTCTCGCGGAAACCCCTAGGGTGTGATCTCAGAGGCATATGTCAGAGTGATCAAGTTGCCAAAGGGTTCGACTTTGAGCTCAATCTTTCGTGTCAGACATCTGGTCACTTTGGAAAACCCCTCATCTGCCGGAACGTTCCGGACTCCTGCCTTGCCCTGGTGCGCCGAGAGTTCGTTTTGATTGCCTGCCCTACTGCTGCCACCCACACACAAACAAAAGTCACGTCCTCAGAGCTGTTGCCACCTTCTCCCCTTCCTCCCACCTACTGCTTCTTGCATACACCAGCAACATCACCAACTCCTTTGGCTTTCGTGAACAAGCATCAAGAATCAAATGTAAGTCTCATCTACATTATAAATGATGTCAAATACTTCTGCATGCGTCCCTTTTTTTTCCTTTTTTTTTTTTTTGCGTCGGCCTTTGAGGCAGCAAATTTTATTTTCGCTCGGGATTCGCAGACCCAGCTTCAAGTACACTGTTCACGCGTCTCTGATGACGTCAAACGAGGCTACATCAAGGGTTCGAAGCGTGACTTGATGTGGATCACATTGCTGACATGTGTCTCCAAAATAGCTCAACCATGGCGGCAAGGCGTGGCTCCGGCCGCTTCCGTCCACGTGCCGCGTGGATCCTAGAAGATGCCCGCGATCGCGGCGATTCTCCCTTTCTTCTGCGTGCGGCCACCTTTGGCCCTCTGCCGTCGGGCAGGACTCCGCGTCCTGCTGGCTGGCCTGACCGTGTGGGCGAGTGGCCAGACTCGCCACTGCCCTCGGCGGACAGCTCTGAGCTGTCCGAGGCGTCGAGCATGCCCACGCCGACGCCGCTGAAGCGCGCATTCAGGCGCGCCGAGGCCGGCGCTGCGGCTGCGGCTGAAGACTCGCCAGGCCATGGCGGCGAGGGCGCCGGGCCTGGCGACAGCAGCAGCAGCAGCAGCGTCTGGCGCGAGGAGGATCTCAGCGAGGAGGAGCGGGCCCCTAGATCCGAAGGCTTTCAGAATCTTTTGCTCGATCTTGCAGAACCGAGCGACTACTCGGACTTTGGCGAATCTCCGGAGGACAGGTATGCTTCGGAGAGTGACAGCCAGCGTGGTGAACAAAGCTCTTCTGATGCGGTAAACAACTCACTCCCTCTGCGCGACACCAACATTGGCCAAAACAATTCGACAGCTGCGCAAGGCACTGAAGCAATGGCCAACAGCAACTCTGAGCTCCCTCGTGGAGAATACGGCGATCTGCAGAGCGATTCTCAGGCCACGAATGCTGGTGCACGCGAGCGTGACGCAGTCACTGACCACTCACTTGCCGTGGAGTCTTCCAACGCTGCGCCTGCTTTTGACAAGACGCAGCTCATCCCTGAGAGCAGCGGTGGCTACATCACGTACGATAAAGCGGAGAAGGCTCTGGACAGGGCCCATCGCATGTACGACAAAGGCGACGGCGACGATTACACCCTTCTTCGTGATGGCCGCCTGATCCCCACCTCCCTCTACTTCTTTCCTGAGCAGCTCCCCGCTCTGAAGAACTACAAGCCCAACTCCAAAATTGCACGCTTGCAAGAGGGTTTCAACGAGACTGCCCAGGAAAATCCGCAGGAAAATCCGCAGAGAATTGTCCAGCAAAGCTCGAACGTCTTGAGTGAGAGCAACAATAATAACAACGATAACAACAATCCGCGTGTCAAGGATGCCCACCTCTTCTCCCCCGTCGGACAAGCAGCACATTCGCAGGCAAGAGGAGGAGCAGTGCAGAACCAAGCTCAGCACCAGCGTGGCCAAGAGAGCATCCGAGGCGGCATCGCGTCGCCAGGTTTCGCTCGAGCTCAGCGTACCTTTAGGCCACCTGCACCGAACCGCCTCGCACGCCCAACCACCCCAGGACATAGACCCACCGCAGCTCCTTCCAACATACATCTGGGGGGTCATACACGTCCAGCTTGGACTGGGCATAGCCAGGCTGCTAAATCACCTGTGAGCCCCACCCATACCATCGGCGTCATGATGCCCGGTGACCAGTCCGTCTACAAGGGCGTAGGCCATCCGGCCGCTCCATCTCCGTTTGGCCCCAAGTTGCAGGCCTTGAGCACTCTGCCATCGGTTTTCAATGACAATTCGCTCGATCGCTCTTATGATCGTTCGTTTGATCGCCCGTTCAATGGCAACAGCAGCAGTTCAGTCCCCCAGGGGTTCCGCCCACAGTGGGCTGGCTTCCAGGGAAGCCACCCTGTCAATCAGTACCGTCATCAGGGCCGTGACTCCTCCAACATCTCTCCAAAGACCACAGATGTCTTCAACGGCCCTGCCAGTCAGCAGCACGGCAACAGACCCTTCTTCCCCGGTCACGGTGCATGGGACGGCCAGATGGCCAACGAACCCGACCGCGCCAAATTCCAGAACCATCCCCATTTCTTGGCGCACGACCAGGCTCTCGCGCACGCTCACGCAGTGGAACGCAGCAAAGCCCAGCAGCTCGCTCAAGCCGTGGAGCAGGACAGGGCCATGCAGCATGCCCAGGCTATGGAACGCAACAGAGCTCTGGAGCGCGCCGCTCGGGCCCTGCAGACGACTCCTCGTCGCCACAGCCATGCGATCGAGATCAAAAATCCCAGAACTGGCATGCCGGTCACGCCCGGCTTCGCGCCTGAGGAATACAAGCACGGCTCCGTGTTTGAATCAGGCAAGGTGTTGCCTTACCGTCCCAAGACTGCCAATCGCAATGACGATGGAGGTATGATGGGTGGTGTGGAAAATAAGGAACCCGAGGCTGCTACTGCTCAGTCTCGCCACAGCGCTCGTGATGGCCATCCCACGAACGTCGCTACTACTATTCGCAACATTGATGGGCAGATTGTCGAGTACAAGCAGAAGAAGGAAGTTGTTACTACTCAGCCTCGTCAAAGCGTAGCTGAAGGCTCCTATTCTATCGACAGGCTGTACCGTGCCGCTCGTCCCGTCGCTCCCACCCATGGTACCCACAACCACCCTGTCACTGGCAATCATGGTGTTCACAATCGTGGCGCCCACAACCACGGAGCCCATCACCAACCCGTCGTCAACATCCCCCGCGTCCCATACAAGAAGCACAGCGATGGCGGATGGTACCCGATCCTCCCAACCGCAACCGCACCCGCTCCGGCTCCCAATCCTGCTGGCCGCGAACCCTCCAACAGCAGCGAACAGCGCCCGAGCCAGCGCCCGAGCCAGAGTCAGGCACACGCAGAGCGCAGCAGCAGCCCGGCCAGCTTCCACTACAGCGACGAGGACCTCGAAGCCGAGGTGAACCCGTACGATGAAGTCCTTGATAGCGGCCGCACGCTGCGAGAGGTCAGGATGATGGTCGACATTGAGTGCATGAGGCTGCATGCGCTGGAGCAGCAGAGAAATCGTGAGCGTGAGCGTAACGCTGCAGCCGCTGTTGGTGCTGTCACTGCCAACAATGGCGATGATAGTGATCATGCCGATCTTTACGATGCCAGTGATGCTGGTGATGACGATGATGAGAACGTGCAAGAGCACGGAGACGATAACAACGAGGGTGGCGCCAAGCTGCCGCTCGAGTTCCTGCAGTAGGCATTCCCCGGACCTTGAGAGGTCTTGTGGATACTGGTTGGAGCGACAACGATCATCGACCAAACAACCAAACCCCCTGAATGAATGACGAGAATAATGCTATCAGTGAAATGACCGGAAGAGTGCGAAACAATCGGGAGGCTTTTTGTTTGAAAAGCGAGATACCCAACAACAGTGGGCGATGGAAAGAGTGAACCGAGGAGGAGGAGGAGACCCCAATTGAATCCTCTCTCTCAGGCGTGTGTGTGTGTGTGTGTGTGTGTGTGAGATTTGCAGACACGCCGAAAGTTCATCCCATCCACCTGCTTTGAGACCTTGATGCGAAAAAAACAAAAGAAAGAGAAAAGAAAAATGGGAAGTGTATGTTGAAAACTATTGCGGGAAACCTTTGTCAAAGAGGGAGGGAGAGAAAAATCATGTTTCTGGGAATGTTTTCTTCCGGGAGACTTTTTGTATCCCCGAGGAAGTGGTTTTGAAGACTTGATTAGACATTTTCTCTGCCTTTGAGGCGAGAGGATTTGAGATAGAAAAAGCCTTTTTTTTGCTTTCGGGCATTTGGCTAAATCACTTGGTCAATTCATTTTGGCTGGGTTGATTGATAGATAGATAGACAGACTTGGGTCCGCAATTGATTGGTGTGCACTTCCATTTTAAAGTTTTGAAGATGTTGTAGAGTTGGGTGACATTTGCGCTTCCATTTAGGGATTGAAGATGTTGTAGAGTTTGGTAATGCTTGATGTGTTCCTACGTTCTAGCCGCTGGGTTGAGAGCATTCACGCAGTAGAAGTCAGAAGATGGTCTGGCGACACTGAAAGATGTCTCGAGCTTTCATTTGCACTTTTTTATTGCCTATCACTTTTTGTGGGCTATCTGTATGAGGCTTTCCCTCTCTTGTTTTTTGGTTCTTTGGCCAGCCTGATATCTGTAGAACTCTCGGTTGCTTTTGTTGAACTGCCTCTTCTCCAGGTTCATGATACCCGAGTTCCTCTTCTTGCTCATGAATCAGTGAGCTGAGCGTGTTGTTGACGACTTTGTAACCCCATGCCATCTCCAACTCCACCTCTTTGATGACATCAAATTCTCGTGCCTTCAAATTCTTCACCATTCATGTCAACCAAACTACTTCTGCTGACCAGCCACAGCGTTGCGGTCATGCTCATCAATATCCGTCGCCTCCCAGGGGTAATTGATCCAGACATCCCCGACGTCCCTCGCCGCCAAATACAGCCCCTTGGAGAACAGCTCATCCGGCAACGTGCCCTTCTTGGTCTTCTGCTTGTTGTGGAGCACGAAGATGGCGAAGTTGGTCTTCTGCGCCGACGGCTCGACCCCGTCGCGCGCGTACAGCTCGCGCACGTCCTTCTGCAGCTCGCGCAGCGCGTAGTCGAGCGTGGTCCGCGTGTCGTCCACCTCGTCGACGATGAGCACGTTCTTGCCTACCAGCGACGCTGTGGTCAGCGAGCTAAAGTCCAGCCACTGCGTCCGCTTGACCTGGGTTCCCGGGGTTTCGGGCGCGGAGGAGCCGTCGCCGTCCTCGTCGTCGCCGAGCTCTTCGTACAGCGACAGGCCGATGGCTTGGATGGGGATGTTCTTGGCGCCTGGCTTCTTCAGGAAGGATCTGGTAGGGGACGGAAATCGAGAATGTCAGTCTTTTGTTTTGTTTCCGAGAAGACCCAACTTGTTTCCTGTCTTGCAAGCATCATTCCCAAGCTTCAGCGAGGTCGCAGATACGAGAAAGAACATTTGGCCGTGCTTAACATGTCGAGCAAAGTCTCTCCAATAATGCCAAGCATAAGAATCCTAATGCACGGTGGCAAACCTGGAGCCCATGCTATGGAAACGGCGGCATATCATGATCGCTCCTCCCGTTCTCGGAAACTGGGTTAGGGCTTCTCCATCGCCAACTGCTGCCTGCTCGTTTGTCCCACAAACCTCACGCACATACCAGGTCCAAGTCGTTCTATCGCTTTCTACATCGGCAGTTCTCACTTACCGAAGAATCCTCGCGGGCACATATCCGCCACCACCAATGGCGATCATGAGATTCGGCTGAAAGTCATTGAGAATCTTCTCGGCAGACTCCTGGCACAGCTTGTGCACCTACATGAATGTCATACAGTCAGTTTCATCTGATATCTCGGTGTTCGAGCGCTTCGTTACACGACATTGACACTGAACCAGGTGCCTGGATCCAAGCTTTTTGATGGGTGCAACCCGAGTCACAGCTGACAGCGATCTCCATCTGTGTGACCAGGATCTTGACCCGGCGTAGATGCAGAAGCACCGACAGATGATCGACTCATGTGCCGATGGAGGCATCTGAGTACAATCTCATCTCGCATGTAGTCGTGTGTTCTGAGCCAGATCTTCTCTCCAAAAATCTAAGGAAATAGCTTGCTGTGAAAAGGGTAGTCTTACCTCATTATAGGTGACGTACAGCTTCTCGACCATTTTTTCTTTGCCCTGGCTGGACGGTTCTGATCTTGGCAGGTGTGCAAATCTACGCTAGAATCGTGGTACAAACTCGGAGAACCTGGAAGGTGCACTTGATCGTGTCCAGATGACGAAAGTCTTCTGAAAGAGAAGGCTCGGAACAAGGATTTTGAAGGAGAAAGCCTATTCCCGAAAGGGAATTGGAAGGTGTTACAAAAGTTACAAGTTGAAGACACTCTGGGAGGTACCGATACAGCCCTGGCCTATTGACTTGGCTGCTCGAAGAGAAAATGTGTTTTGATTCGTGCAAAACACCTGACTATTGCAGCTAAGATTGTGCTTGACACCTTGTTGTGATCGTGACACTCAATTCGAAAGAAGTATGAGTGGAAGGAAAAATCTTCAACTTCAAGTTCACAAAGAAACGCCACAGACGTCCTGGCCACTTGCCAAATTTTTCAACACTCAAAATTTTACTCACAAGTCCTCTCAGGCTTTGATGATCTTTGGTGGGGGCGTTTGGACCTGCTAGCGATAGCCGCTACCGAGCCTTTGCCCTGTACATTCAGTACCCCGCCAATGAGTCAGAGGGTTTCTTTCAGATCATCTCTTGCACAGGACCTTTTTTGAGGACACAGCATTGCCACTTGACTGACACAAAAAGCTGACGTGTGGCTGTGCTTCAACCCATCAACAGCTGAGGCTCAGGAATGGTATCAGCCTCAAGGGCCTCCTCAGGCTGTCTGACTTCAAGTTCTGCGGCTGTCTGTGCGTATTGGGGCTGATTTGGGAGGCCTGCCTTGTCGGATGTCAATAGCCCAGCTTGGCCCGTACTGCTGCACAGGTCAAGGGTTCATCTAGATGCGACCAGGTGGATCTTGCCACGCAGGTTGGGTCTCAGACTGCCGAGAGCAGAGCCTTGAAGGTTGTGCCAACCGGCAATCTGGGTCCTGCACGACTGCGTTCGGATTTTTCCCTAAGCAACAGAAGCGATACGGAAATGGTCTGGATTGCAAATTGCCCGATTTGGGAGAGATGTTTATGAGAGTCCAACACACTGGCAAAGTTCAAAATGCTTTGCCGCTTCGATCGCGATGGGATACAGTGCTTGGACGCCGGCTGAAACATTGCACCTCCAGACCGAAGCCACAACTGGCTTCCCGCTAACGGCCATTTTTCTCACTTGGTGTCGATCATCTCCTGCTGGCCTCGTCCCAACTTCTGCTAAATTCGGCTGCCATCCTCTTCGGCTGTCTCGCCGAGGGGGGGGGGGCCAACAGTCGAGATGCACGTGCACAACCACCTTCTATTGCGCCCACAGAAGATCAAGGCATCAGTCGAAGAGGCGACCGCCGAAACGACGTTGCCGGTGGTGGACTCTCAACTCATTCTCCTCCAGTCCGTTTCCATCACCTTCTTTGGTGCCATGTTAATTTCGAGCTTGAAGTTTGGGGTCTTGATTGGATCAAGCGTTGTGGCAAGTGACCTCATCGGCTCATGGGCCAGATTGCGCGACTCAGATGATTTTGAGGAGGGGGCCGAGTGCAAGTGGCGGTCCATTTGGGAGGTGACTGATCGAGAACGAGAACCTAGTGTGCACTCTCGTGCTCAGTGAGAAAAAGAAACACGATTGTTACAGGTCGCACCAACCAGCTACAGCTCCACCGGTAGCCCGCGCATTCGACCTATCCTCTACAGTGCGTTTCTGTATTGGATTAGTATTCTCATGAAGCTCATGAGGGACTTTTCTCCAAGATCTCTTCTGTGCTAGGATACACCTTGCGCGGAAAATTGGAGCAATCCAAAAGGTGTGTCTGCTGGGTGGCCTATCGGATCAGTCGAGCTAGCAGCGGGCGTGCTCTCGAATAACGGGGCAAATGAGGGTGTTCCAAACTTCGATGCAACCGGCGGAAGAGCTGATACCCTTCTGGGAGGTGCGACCTGAGCAAGCTTTTAGCGTCACGCAGTGATCTGCCGTCACGGTGCATCTATGTTTCAACCGCTCTAACTTTGCTGACGCTGCTCTGTGGGGGGGGAGAGGTTGGACCATCGAACAGCTTGCGATCCGCCCGGCTGGCTTTGTTGGAGCCAGAAAGCGTCTCGAAGGCGTATGACAAAAGCTGGAAATTCCCCACTGGCCCGATTCTTTTGTGCCGTCCGGACGGTAAAGGACGCTGCACAGCAATGCCACTCCGTATGTTTCTGACGCAGGAGCCGGCGGACCCGGTGCGGTAGGCGAGCCGTTCACGCCCGCCTTTCCCCTGATGCCTGCGTCCTCTGTCTTTGCTATCTAACGTTAGCTGCTCCCAAGTGCAAAAGGACTATACTACGGCATGATAGCCTGGTACCCTCGGTTGAGTCAGTTACTGCTGAGCTACTCAGACCGTATTACCTAGGCAGTTATTGTCCGATGTGTTCTACCAGCAACATGCCTGCATACCAGGCCCCCCCTCCCGGGCACGTCAAGGGTGGCCCGCTCGGCGCGCCGCAGTTCTGCAGCAGTAGCAGTTGCTGGAGCGGCACACACCACCCCTCCTTTTGTTTGCGTTGACTACTAGATGTCCAATAACTAGAACAGGAACCAAGCCCGGATGAGCCGGCACGGCTTTGTTTGCTTGAGGATTACAGCTGGCGATCTGAGGAACTCAGCAGTCATTGGCGCTTTTCTGCAACAGCATGCACACTTGGCCGGCAGACTGGGTGTCCCAGTGTCTCATCGTGGCCACTCCGACGACCCACGACCGACGTGACTATGGATCACAGCCATCTCAGATGAGGCCAGCATGTTTGGAGAGTCGTGATTGGAGTGAGGTGGAGGGGAAACAATTGAAAAAGCAAGTAATACAGCGCAGGGATCATTCTTTGCGCATACACTTCAGAGTAGAGGGGTTGCTGTCCAGCATATCGCATGCGATGCTACCTTTCTTGCCTTCAATGCCGTGAAGTCGATAGCGCTGTGTCAAATCGAAAACCCTTCTGTTGGCGCTAACCATAAGCGACACGACTTGACGTTGCCAAAAATCACGCATTCAGTCTACCGGCCGTCACACACACACACACATACACACTTTGGCATTGTCTCTGAATCAAAATCGAAAAGAAGTCGCAGAGTCAGCGCGGTCGGACTCATGAATGAGGGAAACGGCTCCGAGATGCGATGTCGCGTTGCAGCCGGCCATCAGCCCTGCAAACTCCTGGCTACTGTGTCGATCTCTCTGATCAACCAAGCAGCCGCTGCTGCGCGGCAAACGGACCTGCGTAAAGGATGCAGGTGACACGAGAGAAGTGGCGGCGACTGTAGTTCTAGCGCTAACGTTCTCCGCCAAAAGCAGTAGCAGGGGACCAAAGCAGGAGAAGGGGCTCTCCCTCTCAACTGGAGGCAATGTTTGGCCCTGGTAGCAATGATATTACGATATAGAAGGTACAGCAGCCTGTGGGGGAAGGGGGGAGAAAAAAGGTACGGTACAAGAGCAGGAGATGGGGGAGAAAGCGTGTGTGCGTGTGTATGTGTGAGCGTGTGTATGCGTGTGGGCGCGTGTCGGTGGCGGATCATGGCAGGCAGCTCAGCCTCGACTAGGCCGATCACCCCGTGGCTTCGGCTGGTTCCTTACAAGGCAGACCGGAATTTTTCTTTTTTCTTTCTGGTCATTTGGAGCAACCGCAGAACGCAATAGTCCAGGTGGGCTGGAAGATCACACATACACACGTTCGCTTGCAGGCGCACACGCCGCTGCTGCTGCACCCAAACCGGGAAAGAAACACCTCACAGAAGTACCGAGCCTGGAAGCCTGGAATCCAGGAAAACAAAAAAAAGATCCTTGGAGTACCGTTTCTACGCCATAGAAACGTCCTGCCATTGCCGGATGGCGATCCTGAGGCAGCTCCGCTCCCGCTAAGCCGCTTCTCGCCCTCAAGTCTACGGCCGACCAAAAGTAGAGAAGACCAGGTGCGCGCGGTGGGCATTACTTCCTCCCGCCCAACTTCATACCGTCTCTCCCCCCCCCCCCCCCCCGTCTCAACTGTATTTTGATCTCTCTTTCAAGCTTCCGATTTGGCGCGGAAAGGTCTAGCTAGTTGCAGGAGGGCGAAAGGAACACGGAGAGGAAAGACGAAGGAAAAAGTTGCGAGAAAAGGGAAGGGAACCGCCAAGAGCACACTGGCGAACCTCACAATTACTTCAGCAGCACACCATCGACGCATGCACACTTACTTACCTACGCACGCACGCACGCCAGGCCGCCGTCGACGTCTTTCCCCCCTGGTACTAGCTGTGCCGAGTATTAACTCCATCATCGCCCACCACCTCCAGAAATCCGAGCTCCCAAGTGACCGCACACAAAAAAAGACGCGGCATAGTTGCACCGTATATTGCGCCTTTGCCTGCCATTCTCGACAACTCGCCTGCTGTGTGTGTGTTTGTTTGTGTGTGTGTGCGTGTGTGTGTGTGTGTGTGTGTGTGTCGCCTCTCACCTGCGACTTTCTCAGCTGCGTCTGTCAAGCATCTCAGAGCGCGCTGTTCCGGAAGGTGACGCTGGTTTCCTTGCTTTGTGGTGTTTTGGACAGACACGCTGCGCCTGAGCCTTAGCAGCAGCAGCAGCAGCAGCAGCGACGAACACCGCCCTGTATCAGCTTTCCGGCAAGGGCGCTGCTGCCGTTGGATCTTTCACCTCATCGCTGCGGAAAAGGCCGAAACAGCAACTTGCTGCAAGTCGGCTGGAAACAGCTTGTCCAGCGGCCTGGACTCTCGTGTCATATTAACAAAACAATTGTCGCTTGCCTTCTCTCTTTTGGTCAGGAAATCAGAAATCATACCCGTCCTGAGTGATTCCACATACTTGTCTATCATACCAAGCTTCCTCAAAACGTCTTCAAGCGCTCGATCGAATGGGCTTCACATACAGATAACGGCATAATACTAACTACCCATCTTACTGCCACTGCTGCTTTGATCGTCCCCGGCACTACCACCACGACCACCGCTGCCGCCGCTGCCGCCGCGTCGCCGCTTTTTGCGACCCAACACTTCCATCATCAGCACACGCGCCTAAGGCAGAGAGAGCCTGGTAAACCTGTCGCAGGTCACTCACTTCCGACACAAAAGTTTCGCACACAACCCTGCACTCTGCAGCCTCCCGCGCTTGCACCGAAGAGCACAAAGAACAATTGCGGACGGAGAACCTTGAAGAAGTGAGACATCAGACTGTGGAAGGCTCAAGGTGCTGATCTTCTGCCTCTGCCGCAGAATTCCGGCCCGGGCGGGAGAGTGGACGGATCGGGCATCGGACGAAGGAGGGAAAAGAGGGTGAGAACGTTGGTACTGGCCTGTTCCCCCCCGAATCGCCAGCGAGGGTGACAAGAGCTGGTATCTAAGAAGTCGGGGGTGGGTTTTGCGCTTACCCTCTATCAACAACTTGAACGAGATATGAGCCGGATGGAAGTCAGCTCGAGACCAACGCATCTACCCAACGACCCTGCCTATGGCTCGCACCGGAATATTCCAATCCTACATTCATCAATAGGAAGCGGCGACGAACAGCAGGCCGAAGCTATGGACATAACACCTCCCTCGTCAGCCAAAATGCCCCCACCCAAAAACACCAGCCCAGAGACGGAACAGGACCTATCGCCGACCAACTCGAATGGCCACCACAAGTGGCCAGCCAGCCAGTCAAGGAAAGAGGGCGACAAGTCGCATGACGGTCAGGCCGGCAGCAATGGCGCCGGCGGCTCGAGCAATGTGAACGCTGCTGTGGCTGCTCAGGCGCAACAGCCAAAGGTTGTGCAGACAGCCTTCATCCACAAGCTATACAACATGCTCGAGGACCAGAACATCTCCCACCTCATCTCCTGGTCCAGCTCGGGCGAGAGCTTCGTCATGGCCCCGTCTCACGAATTCTCCAAAGTTCTTTCACAGTACTTCAAGCACACCAACATTTCTTCCTTTGTCCGTCAGCTGAACATGTACGGATTCCACAAGGTCAGCGACGTGTTCCACACGGCAGGCTCAGAGACCATGTGGGAGTTCAAGCACGGAAACGGAAGCTTCAAAAGAGGCGACACGGCGTCTCTGCGGGACATTAAGCGGCGCGCATCGCGCCACTCGCTCATCTCGAGAGACAGCTTCCAGCAGCCCACGCAGAGGCACGCCGTGCCCCTGCCCGGTGCTCCCCCGGCGGAGACCAGCACCGATCCAGACCATCGAATCACGTCGCTCGAGTACAGCCTGCAGGACATGCACAGCAGGCTGAACAGGGTCGAAGACAGCAACTCCCACCTCAGTGCGCGCTGCACCTGGCTGTCCGAGAGCCTGTCAAAACATCAGCAGTGGAACAACGAGCTGTGCCAGATTGTGACGCGGCTGACATCTGAACGGGACGGTCAGCTCTATCGTGATGGTGAGGATTAAAATTTTGTGCCGAAATTATTTTCATACTGACCTTGATGTGCAGTCACAAATCTTCAAAGAGATATAGCAGCAAGCCAACACGATTCTTTCGAGTCACGGCAACAGCAGCACCATCAGTTTCTGCCGCCTGCCAGTATCGATCCAGTATCGCCGCGGCAAACGACGCTTGATGATCGGCGAGGCTCGCTCTCTTCAAGCTATAACCAGTCCCCATACCGTCCATCCTTCTCACGCCCTCCACTTCCGCATACGGCGCTATCACCACGGCGGTACGGATCTGTCAGCGGCTCGACAGCGGGATATCCGCCATCCAGCAGCGGCTACTCGCCGACCACTCCCACGACCAGCGCCAGCAGGCCTCCCCTTTCTGGTCCGCAGTACACGCATCCGGGCCTTCCCTCCTCGCACGCACCGCACCCGCTCTCGTCAGTCGCTGAGCCAGGTCAGGGATCAAATCCGGGCAATCTCGCACGTCGCCACACCTCTGCAGACATCAGAGCAAGCGAGGGCTGGCAGCAGGCCCACGCCGCACACGCGGCGGCGCAGGCGCACGGTTCGACGACGCCCGTGCCTCCCCTGCCGCCGCCTTCAGGACCACCGAGCAGCCACTGGCCATCGTCACCCGTTCCTCCGCACCAGCAGCATCCGTCACACCTGGCGCACGATCAGTCAGCGCAGGAACTGCGCAATACGCTGAACTCGTTCGAATTCGGGCGCAGAGCAACGATACACAGCCGGCCCAACAGCCCGCCAGCGCCAGACCGCGAGCTACCGCCGGCGCCACCGCCACCAATCACCGGGCCATTCGCATCCCACAACGAGAACGGCGCCAGCGGGGGCGGCGGCGGTTGGGGTTTTGGCGGGCCCAGCAGCGAGCGTCCGCGGGCCCACGCGCACAGATTCGCCGATGCGCAGAGCGCGCCGCCAACGCGGCGAAGCAGCCTTGTCACGGGTGGATTGCAGAGTCTGCTGAACCCGGCCGATACAGCGGAGCGCATGGAGGAGGAGGACGGGCCGGAGGAGCGGAAAAGGAAGAGGCTCGCGTGAATGTGCAGAGAGGGAGAGAGAGGTTGACAAAAAATTAAAATGCGGCAGGCAGTGTCGGGAAATGGCAGACGCGTGGGATTCATGGTTCGGCTGATGGAAATGGCAAAACAGTAGAGCGGGTTAGGTATTTTGTGAATATCGAACTTTTGGAGATGGTGAGGCTGGTTGCAGCCAACTGTACATGAATGCCTGGAATGTGCGGAATGTGTGGAAAGCGTGGAATCTGATTAAGTGTTGAGATTAGGCGCCGTGATGGCTTGACTATTCAAGTAGGAGGAGAAGAATTAAATGCTGAGCTATACACCACCAGAATGTCTCAGCCGAATTTCGATGATTCTCTATATACATACCCGGTCGTGAGATATGGATGCATTTTTTTGCTAAAGGCGGATGTCACGGGATGTTCAACACCTGTGGATTTGTTTTTTCCCGATTCAAATGAATCATTGAACAACAACCTGGGTACTCTGTCAGGCACTTTCGCAGATATTGTACGTAATACGCCCCACGGTAGTCTTGAACGTACGTGTGCTGCTACCCAAGATAGTACATACGATTGTACCCTCGATGTTACTCAGGAAAGTACTCAGAATGCTACTTGTAATGCTACCAACGATGATACTAACACAGTTATATTTGCAGGCACTTTGGACAATACTTTGGACAGTACCTTTGATGGTACTATTGAAAATACCCCAGACGGTATTTCTTACGATACTTTTGATAGTACTTTTCGCTGTACCTTTTAGAGATACATGTAATTGTACTTCCGACATGACTTACAATAAAATCTATCTAAATTCCGTAGACAGTCAGGGAGAACCTCCTCACAGAAAAATTATGCTGCAACCTCAATTTTCGGTTTACGGCTTGATACTTAAGTTTAAAAAATTCACTAATATTCTAAATTCAGTTTTTAATTAAATAAAATAAAAAGGTAAAGAAGAGAGAAAAGAGGTAGGACTCTCGAGAAGAACTTCGGTGGAAAAAAGTAAAATTATTAAAATAGTGAAGGTTGGAAAGGAAAAAAAAATCTATAAAAACGAAATGAAATTTGAAACCTGAGAATTCATATCTTGAATTTCTATTTTCTCTCAGCAGTACAAAAAGCAGCTTGAGCAACCGGAATATCTCGTTTTGTTCCCCCTATCATCCTCCTCCTCCCTGAAGAACGAAAAAAAGAATCTTCCCAGCTCTTCCAGCCTCCCTCTCACCACGCTGTAGATCACCACACACACTTCGCGCGCATCACCTCCCTCTCTCCTCACACCGCGTCCCAGCAGAACCCGCCGAAGCCGGTACGAACATCGCCGAGCTCCCAGCTTTCTCCCAGCTCTCTCCCAGCTCTCTCCCAACTTCCCCATTCCTCCCCCAGCACCACCCAACCATTGTCTCCTTGATCATGTCCTTCTTCCGCGCCGCGCCAGTCAATCTCCGGATTTGAGAGTCGACGCTTCTTGGCAGCCCACCCCTTTCCTCCCACCTCCTCAAGCGCGTTTGCGCAGTTCACTTCACATCAGCAAACATCACAACACCAAGCACCAGCCCAGAAGCGGGTTTGGACAATCGGCGCTTCTCGGGGCGGTCTAACCTCCCCATTCCTCCATCTTCCGCCCCCTCGAGCCTCATCTTCGCCGTCGTCATCATCATCATCATCATCATCATCCTCCTCCCTGCACAAGCGCAAGCGCAAGCGCAAGCACGAGCACGAGCACACACGCGGCATCGCATTGTACTTCTCCTCCTCCCCCCCCTTGTTTGTTCTGCGCTCCAGCCGCGCACGTATTCAAAAACACAGGCGTTCAACAAAGATGCCGTGGTAGTGGTGACACCACCACCACGATCTTTCCGCCTTTTCATCCTCCACCGGGCGGACCACCCACAATCCTCTTCTCCTCTGCTGACGTCCCACCCCCACCACCCCCACCACCACCACCAGGTTAGGTGACGGCGGAGGGGAGAGGGAACGGTGGCGGCGATGTGGGGAAGCCGCGCCGTGTGCCCTCCGTGGGCGTCACGGAGCCACGAGGCTAAGTCGATGAGGGCGCGGTGGCTGTTGAGGAGGTATGTCCTCCACCTCCCGTGCCGAGTCAGACGCAGGGCGAGGACGGACCGCATAGTACCGGTACCTGTCGCCTTGCTCTCCTCCCAAGCTCCAAGCCCGAGCCCGCCAAGAGTTTGTGGGGGTGACCGGTTCGTCACCCCCTATGTTCTGGATGGGTCGGTGAGTGAAACACCCACCAACCGTTCTTTGTC
Organism: Erythroxylum anguifugum; assembly: GCA_027478595.1. NCBI lineage: Eukaryota > Viridiplantae > Streptophyta > Magnoliopsida > Malpighiales > Erythroxylaceae > Erythroxylum > Erythroxylum anguifugum. The sequence goes on from JANIPN010501456.1 coordinate 497,047, forward strand.
TGTTCAAGGGTACAAAGTCCACACCCACCAGTTTCTGGCTGGTGTCTGTTGGGATCGACCCCCAGCAACGAAAGTCCGAAGACGAAGGGGACAAAAGGGGAAAAAGGGGAAAGGGGCACAGGACATTCAGTGCTGGCTGCCCAGGTGCTCCTCCCAGGAACGAAGAGTCCAAAGAGGAGGGAAGGAGGAGGCACAAGGCGTTCGCTGCCTGCTGGCCAGGTCCTCTCCACCCAGTGAAGAGTTGATGGGAGAGGAGGAGGCACAAGGCATTCGCTGCCTGCTGGCCAGGTCCTCTCTCCACTCAACAAGCAGTTTGTGGAGGAGAGGAGGCAGGCAGGCGGGCAAAACCAGACAATATATTGTTTGGGCTTTTGACGGCCCAGACCACACAAAGGCGGTTTGTGGTGTGGTAGAGGGTTGGGGCAGGAGAAAGGGAGAACCACGCCCATTCAAAGTTTGGGACCTTCAATGGTCCAGCAAACCTTCGAGGGGTGAAAGGTTGGGAGGTGGGAGGGGAAAAGGAGGCCAAGGCCATTCAAAGTTTGGGACCTTCAACGGTCCAGCAAACCTTCGAGGGGTGAAAGGCTGGGAAGGTTGGGGAGGGGGAGGGTAGTGGTGGGCAGGCACAACACCAGCCCACGCACATGCCCGGAGCGTGAACAAGACCGGCACCCTTGAATGGAGACGGCTGGGCGAGGCAAAGGGGAGCAACATCCAATGCTCGACCCTCAATGGGTCGCAGCCAACAAAGGGGACTTTACAAGTCCTGCCATTCATTCCTCCCACCGCAGTGTAGAGACAATTGCGGGAGCGAGGGCAAAAGGGGCAAAAGAGGGCAAGACAAAAGGGAAAGAAAAGAAAAAAAAGGAGGACCAAGAAAAGGTCTCAAGAGGAGCAGCTGGCCAAACGCTATCAGATGGAGGCGCGAGGCAACTCAACTCAACTCACCTCTCTCCACTCATCCTCCGTCCCCAGACGCCGGCAACCCCGTTCTCCAGGTACGCCTTGTCAGGGAGTCGCACGAGGCCCCTCCCCAGAACGGGTATCTCAAGACATGGCGATGCTGGCGCGCAGCACCGCCAGTGAGAGTGCCATTCTTGTTGTCGCTCTGTTCGGCGTGGCAGTTGCTGGAACGGCGCCCAGAGTTCGTGGAGGAAGGGAGGGAAGGGAGAGAGGAAAGGGGGAAAGACAAAAAAAAAGGGCAGGACCGCAAACACAGGCGGGTAAGCAATCGATCGCTCATACTGGCTTTTCGCCGGTTTGAGCTTCTGTGCTGAGCTGCTCGAAACAGCAAAAGAAAGGAAGCAAGGCAGGAAGGAAGGAAGGCAAGGCAACTGAGTTGGGTAGATGGTCTTTTCGCTTTCGAGGCGAAACCGCCCCCCGGTTCGAAGAAGAGGATCGGGAAAAGTCTGCATGTCAGCAGATTTCTCCAACGATGCTTGGATCAGCAAGCATCAGGGACTCTTGTGAGTCAGTTCTCTTGGGGGTGTGAGGGTAGTGGGTTCTCATCACCCTCTCCCCCCTTTTGTTGGCAGAACTGACCTGGTCCATCCTTCTTCTTCTTCTTCTTCTTCTTCTCCTCTTCAGGCTGTCTGTGCTGACATCGTCATCGCAGACAGCCTCGTCATTTATCATATTTATGGCACTGAAGTCTCATTTGTGCAAGAAGAAGTGTGTTCGTGTGTATGTGTGTTTGTGTCTGTGTGTATCGGCTTGACCAAGTTGTCATCAGCCAGCTTTTTTTTCTCTTTTTCTTTTTTCTTTCTCTCTTTTCATGTCCAGGCAAATCAAGCCAGTGACACCTCTCTCTTCGTCATTCTTGCCAGCAGGGGCGGAAAATCGCGGACATCCGCCAGCCCAATTCTTGTGAAAGTGTCTCCTTGGCTGCTTTGCGCCAGCAGCAGCACATGCGCTTTCTTCGGATCCGATCGAACGCTAGCTAGCGCCAAGCAGGAGAGTCCTGCCTCCGGTCTTTTCGAGGAAGGTTCGGCTCCGTCGTCGAGGAAGCAGGTCGCGTTCACTTGGATCAGGTCTTGGACCGTCTCGGCGCTGGAGTCGGTGAGGATCAGGCCAAAGACTCGTATTATTGTTGTTGTCTCGTTCCGAAGGTATTGCGGCTGCTCGAGCAGGCTCTGCCACACCGGTGGCCGCCGGTTCTGGTGGACTCGCTGGTTCAGGTAGTTGAGGCCCCCGTCGTAGGCTGCCCACGACCATGAGGGTGCTCGGACGAGCGAGGGGCGGGTGAGTTGTGCGCATCTTCGGCTTCGTCTCCATGCTAGGGCCTGGTGGTTGATCAGAATTTGGTTTTTTGTATGATGTGGATGTTTCAGAATATTTTTGAAAAGTGTTGTGATGGTGGTGGTGGTGGTGATGATGATGATGGGGAAGATGATGGAAGATAAACGAGCAGGAGGTGAGTGAAAAACGAGTAAACAGGCAAGGTTGAGAATATTCCGGCACGAGGGGCTCAAGGGGACGATGCCCCTCCGAATCACCCCCTCCGGCTGGCTCTCTTAGAGAGTACTGGGCTAGGGCCATTCAAAGGAACTCAGGGAGGACTCACTTGTGCCAGATCAATCTCCCAGATGCCATGCAAGTACGGTGCGTGAATGTACGAAGCAAAAGTCTTGACCAGGCCCTCCAGGGCAAAGAGCTTGTCCCCCTCAAACTTCAAGTTCCTCCACGAGTACATCTTCACAGTCTCGTACCATCGGTCCAGTGCGTTCTTGGTGTCCCTGCTGGCAGCTAGTGAGCCCATCAGTGAGCCGGCCCGGGGACTAGGGGTCTGCATGATGCCTTCAGGGAAGGGTGAACCGTTCTCGACGCATTTGCCTTCTCGACACTCCCAGTAGTATTGCAGCTCGGCACAGTAGACGACACGGGACGAGAGGAGTCGCTCCTGGAGGGTCCAGGCACGCTGGCTGTGTGCCTCTTCTTCTAGCTGTTTAGGTTTTGCTTGTACGGAAGGTGTCCCTGCGATGTGGACGCGCACGTGGCTTTCGTCCGGTCTTGTGGAGTAGGGAATTGAGACTGAGTCGTGGGTCAGGCCCCTGTCAAAGTAGAGGCCACCGTCTGCGTGAGTAGAGGCCAGTGCAGCAATGGTGAGCAAGCTCCCAGCGTACAGCCGACCCATGAGCTTCGCCTCCTTGGCCCACTCCACCTTGTCGTCCTGGATGATGCAAAGTGCGTCAATCCACAGATGCCGAACCCCAAGAGTTCGTGTCATGTGGATGGCATCACGGAAAGTCTGAGGCAACTTTGAGACCTCGAATCCATCTCGGAGATGCGCCTGAAGGTTCTTGCTTGTGGTCTGAATCATGGATCCTACCGGGCCCCAACAGTAGCTCAGAGCCACATAGTCCTCCCTCTCGCCGTCGTGCTCCTGGAGAAATACCTTTTCATCTCCGGCATCTTCAGGGATGAAGATGGTCCTTCTGGGCAGTGTCTTCCTGGGGTGGTAGTCGTTGGCGAAAGTCATGCTCGCCGTCCTATACATTTTCGTGTCCTTACATTTCTGGTGTGTCTGCTGACAGATGCGGAGCCAGGTCTTTACTGCCCTCAGATCGTCCGGCTGTCGCACTTCTCGGCCAGCAATGCTGTTCCGCAGGTGGTCAGGTCCAATGCCAGCATGATCTACGTTACAACACGTATAAGCAGGGACACTGCATTAAGAAGAATGCTCACAATGATCTTGATTTCACAAAGAATTGCCAATAATACATCCGAGACCGCAAATAGGAAAAGCTAGCAGCTGTCGAGCAGCCACTACAAGAATCAATCACAAACAACCTTACCTTCATCGACAAAGACAGAGAGCGTGCCAGCATTCAGCTCCTGCGACTCGAGCCGGCCCTTTTTCGGAGTCTTGACACTGGTGTCCACAAGATTGGCTCCAAGGGCATATATTTCTCGGTGAGGATTTTTTCGATCGCCTCCGATAGGCTGAAGAATCACCTTGTTCAACGGGTCAATCTGATTCCCCTCGTTCACATCGCTGATGCAGCTGGTCAGCAGAGCGCAGAGCTTGCAGCCAGGAGCCTTCTGGAGCATCTCGCCAAAGCTCGGCTTCATCGTCATGCCACGTCTCTTCTTGAGCTGGCCAAACAGCTTCTCCCAGTGGAGTGCTCGGCAGTAGCTGCAGAGATCGACACCCGACGCTTCAGATGCGGTAGCTGGCCGTGAATCCACTTCCATGGTATCTTCCCGGTCTGAAGCTGACGAGTCCGACGCTGGTGGGAAAGATACTGGACCTCGAACCTGTGGGAGCAAGGCCCAGGGCGAGTTGAAATCGACGTCGCGGGCGTTGACCATGACTGCCAATCAGGCGTCGCAAAAGGCAGTTGCAGAGAAAGGAGTTCAGATTTAGAAAAGAGCTATCTACACATATGATACAGTTTTTGGAAGACAAAGTACACAATATATTCTGCAATACAACGATTACATGATAGGTATGGTCACAACCAACAACTCTTTCTTCCCACCATTCATCCGAACCGAGTCCATGCTGACAAAATCGCAAGCTGCAGAAATTTGATGCTCATCACGTGAGTTTCAGTCGCTATCATTCTGGGCCGTGTGGAGATTGCGCTAACGCCGACAAGCAACGAAAGATCTGACGCGATTCCAGACCCCTGCCTGCAGCCAAAGAAAAAAAGAGCGAACTGGATGCTGTATGGTTGTAGGATCGAGGCTTTTCTACTTTGGTGCAAGCCTGGCAACCATGTTCTTACGCCGCAACTGGCAGCTTGCCTATGGCGAAATGTATTTGAAGAGCACAGATGCCAACAAATCCCGCGCGATATGCCTCGCGTCGACGTCTGTTCTTTCTGTCTGTCCTCGACCACTGGGCATCGACTGAGCTGGCATCATCATGGCAGCGACCGACTCTTCGGCCGTGCCCACACCTGATGCGCAAGACATGCACGATGACAAGAAGTACAAGAACGTCGCCACGGAGCCTGCGGACTCGATCCTGGTAGAGGAGGGCGAGACCGAGCTCATCCCAGAGACGTCCAAGTGGGAGATCTGGGCGTGGTACTCGTACTACATTGGCAACAACGGCCTCTCGCTGTTCAACTTCGGTCCTACCGCCTTTCAGAACCTCCTGAACCAGGCCGCGCCGCCTGACACCAAGCTGCTGTACTTTGCCGGCAGCCTGCGCGATCAGAACAGCATCGTGCTGCTGGCAAACGGTATCAGCTTCGCCCTCCAGGCCGTCCTCTTCGTCTCCATCGGCGCCTATGCCGACTTTGGCACCGGCCGACGATGGATTCTCCTGGTGTGGAGCCTGCTCGCCTTCGGCATTGGCTTTGGCTGGCTCGGGGTGCATGATCCTGAGAAGTGGAAGATCGCAGCCGGGCTCTACATCGTCGGGCTGATCTGCTACCAGCTGACGTTGACCTATTGGACAGCAGCCTTCCCAGCTCTGGCCAGAAACACGCCGTTCCTGAAGCAATCCGCCCAGCAGCTCGCAGACGGTGAGATTGACCAGCAGGAGCACGACCGACGGGACGAGGTCGAGCGCAGCCGGCTGAGCAACGTCGCCTTTTACGTTCAGTCGGTGGCAGAGATTTTTATTCTTGCCATCATCGTCGGCATTCTCTTTGGTCTGCACGTGAACGATGGGAGCACCGAGACGAACAACTGGGGCCTGAGCGTGCTGATCGCTTTCGCCACCGCCGTCTGGGTCGCCGTGGCGCTGCCCTGGTTCGTGCTGGAGAAGACGCGGCCCGGGCTCAAAGTGCCGGTCGGCATGAACATCGTGACCGCCGGCCTGTGGCAGCTATGGAAGGCCGGCAGCCAGATCTGGCAGCTCCGGCAGAGCCTGATCTACCTGATCGGCTACTTCTTGCTGGGCGACTCGCTCAACACGACGGTGACGGTGATCGGGACGCTGCAAAACGAGCTCGTGCTCTACGACGCGCTGACCTCGACGTACGTGCTGATGGTGGGCATCGGCACACAAGCCATCGGCATCGGCGCCTTCTGGCTGATCCAGAAACGCTTCCAGCTCAGCGCCAAAACCATGTTCAACGCCGTCATGGTCGCCATCATCCTGCTCGACGGCTGGGGCATGATCGGCAACTGGACCACCCGCTTCGGCTTCCACAACGTCTGGGAGGTCTGGGTCTACCAGGCGTATTACGGCCTGCTGGTGTGTCCCTGGTACTCGTACTCGCAGATCCTGATCTCCTCCGTCACGCCCAAGGGCCACGAGTTTCTGTTCTTCTCGCTGTTCAGCATCATCGGCAAGACCTCGTCCTTTATCGGTCCGCTGGTCAGTAGCGCGATCATTGATGCGACGCCCGGTAGGAGCAATAACAGCGCCCCCTTTTATTTCCTGTTCGGGCTGAGTCTGCTCAGTGCGGTTTTTCTCTGGACGTTTTTGGATCTCGAGAAGAGTGCGAGGGAGCAGGAGGTTTTTTTGCAGAAGGAAAAGGAGCGCATAGAGAGGGATGCTGGGGCTGGGGATGCGTCGACGTAGGTTTAGAGCATAGATGGCGTCAGAGATGGAATTTTCTGTATTGAAATGACACTTGCGTCACTTCTGATTCAACAGTCCGTAGTTGAGTTGATATTGCCTGGCTCTCTGCCTTGAGTGGAGGCCAGCCGGATTGTAATTCCCTTATCGTACAGAAACCACGCCTCATCGCGACGAGATCAAGAAATTCTCCCGTCATGAAACTTGCTCTGCCGCCCGCAGTAACGTCAAAACCTCACAGACCCCTCTTATTCACAGTCCAAAAAAAAAAAAAAAAAAAAAAAAACATGTCAACCAAGCCTTCCCTACTCCTTCCACTCATTACCCAATCCACCCATCCACTCGTTCATTTATTCACCCACTGCTGCCACCACCACCACCACCTCCTCCTCTCATGCTCACACTCTGACTCGCACTCACGCCTTACTCTCCTTGAACGGATAGGTAACGCTAGCATCCTTGCGGATGAAGATCTTCTTCTTCTTCTTGGTGACCACGTGCTCGACCCAGACCTCCTTGACGTGCTTCTTCATAAAGTCGCGGATGAAGCGCGGGTCCCACAGCTCGCTGGCCACGCCCAGGTCCTTGCAGCAGCGCAGCAGCGCGTTGGACCGGCAGCCCTCGGTGGCGGTGGGGATGCCCTCGGCCGAGAAGTAGTCCTGCTCGCCGCGCGCGATGGAGACGAGTCTGTGCTTGGGTGTCAGCTTGGAGTTTAGTGGTTTGGGCGAGTGGAGTGAGGGAGGATCGGTTTGTCATCGAATTGGGAAGCTTTGGATAGGGCATGGCTGGTGCATGAGAATGGGAATGGGAAGAGGAGGAGCATCGCAGCGCTGTACGAAACTGACTGCCTCCCTGTTCCCCTTTCTAGTCATACACCTCCATCTCTTCTCCTTTCCCTCCTCTTGCTCTCTTCCCCTCCTCTTGGACCGCAAACACTCCAGGAATCCCAACTCATCAAAGACCAAGAAAATGAAAGACGTACCTCCCCAGCACAACAAGCGCATACTCCCTCGTCACCGCCTTGGGTGTAACGATCGTCTCGCCCCTTGGCGCCAGCCCCCACCCGCCAGGCCCAAACGCCTTGTTGAGAATCCTCCGATACTTGATCTCTGGCAGATAAATGATCCCATCCGGCTTGATCTCGACATCGTCTGCCTCCAGCGGCGCCTGCAGGATAGCCGCCGCGTCTGCTGAGAACGGCTCGGTCGAGAGGCCGTGGTACGAGCGCGTCCAGTCGACCTGGCCCTCGCCTGACTCTGCTGTCGACGAGGACGAGCCAGTCGCTACCGGCAGTGGCTTATCGGAGAGTCCTTGTTTTGAGATGTCGGAGATGGGGGCTTGAGTTACGGATGCGGCGGACTAGATGGTCAAGATATCTTAGTAGTGGACGAGAATGAGTTTGGGGACGGTGCAAGTTCAGTGAAATGCAGAGCGTCATACCTCAGAGTCTGTACTTTTGGATTGAGGAGGCGGAACCGCGTAGGAGGAAGAGGTGGTGGCGTAGAAGCGTGGGAGCTGGGCAGCTCGCGCTGGTGTTGCTGCCGGTGATGCTCTGTTCGCCACGCGCCGCTGCGCCAGGAACCGCAGCTCGGCGCCTGAGCTGCCGGCGATGCTGGTCTGTAGTGAGCGGCAGCATGAGGCTGCGCTCCGGCTCAGTCGTGCGCTCATTTTTGCAGTAAGAATGTCAACGCAGGTGGATAGTTTGGGCCAACTCACAAGGTACTAGTACGAATGAGAGCATCTGGGGACCGCGATGCGGAGTGGATCTCCGGTGACTAAAGGGGCGGAGCTGAGGCCGAGATTTTGTGATGGCTTCGCCTCGATTCACTTTATCCTCACTTTTAACCTACTTGAGATTGCTTGTGACAATGATTAGACGCCACCGCTGTGTCAATGCTGCTATGAGAGCTGAACGCATGCTTGCTGGAAACTGATTACTGTACTCTGCCACGTGGTAAAATGTTTTAAAAAAAAACTTAGAAGAGTGACGAAATGAAATGCTTGTATTGTTTGACAATTGAATGATAACCCTCCTGAGTGTGCATGTGCATTTCTGACAAGTGTCACTCGTTTTAGTCTCTAGTGGCACTTTTACTTGCAATCTCTGTTCTACTCAACTCGCCAGGGCTCGAGTCACATGCCTCGAGGCTGCGCGTCATGCCATTGCAGGCACTTTGCCAATTATCCTGCCAGTTAATCTGCCAGTCACTCTATTGATAAACACGCCTATTGTTGAACGCGCCTATTGAGACGCACGCATGCCAATGACTGAGTTGTCAGAAACTTTGGCACAGTCACAAACAGCCAGCCAGCCACTTTGCAACGCGTCTGTCAAATTGACACCCCATAAACAACTTCCTTATTCACCCCTAAGCTCTCATCTACCTTCTCACAGCCAACTCCAGTCATCCCCACCTTCCAACCACAAATGAGACTCACAACTTCATCAACAACAGAAGACTTCATCAGCTTCATCAGCTCGACCAACTCGGCCAACTCACATTATGTGAGTTCTCATAGCCCTCACATTTTTCACACATCTTGCAGTTCTCACAACTCTCACAGCTTCACGGCTTCGCGAGCTTCGCCAGCTTCACAAGCTCATAGCAAAAAAATCCTCACAGCTCCTACAACTCTGACAGCTACCTCATCAAAAATCCCAGTATGAACCTCCCACTTCACACCCCCACCCCCTCCCCCTTTTAGCTAACCACACATTTTATCCATCACCAACCGCTGGGACGGCCAAGTGCCGGCAGACCACAAGTCTACCCACTTGGGGGCACTCGAGGACCGAGACACGCTCTTAGAAAGAGATGGAGCTTCATAGCGCAGGCTCCCGCCCGCCCAGGTGCCCCGTATGTCGAATCCCTGCAGAAAAAAATAAACGCAGAAACCATTTCTCCTTTTTTTTTTGGAGAGAGTGTGTTTTCTCCGATGAACCAGAAACCCACACACACCTGGACATCGGCACCCGGTACCCCTAGGCTGACGAAGACCAACCCCTTTTCCCCCATAAAAAGGGGCCTTCGAATACCATGTTTTTTTTTTCCCGACGTCGATGAGAGCTAGTCACGCAACGAGCCGGTTTGGGCCAGGTGATTGTTGCCAAGCTCCAACCAAAGCTCCCTTTCTTTCTTTTTTTTTTTTTGGCCTTTTCTTTCCAGCCCTTCACGGGGTTTTGGTATTTTTTGGGTCAGAAAGAGAGAGAGAGAAATAGCTTTGTGCGTCCTTAGGACATCCGCCCATCTCCCTCCCACTTCAAGAAAGACTGTTGGCTCTTCTTCCTTTTTTTTTTATTACCTGCGTCTCGAAGCGAAAGACTCATTCCTCTCTTCCCATCTTGAGCCCGGAGCCCCAGCCACAGCTTCGGCCACGGTCACGGCGACGGCGAGAGATAGAGGTCTCATTCTTCACCATGCCGAGCATCAGGGGAGAGCGAACCGGTTTTTCCGGGACTTTGGAGACACACGAAAAGAATGGCGGCGCAGATCCACGCACCCTGGTCGGCTTACGATACCTGCCCTGGCAACAAAACCTTCTACACCCCCCCCCTTTTTTTTTTGGCGGGTTTCCTTTGCTGGGGAGTGGAAACGTGGGCGCCGGGGTCCCTGGTCTTGTGTGGCAGAATCCTCCCATCTCACAAGGGGAGAACAGTGAAGCCTGTGTCGCATGCGCGTTAGTTGCCTGGCCACGGTGAAGGGTGCAGTGGCCGAAGGACCGGCCAGGCAATGAGGCGGCCTAGTGTTTTTTTTTTTGGTGTGCTATCAAAAATTTATGGGGAAGGGTGGCGTTTGTGAGAAGAGAGAGAGGCGGCTGCGGAGCTCTTGGTGTTTGCACACACATACCACACACTTACACACTGCACTTGCACTTGCACTTTGTCTACACCTGCACTTACGCTTCGGTTCTTTCGTTTTCTTTTGTGGAAGATGGGGGCTCCGTAGCCGTGGGTGTCTCCAGCGGTTGGTGGCAGTGCTGGGTGCCTTTTTGATTTGAGTGTTTAGGTCCGGTTTCGAAAAATCAACAGCAACAACAAATCCAACCATCTCACCACCACCACCACCACACACACACCATACATCAACACAACTTGCTTTTTTGCTTCTCTGGCAGAAAAAACAAAAATTTTTGGAACCGTCTCATCTCTTCACCGAGATTTTTTTTTTTTCTTTTTTTAAACAAAGGGGGAGGAGAGAGAGCACCAGCTGGGCCTTACACTTTTATGCCGGCTGCTGTTCTCTCTCTTCCCCCCCCTTTTTTTTTTTTTTTTTCTTCTCTTTTTTTTGGGGGCTCGCTCCGCTCGGTATCGATGTTCAAGGCAAATGAGCATGGACGAGAGCTGTGATGGGATTGGGACTGGGACGGGATTGGATGCGATGCTGCTGTGATGGGATTGGGACGGGTTGGAATGGCCTTGGATTCACACTGCTGCTGCTGCTGCTGCTGCTGCTGCTGCTGCTTTGCTGCTGCTTTGCTGTAATAAACTTGATTAAATGGAATTCCAGTGGGAGATGGAGTGGGAGATGCAGTAGGAGGCTTAGTGGGAGACGCATTGATGAAGCCACCTTGATGGATAAATTCTTTGGCAGGCACCAAGGTACTTACCAAAGTCCTTTGCTGAGTACTTTGCTGAGCACTGTTCCATGTATCGATGAAGCTACTTCAATTGACAACTTCCTTGGTGGGCGGTCAAGTACTCACCTAATTACTGTTCTATGTATCTTGTGTGATACTCGGATGAGTACTTTACATTGTAGCTTTTCTTGTAGCCGCCGAGGTCTTTGTATGTCTAATTGTTCGAATGATCTCTAGTAATTTGGATCGGCATGTCTGACTGTTCTTCTACTGCATGCACTATGTGTTTGCTGGTCAAGTGCTCATGCACACTTGTAGTACGGTAAATCATTTGATGCAGGAAAGATTTCTATTTTCTTTTCTCTTAGCCTATCATCGTCATTCTTCCCAACAGAACCATAAGAAAAAATAATTATCCAGTACAGGGGACAAATGCAGTAACAAAAGCGCTCGTCGTGTTGCCATGTCGGGGTATCGGGGGTATCGCACTGCTTGATCACTCTTCCCTGAACTCTTCTCTCCTCACGCTTGACATCTCCACTCTTCACTTCTCCGCATCTCCAGTTTCTATCTGCCTCTCTCCAGCCGGTCGCCTTCCTTCATGCTTCATTCAATAATCCGTCTATGCTTCGCTCTGCAGCCAGTCCATCAGTGCCTTGGTGCCGCCCGCTCCCATGGCGCCCTTGGCGTAGCACACGTGCAGCGGGTCGTCCTCCGCGCCCAGCTTCTGTCGGAACTCGCTCTTGCCCGCCACGCCCAGCTTCGGCACGATCGAGTTGTACGTCTGCTTCAGCGCGCGCACCTTCATGCCCTTCAGGTTGTGGCCCGGGTTCAGCGAGCTCTGCGCGCCGGCGCCAAACGTGGCCATCACGATGCCCTTGCCCTTGGCCGCCTCCAGCGCCGTCGTGGTCGCGGCCTCGATGGCGCCGTTAGGCGCGCCGGGGAAGTCGAGCGAGTACTTGATCTGCACGCCGAAGCGCGACGCGAGCTGGTGCAGGCAGATGAGCGACACGACGTTGCCAGACTTGTCGCTGGCGATGAAGAACCAGCGGTGCTCAAAGTCCTGGAACACGCGCGACTTCTCCAGCTTGGTCAGGTGCACCTGCGTTCCCTTGCGGCCCGACTGCCAGTCTGCGATCCTCTTCTCCACCTTTGCCTGTACATCATCGGGGATCTTGGTGCCCAGGCCGTAGTCCTTGATGGAGACGCCCTCCTTCTTGGCGTGGTTGATCTTGCGTTGAATCTCACGCTTGCGCGACGCGTCCGTGTGCTCCATGTCGACGCGCTCCTCAGCGACGGGGCTCATGGTCTTCCAGCGGTATCGGTTGCCCAGAATGTCCTCAACCTCGTCGCTGCAGTTGATCCAGATCGGCTTCTTCTTCTCCTTGTCGATGAAGCCGATGAAGCCTTCGATGACGGCCTGGAACTGCGAGCGGTCGCACAGCGGGTCGCCGAGAACAATCACATGGTCCCCCTGCTCGGCGTAGCCGACAGCCGCGCCGGTGCCCTCGCACCTCCAGATCTTGTTCTCCTTCTCAAGGAGCGATGTGGATGTGGCATCGCCATAGTTGGCGATCAGCTTCTCAATCGGCTGCAGCTCGTGCCCTTCGTTGCTTGGCTTGCCCTCCCACGGCGGGTGCAGCGTGGTGGCCTCAGGGTGCCGGAGCTGATCGGTGGTCGGCTTGGTCTTGGCGGCAAACGACTGCGGGTCGCGCGGGTACATGCTCGCCTGACGGATGTCTCCAAGCTCGAGGAAAAGCATGACCACGCGTTCGAGGCCGATGCCGCCGCCAGCGTGTGGAGGCGCCCCCCAACGGAAGCCGTCCAGGTACTCTTCCAGACCCTCCTGGGGAAGGTGCAGCTTCGTCATCTTCTTCATGAGCAGGTCCGGATCGTGGATGCGCTGACCACCGGAAAGGATCTCTTGACCGCGCAGGAAAATGTCGAACGAGTTGGTGACGCTCTCGTCCTCAGGGTCCGGCATGGTGTAGAAGGGCCGGGCCGCGGCGGGGAACTTGTCGATGATGTAGTAGTCTGTCTTGTACCTCTCCTTGACCAGCTCGCCGATACGAATCTCGGCCTTGGTGCTGATGTCCTCGTTGGGGTCCTGCTTGTTGCCGTCCTCGTCCTCCCAGCCAGAGTCGTTGAGCATCTTGATGGCGTCGGCGAAGGAGAGCCGGAGCGTCTCGTCGAGCCAGACCAGGTCCTCGTGCGGGAACTGGCGCTTGATGTTGTCGACCTCGCGCCTGTTGCGCTTGTAGATGCCGCTCCAGAGAGCCTTGAAGACGCTGTCGAGGACCTCCAGAGCTTCGTGGTAGTGCTCGTCAATGGCCATCTCGAGGTCGAGGCCGGTGTACTCGGTAAGGTGACGGTGCGTGTTGGAGTTTTCGGCACGGAAGACTGGCCCAATCTCGAACACGCGGCCGAAATCAGCCGAAATTGCCATCTGCTTGGCGAGCTGCGGGCTCTGGGCGAGGAAGGCCGGCTTGCCAAAGTAGTTGAGCTGGAACACGCTCGACCCAGACTCGGTGGCGCCTCCCTGCAGCTTGGGCGTGTGAATCTCGATGAAGCCCTGCTCCTCGAGCGTGTGGCGGAAGATGCTGCAGACTGTGGCCTGGACGCGGAAGATGGCCTGGCCAGTAGCGGTTCGGAGGTCAATTATCCTGTTCTTCTGACGGATGCGGTCCGAAATGTCTTTCCTGCGGGGCTCGCCGCGCTCAATCTCGCCGTTGGTGATGTCGGCATCGTAGACACTGAAAGCGGGCTTCGCCGAGAGCTTGGAGATGAGGTGCAGCTCGCGCACGTCAACTTCCAGGTTGTGAATGGTGGCGCCAGTGACTTCAGACTTCTCTGGCTTCCTCGCGTGGCCCTTGACCTGAACAATCGACTCGATATCGAGATGCTCGGCCCAGCGCATGAAGTGGATAGAAACAAGGTCCTTCTGCTCACGCAGAACACCCTGGATGGTGTACTCCTGCTGGCGGAACATGATGAAGACGAGGTGGGCGCTGAGCCTCCTTATGGTGTGAATGCGCGCCTCAAAGGTGATTTCCTGGCTGCTTGGAGAGTTCTTTGCCAGCTCAGACAGCTTCGTCTTGGGCATGTTCTTCCGAGTCTGAGACTGGTTCAGAGCAAACGGCCCGTATCTGGCACGCATCTCCTCCGAGTCCTCCTTTTTAGCCAGTGCGGCCTCGTGTTCTCGAGCTTCAGAAAGCTCGCGCTCTCGCTGGTCCATGGACTGTCGCTTCTCCTCTCGCCTCTGCTCGCGCGACTGACGTTTCGACTGCCTGCTGGACATGGAGGCCGTGGAGGCATGACCATCGCCGGCCGCGCCATTCGGTCCGTTGATGGGCTTCCCGTTGACCTCCTTGACGATGCCGCTGGCGCTCGCTGAGGCGTTGCCGTTGATCCCATTAGCATCCAGACCAAGCCTCGACGCCCTCTTCTCCTTGATGGAGGAGGGCGTCAGCTTGTCCTGCAGCTTCCTGAGTGTGCCGGGCATGATGTCGCCGCCGGCGGAAGATTGGCGGGCGCGAAAAAGGTGGCGTAGGCAGTTCTTGGTTTGTTTTATCTTGTCGTGTGTTGAGTGTGCTGAAAAGTTTAGTTTTTTTTTGACCTTGGCAACGGCGTAGGCAAAGTCTTGGTGGCCCAAGGGTGGACAGACTATGCTATGGGGCGACGGGGATGATGAGGTAGGGAAGTTGACGCGAGAAGTAGAGGAGTATGGGGAACTTCAAAGGTATGAGGGTGGAGAGAGACTAATTGTCTAGCAATACGACCGTGACCAGTATAAGGAAGAATGGCTGACGACTTGCCGAGGGGACGTGGGTCCAGCTGTGGCGAGTGAGTCCTATGGCGTCGACGTGTGAGCGAGGAGTGACGAGATGATATTTTTTGCCTTTTCCTCGCGTTCCTTTTTTTCTTTTTTTTACTCTTCTCTTGTGGCTACGGAAAATTTGGGGTTGGATCGGGGTGCTTCCAAACAGTCGCACCTTCCGTTCAGCTCGTACTTTCCAACTCTAACCCCAGGCACGCGGGACATTAATTTCCAGGGCAGGAGCTGATTTTCCTTGCATAGAGACTAGTTCTACAGGCGCGTGTGAGCCTCTGGAGTCGCTCTTGCCGTTCGGAGGACAGCTCCGCCGGCATTACGTACGCCAAGAGATCTGCCTGGGAACGATGGCAGCGCGACTGAACTCATGCGATTCTTGAATTTGCCCATAGAAGACTGGTCGGTGACAGCTCCGCTCCACGTTTGTTGGCCGGTTCATTCAGAGCACATCAGCAGGGGAGGCTCCAGGTTTGCATGTTGAGCCGGATGATGTGCCAGATCGTGATGGCCGAATCCCAGCCACAATCTCTGGTTTCCTGTTCCCTTGCCCGCCCTCGATGGCGGATGCCGGCAAAAGTTACAGGAGAAGCATCGTCAGTGCGGATATGCCCCCATTTCCGCACCAGCAGTGCGTCATCATTATGTGATTTTTGCTTACATGGCCAAGTGCATGGCAAGCCGTGGGCGACGTTCAGACATGATACGTGTCACGGCTTTGATCCCAATTTCAGACGAGGCGGTCGTAGACGATGATGCGCGCGAAGTTCGATGGGCTGCAGAGGCTCAACTCAGCGATCGTAGAAGAGTCCTCGGAGCTTTTCTCCGATGATTCTTCTGATGAAGCAGAATTGACGTCATTGGAGGCACTCGCAGCTGACAGGAGAATATTTGCCTGCTATAGTAAATCGAGAGCCTCATCCAGTTGTCGCGAACAGATGTCTAGGTAGCATACAATGATCAAACGCTCCCAGTGCTAGGTGTAGTCTACTAGCAGCGTCAATACCCAATACTCAGTGTTCAATAGTATTTGCAACTCACCGCTGCTGCAAACAATCGGTCTAGCGAACGTTCTCTACGGTAGTAAGACGCCTGCCGCAAGTCATTCAGAACCTTGTCTATGGAATAGCCTTTCGGAATTTGCATGCAGCTTTTGAATCTTTTCGGTGACAACAGAACTGACTGACTTGCATGGATAGAGTGTCAATCACTTGATAAAGTATCAAAGCAAATAATCAGAACAGTGCAATTATCATTGCATAGAAATATGTTGGCATAAGTATGTCCGGGGCTAAATGATACGGTACACGTCAAAGTACGAAATGGAACCACTAGACACAAAGAAGCTGTTGCTCCCCCACTGGCACTTGGTTATGGGTTTCTAGCGTCGGGAACGGCGCATTACTCCGACGTGTACAAGGAGAACAAAGCTGTCAGCACTGTAAGAAGACCAGCTTAGCAATCGTTTGGAATGGTCCCACTGAAAGGACTGACAGGGTCGGTACTGGAGTCTGCTACGGTCTCTGGGCCTTGACCCTTGCCTCCCAATAGAATCACCACATCTGGGCATGCTTGCGACGCCTCACACTAGGCCGGTAGGCTACGCACCTCACTCCGGCCCAGCCGTATGGGGAGCCTTCGTTCTTTGTGTGCCTTGACAGCCTTCCTGCTTGTCTCATCGTCCACTCTCTACGTGCAGCAGCCTGGTTTGGACAACAACTACCGCCACCCCATCCGCCTAGAGCATGATCACCTATATTCAGCTATTGAATAGAACTTGGATGTAATACCAGAGGTGGCCAACACAGAGCAGCCAACCAAAAATGCCCGAGCAGGGCGAGCAAAAATCACCTCGAGAGCATGCTGAGAGCGCACCGGCGCGGGCATGGCTCAAGACACAGGCAGTGACATGGCGCTTCCTCATGGGCATTGGCATGTTCCTGCACCGGCTACCTTCGCCCTATCCCGTCACAGCAGCTTTCAGCAGGAAAATGCAGGTCACGGAGCCTTTCATGCCGGGAGAGGTGACGCTGCAGTTCTTCACACCAGATGGCTACGACAAGCGGCCGGCAGACAAGCGATACCCTATCCTGCTGAATTTTCACGGCGGCGGCTTCACCATCGGCACGGCACACGACGACGCGAGATGGTTCACTGTGGCCATGGATCAGCTGGACGTCGTCGTCTGCAGCGTGGAGTACAGGCTGGCACCTGAGCACCCGTACCCAGTCGGCATGCAGGACGGAGTGGCAGCCATGCATTGGCTTCAGAAGCACGCAGAGGAGCTCGGGCTGGACATTTCGCGAGTCATCACAAGTGGTTTCAGCGCAGGTGAGTTGTGAGATTTTTTTAAAAAAATACATACATATATAAAAAAGGTGTAGTAGCTATGTGTGGTCGAAGCTTTGGACTGACAACAGCCTTTTCCCAACAGGCGGCAACTTTTGCTTCACCTCGCCAATGATGTACCGCTCCGAGCTGCTGAAGAAACGCGAGTCCATACAGGCTGGACAGGTCCTCGAAGAGCACCCGATCGAGCGGGCCACAGGAATAAGAAACACGGGAGAGTTGCGCGTGCTGGCCGTGGCCGCATTCTATCCCTCAGTCGACTTCACCAAGGGACGACCGTTCCGAAGATCGACGAATCCATCTCCAGCCCACGAGCTGCCTTACTACCTCACCGATTTGTTCGACGCCTCATACCTCTACCCGCCAGACAAGCTCGAGATGGACGATCCGTACCTCTCGCCAGCCGTGGCCAAGGCCGAAGTTTTACAGAAGACGCTGCCAGAAGACATCCTGATCAACACGTGCGAGTTTGACGGGCTCGCAGACGAGGGCAGGAAGTTTGCCGAGCGGCTGGAAGAGCTGGGAAAGAAGGTCTTTTACAGGGAGATCAAGGGCGTGGCACACGCTTTTGACCGACACCCTGCACTGTCCATACCACCCAGCGTGCGCGCCTGCTACATGGAGGTCTGCTCGATCCTCAAGGGTCTGCTCATGGACCCGCGGACGGCTGGCCGCGACGACCCGGTGCCTGGCCTGGCGATTGGCGTTCCAAGCACACCGAACCTGCAGCTCCGGCGGAATCCACTGAGCAGGATGGCGACCTCAGCATCGGTGCAGACGACAGTTACGATGCGGTCCAAGGAAGAACGTAGGGAGGGTCCGAAGGACTTGGGAGTTAACGACTCGGTCAACGTCAAGAAGAACCCGAACCTCATCACGCCGAGCGACAAGGCGCAAGGAGCCACGAAGGTGGACAAGTCGATACCCAGCGAGCCGGGCGAATAGAAGGAGGAGGTCGATGGGAGTGTGGAGCTTGATATCAGAGCAGACATTGTCAGAGCAGCAAACATGGGCAGGACAACACGGATATGGATAGATGCGCACGGACGGGCTCGGTAAACATGGACGGCACAAGACTTTGAGGAGACGATAGATTACGAATGATTTTTATGCATCCTTTGTCGACGTTCTGACATCGTTGCCGTTTCGCTTCCAACACTCGCGGAAAGCCTCCATCTGTGAAGAAGAGTGTTAGTTGAAATGATCGTACGACAGCTGCAGAAGGCCAAGAAAGGACCAGAAAGATAAAAAGGTCTCAGTGGGCGACATGACCAGTGAATCACCACCTAGCCTATGAGCAAATACCTCAGGCAAAGGTAATACTCAGATATGAATACTCCGGTAGACGTACCTCCTTGCTGCACACGCGCCAATCGCGCTTCTCGTAGTAACAGTCGTTCATCTTGAGCTGCTCATCTACAGTATCGCCCAATCAGTCAGCATGAGTGCCATCCAGAATTCCTGCTTCCTAAGTCCTTTAACCTTACCCCAAAAAGCTGAGTGAAAAAAAAAAAAAAAAAAAAAAAAAAAAAAAAAAAAAAGAATTGTATAACAATAGAAGGAAGAAAAAAAACTATGAATTAAAAATCAAAAGTTGAATATTAAAACAAATGAAAAAGGAGGGGAAAAAAAAGAAGAAAAAGAGAGAGAAAGAAAGAAACTCGTACCTGCGCACCCTGTGCTAAAGATCCGCTTGTCCCTGCAGATTGGGCAGGCCGTGTGGCGTCAGGTCAGTACCGTAGCAGTTCAATCAAGTTGATGATTGTATGGGATTAGCTAGTGTCGAACTCACCATTCATCTGGCTCGTCGTCATCGTCATCATCCTCAGCAGCAGTAGTCGAGGGAGTTGCGGACGGAGAGCTGGAGCCCGACGCTGTGGAAGTAGACGATGCAGCAGCCGTTCGTCGGGGTTGATGATGTCCAGGCCGAGCCTGAACGCCTGTAGGTTCGGGAGCTGGCGTCTCTTTTGACGCTGTTGCGCCCATGATGTGCAAGCTCCTGGGTTACTGAAGCTTCAAGGCTGATTGACCAAGCCAAGAGGTGGTCGACAGACATGTGTTGGTGGCTAGACAGTTCGCCACGCTATGCAATGTACAAGTACCTGAACATGTACCTCGAGAGAGAGAGAGAGAGAGCTGTCAGACGCTGACGCGCGCGGGAATGGCGGATCTGCGGTTGAGTGAGAGACGCGGAGCTTCTTCCGACGCGGAGCTTGTGTGGCAGCTGCAATGCGGCGTATGGACGCTTCCGCGCGAGTTGTTCAATGAGTTCATGATAGCTGCAACTGCAGCGACGGTACACGTCGCCATGGCTTCGAGACGGTTGAATGTGCTTGTGTATAACGGTGAGTCTCATATCGTGTCACTATTCATGCAAAAGAATCATGTCCTGTGTTAGCAACAGTATATGAGGTGTACGTGACGGATGTCACAGAGCTGCCCTGATTTGCTAATCCCGCCTCGGTATTATATTCACAAATGTATGAGGAAGTAAATGTTGCGGCTCCACCGGCCCATCAATTACGTACCAAATTTCACAAGCTTCTCTACTACCATTTGCTCTACTACCTCAATACTCCATCACCTTTCCTTATCTTTCTTCTTTAATAAAAAACCTCCGTCATCAACAACCTCCCTAACTAACCCGTCCTTCACCACCCAGGCCCCGGCGCCACCCACAACTCCCTGCAACACGTCCTCTTCACGCTCCGCCGGCTCCTGACGCCCAACTACGCCGTCCTCCCGCTCTCCACCAGCGCACTCCTCCACGAGCCCTGGCCTCCGACCTGCGCCCTCCTCGTCTTCCCCGGCGGCGCCGACCTGCCGTACTGCGCCGCGCTCAACGGGCCCGGCACCGCGCGGATCCGATCCTTCATCGAGCGCGGCGGCGCCTACCTCGGGCTGTGCGCCGGCGGCTACTTCGGCAGCGCGCGCTGCGAGTTCGAGGTCGGCAGCAAGCGCGGCCTGGAAGTGGTGGGCGACCGCGAACTCGCCTTCTTTCCGGGCACCTGTCGCGGGCTCGCGTTTCCGGGGTTTGAGTATGATTCTGAGAAGGGCGCGAGGGCGGCCGAGGTCAAGGTTGAGAGAGGGTGGTTTGAGGATGGTGGGAGGGTGCCGGAGAGGTTGAGGGTGTATTATAATGGCGGTGGGGTTTTTGTGGGTGCGGATGGGGAGGAGGCCAAGAGGAAGGGCGTGCAGGTGCTGGCGCGGTATACCGAGGAGGTCAATGTGGATGCGGGTGAGGGTGCGAGGGAAAGCGGTGGGGCTGCGGCGATTGTGTTTGTCAAGGTTGGCGACGGGAGTGTGGTGTTGACGAGTCCGCATCCGGAGTGAGTCTGCGGGAGTTGGTTGGGTGTGTACTGGGGAGGAAGATGAGGCTGACGATGGAACATAGGTTCTCAAGCACGAATCTCGAGGTCGTGCATGCAAAGATTCAGGACACGGATTGGACGCAGCTGCTGGATCGGTTCAAGAGGGACGATCAGCTCAGGAACGACCTGATGAAGGCGTGCTTGACCAAGCTTGGCCTCAAACTGTCGGCTGAGAGCGAAGGGACGCCGTCTCTGACGAAGCTCTACCTGACATCCATCGCTGGTGGCGGCACGTCTGCAGTGCTCGACGACCTGGCCGAAGCAATCACCACGGAAGAAGGCCAGGACTACATCAAAGACGAAAATGACACGTTCCTGCTCGTTAAGACACCGCAATTATCATCATCATCATCATCAGACGAGCTTTCAGTCAGCTCCCTCAAACAGGCTCTGCCCTCAACCACGACACCAAACTCCATAACAACCACCACCACCACCACCGTCAGCACCGCCGACGACTCATCACAAACCCAAGACCAAATCGTCGACTTCACCACGCTGACCAAGCGCATCGACATCTACTCCCTGGGCTTCCCAGACTCCAAAGAAACGCCGTACTTCAACCACGGCGCCTTCTACCGGAACCTCCAGTCCTACTACTCCAGCGCTAGCGGCAGCAGCACCAACACCGCCTTCGGACAGACCCTACTGTACGGCGAAGTAGTGACCTCGACCAACACGCTGCTCGAGAAAAACAGCCAGCTCCTGCGCCGCCTCCCGCACGGCCTCACCTTCGCCGCCACCGTGCAAGTCGCAGGCCGCGGCCGCGGCTCCAACGTCTGGGTCTCGCCGCCCGGCTCGCTCATGTTCAGCACCGTGATCCGGCACGAGGTCGCGCTGCAGCAGCGCGCGCCCGTCGTCTTCATCCAGTACCTCGCCGCCATGGCCGTGGTGGACGCCGTGCGCGCCTACGATCGGGGATACGACGGCGTCGAGGTGCGTCTGAAGTGGCCCAACGACATTTACGCGCTCGACCCGTCCCAGCCCAGCACCAGCACCAGCACCAGCACCAGCACCACCAGCTCCTCCTCGTCCACCAAAGACCCGAACCGATACGCCAAAATCGGCGGGATCCTGGTGAACAGCCACTACAGCAGCACGACGTACCACTCCGTCCTCGGCCTGGGTCTGAACGTGAGCAACGCCGCGCCGACCACGAGCCTCAACGGGGTTCTGGCCAAACAGAAACCGGGATTGGCGCCGTACACGCCGGAGAAGCTGCTGGCGAGGATCCTGGTTTGCTTCTCGGCGCTGTATACGCGGTTTAGGCGCACCGGGTTCGACGAGTACCTGATGGACAAGTATTATGCTGCCTGGCTGCATGAGGGCCAGGTGGTCAGCGTGGAGAGCGAGGGGGGCAGGAGGTGCAGGATTGCCGGGATCACGCGGGATTGGGGGCTGCTGGTGGCGGAGGAGGTGGATGAGCAAGGCAGGGGCACGGGCAGGAGGGTGGAGCTGCAGAGCGATAGTAATAGCTTTGATTTTTTCAGGGGGTTGGTGAGGCGGAAGATTTAGGGCTGGGTGGGTGGTGGTGGTTGTTGATTGATGTTGGGATGACGGAGGTATTGTACAGAAGAATTGAGTGGTGTATGGTTGGAAAGATGGATGGGGGCAGTCTGTGTGTATTCAAAGATTGATATCTGGTATGAAAATAGAAACCTTCCTCGGTATGCTCGGATGTAGCCTCAACATTGCTTCGATGTCGATACCTACGCTGCGTGTACTTGCTACGCTGATATGCTACAAACTCATACGAAAGGTCCGCTGTACGATTGCCACAGATAAGGCCTGCTATTTCAGGCTCGTCCACTTACTCGTCATTTGTTGGAGTAGCAACACGGTGGTCGGAATTCAGAAGCTACAAGCCCACGGTTCACTTTGATCGGCCTGTCCCAGTATCTTGTGATACGACCAGTGATCCGGAACGTATTATAGGGCCCGGTAGACAAATCCTTATCCGATTTAGCTGTAAACTTCACCGTTCTCTCTCCTGCAATACATTGTAATAACAATTGGAGGGGAAGACACTTCCTCAACCGTGAGAGTGGTGAATGAGAGATAAATAAACAAGAAAATTTAAGTGAGCCTCTGAAGACCTCGACCACGCTGTCGGAGGTGTGGAGTCAGCCCTAGCCCGGATAGTCGGGGTACGATGGATTCTAGATAGTTGGGTGTGACAGGGTGGAGTGATGGCGACGTGATGTGGCGCAAGAGAAGGTAAGGAGGTGTCTTGTGGTGGCGTGAACGATGGGAGATGTTTGGAGATGAGTTTGTTCACGTCATCGGTATTGAAAAGTCAGGAACCCTGAGCTGATAGACTCATTCCTCTTATTCTCTCATCAATGTATAAACCTGCCAGTGGGTACTTGGTATCTAAACTTGCGGGCATCGTTTCGACTCCGTACCTTTGGAAACTCGTGAACCTAAACTCGGCTTACATAATCATACATGCGGACATATCTCCGCTATTCTTGCGTTACTCGCTGTCCCGAATTATTTTGTCCCAAGAAGAGTCAATCAAATATTTCTACCAATTAACATGCAATTGAGAAAAATCCCACACTTCGTTGTATTCACTGCAGCTGCAGCTCACCGGCGGCTGTCAGAGTCTTGAGTCAATACGACAGGCCATGCATCCAGATCTAACTCGATCAAGTCTGCTGACGTTTGCTAGGGCTGACGCACGGCTGGCTCCGGAGGACTCTGAATAATCTGGCGCCACCTTCAGACTTGGCGTGAAAATTCGCACCTGTTCAAAACATGTCTAAAAGGGGCAGGTGGATGGATTTTGGCCTGGTTGCTACATCACTCAGCTACACGCGGTTATGCAGCAACGAACATTTGATGGAGAGATCTGCCTGCTCGGAACTCACAGCGTCGGTGGAAACTGCATGAAGATGCGAAGAGAAAAAACTCAATTCACCCAAGATGGGCTTGAAAGAACGGGCATCTCACAGCACTCCACACTACATCCATGATAAGGGCGGCAGGGGTGACAATTCGCGGCTCACGATCGGCAGCGGTTGCTCCCAAATGAAGCGCAGCTTGTTTCCTCAGTTGTAAAAGGTGGGTCAGCCTGCATGCCTGTCTGCAGCTGGGGGACGGACGCACACTTGACTCCGAGGATGACTGTACGCGTGTATCCAAAAGTTAATTGTTTTGCCCGTTGGAGAAGGGGGCAAAGGGCTGCTGTAAAGGCTATCAAACATTTGCTGTGCCCGTCGTCCCCCCATCGTGTCCGGGTATCAGTCACCAAGACGCCCATGCTCAGCCGACCTGAGCCGAATTGTCGGTCGACTGATCTGTGATTGTCCCAATTCGGTCATGTTCCTTGCCTTAGGGGTGTGCTTGTCACATAGAACACGCCACTAGCTGCTGGGATGACTTGTATGGTTTGCCACCTCCTCTTTGTCCTCTGTTCAGGCCTGGACCTGAGTCTGCGATGGACATGTCCACCGACTGGACAGGCCGGGTCTTGCCAGCATGATGGTGCCATGGCCTGGCATACATCTACTCGGCCCTGGTCAGCTCTCTTTTGTGTAGTCATCTCTCTTTTGTGTAGTCATCTCTCTTCTGTCTCATTTTCCGGTCGTGTGTGTGTGTGTTCCGCTTCTCCTCGACGCAAAATTCTCGCCGTTGACACCGTGAAGTTGGAGAATTTGGGTAAGAGGCAGCCTATTGCTTCTATCTACCATTCTAATCATTAGTAACAACATTGAAAGCCTTTGGGCCATTCGGACTTCAATCTACAGCCGCACACCACTTCAAGACACCACTTTCACACCTGAACAAATACTCAGACTGACATGGAGGAGTACGATGTTGTGATCATTGGTGCCGGCCAGTGGGGCCTCATCACGGCGCACACCTTCCTCGAGATTGATCCCTCGCTCTCTCTGCTCATCGTGGAGGAGAAGGGCAGCATCGGCGGCGTGTGGTCCAAGGAGCAGCTCTACCCGGGCCTGCGCACCAACAACCTGCAGGGCCACTTTGAGTTCAGCGACTTTCCCATGCTCTCCGCCGACCTTGGCGTGCAGCCGCGGGGCATCATCACAGGCGAGCAGGTGCACGAGTACCTGCGCAAGTTTGCGAAACACTGCGGCCTCGACAGACGGACCAGGCTGCGGACACGCGTCGTTCAGGCAGTCGAATCTGAGAGTGTCAAGAACAGATCATGGACGGTGGAACTCGAGAGCAGTGACGCCGAAACCGGTTCCACAAAGCGAGACACCGTAGCCTGCTCCAAACTCATCATCGCCACCGGCAACACCTCGAAACCGCACCGACCAGCTATAGACGGCATCGACGCCTTCGACCGACCCGTCACACACTCGGTCGACAACGCCAAATCGCTCCCCGCGCTGCTAAAGGACCCGCAAGTGAAAGAGGTGACGGTGCTGGGCGGCGGCAAATCCGCGCACGACACGGTGCACGCGCTCGCGACCGGAGGCAAACGCGTGACCTGGCTGATCCGGCGCTCAGGGCGCGGCGCAGTCCCGATGGCGAAACCATACACCCTGCTGGGACCGTTCAGCTTCTGGCTGGAGGGCCTGCTGCTGTCGCGCGTGCTGTCCTGGTTCGGCGCGGCGCCCTGGGCAGACGGCGACGGCTTCGGCCTGATCCGCTGGTTCCTGCACGCGACCTGGCTGGGCAACCTGCTCGTGCGCGGGCTCCACGCGAAAATGACAGCCGAGAGCGCGATCGCGCAGACCGGCATCCTGCTGCATGAGCGGACCAGGCCCCTCGTTCCGGACGACACGCTGCTCTGGTTCGGGACGCAGGCCAGCATCCTGAACTACGACGGCGACTTCTACGACATTGTGCGCGACGGCCGGGTGAGCGTCGTGCGCGAGGACGTCGACCGACTCGGCCCTGGCGGCTCGGTGCTCCTGAAGGACGGTCGCGCGATACACACGGACGCACTCATCTGCGCGACGGGCTGGAAATTCGCGCCCAGCGTCGCGCTTGAACCTGCAGCCAAACGCAACGGCTGGGGCTACCCCGTCGACCAGGCGCAGGACAGGATATTCCCGGACCTTGACGCGCGGGCGGACAGCGAGCTGCTTGCTCGCTTTCCGATCCTGCGTGGCTCGCCGAGGCTGAGGACCGCCGTGGTCGACCGTGAGCTGGACGCGGCGAAGGGCGCGCCCTCGGGTCTCACGCCCTGGCGGCTCTGGAGGTTCATGGCGCCTCCCTCGCAGGTCCCGCTTTCCAGCGACGGTCCCGGCTGCAGCTCTGATGGCAGGAGTTTGGTCTTCCTCAACGCCATCTCGAGCTATCAGAACTCGATCAAAGCCGAGCTGACGGCCCTGTGGGCGTACGCGTACCTGCACGGCGAGCTGGAGATGGACTTGGCGGGGCCTGGTGCGGCGAAGGACACGGACACGGTTACGGCTACGAAACAGACACCGAGTGAAGAGGAGGCGAGATACGAAGCGGCGCTGTGGATGCGGTTCGAGAGGTTCCGGACGCCGTACGGGTTGAGGGGCAGGATGGCGGATTTCTTGCTCGACGCGCTGCCGTTTTACGATTTGCTGTTGAAGGATCTGGGGCTGAGCAGTTGGAGGAAGGGGTGGGGATTGCTTGGCGAGGTCTTTTCGGGGCCGTATGGCTTGAGGGAGTATGCTGGTGTCAGGGAGGAGTGGGTGGGGAGGAGGAGGAGGGCGAGGAAGTTGAGGAGGGCTGGGGGTGCGTGATGGGTTAGATGATGGGAAAGGGTTGGAATGGGACGATTGATTCGATCATCACGCTGGATTCAGTGTTGATGGCGATACTTCAGATAGATGCGACATTGTCAGGTTACTTGGGCAATGAATTCAAGATTTTGCAAACAGGCTGCAAGTCTCTTGTCGAGGAAGTAAAACCTTGTAGCCATGGAACATCTGTCAAACAGGCCGGTCTGAGATACTCATGCCGCCTGCCGATGCCTGCAGAACTGAGCATCAAGATGCTATCTACCGAAGCACGGGAAAAGGTGAGTGTCAATGTATTTGTCAACGTACTTGTTAATGTACTTGTCAATATACTTGTTAATATACTTGTCAATGTACTTGTTGATATAATTTTCAGCGTACTTGTCAACGTACTTGTCAACGTACCTCCTCATTTGGCTGAACAGGCATCTGGGCGTAAATGAGCATGCGGGTACATACATGACTAGCTTGCCACATGCATGCTGGTGCTCACAATAAAGCGGCGTCACGTGGACTGCACATGATCTCAGCAGCAATTTTGACCAGTCACCAGGTACGTACCCATGTACCCAGGTACCTGCGTGCCTTCCAGATAGGGGAAGCAAGCCCTAACTAACTAGGCCACAATGGCCTGCAAGGCCACCGAAGTAGCAAAGTTGGACAGTCCCAAGACAGTAATGGGATCAAAGAGCCACTTTCACCAGCTCGCTTTTCACTTGCCTCAGTTTCATTCTCATCATCATCATCATCAAGCTTAGAGACGACTTGTCCTGATCCTGTGACATTGCCTAGGGTCCCTTGTTGGGACCGTCTGATCAACCTGGGAGATTGCCCCACAGCTGTGGCTGACTTTGACGACTCGAAGGCTCTGTGGTGGCATGGTAGGCCACATGCAGATGCCCTGGTTCCTGTGGCGTGCCATGGTGGCTTGACCGGTCTTCTGTTCAATGGCTTAGATCAGGACCGGTTTCAGAAATGCCGTTGCGTTGCTTTCGAATTATTGCCTTTGTCACATATCGCTGACGAGAGGATATGGCCATCTTTCCATAATTTGACAACAGTCAGTTGGACTTGATGAAGGCTACTTTTTCCTTGGAGTCTGTGATGCGTGTCATGGAGCTTTGGCTTGCGAGCATACACGAGTATACGTGACTCAACAAATGATGCTTTGATGTCTCATTGGGATTTTCACCAAATTTTCTTCTGCCTCGGTCAGGCTTTTTTTTATATTATTATTTTGGAGAAGCCTCAGCTAATATCTCTCACAGTTACAAGATCTTCCAATATTCAGTAAAACCAACTCCCATGGAGCGACTCTAGCAACGGCCCGCGGGCGTGGCCGAGATGACGGACGTGAAACCTGCAGCCAACAACAGGCGGTCCAATACAAGATGAAGAGGAGGAATAAAGTAAGACTTATTCGGCAAAAGGACACAAATCACGAGCACCTCCTCTCGACCTGAATGGCTTTCCCATGCCAGACATTGCGATATCCACTGCATGCTGTGTCTACATATCCATGTGAAAATAGTCAAACTCGTCAAGCAAAAAAAACGTGGAAAGCCGCTGCTGTTTCCAAGCATTCCGACGGTAAGAACAGACAGCCAAGAGACGAGCCTGTGGTTCGTTCAATTCTGATCCATTTTCGTCTCAGGCTCACCCCCAGAAAAGCTTCTCAGACTGCGGCTCGTGCCGACGATTGGTGATCGTCACCCCATGCGGCTGCTGTCCGATTACCAACTGTCCGCGCGCAGACTAGCGCTGATGGAGTCATGGCAGGGTGCAATCTCTGCTACCGCTGCGGCGAACCCTTTCAGTTCGTGACTCTACAACCTTTTTCCTAACTCCTTCTTGGAGTGTACGACGAGGCAACAGCAGGACGTTTGACCGTCAACGAATGCCTGTTGTTGATACAAATGTCTGATCATGGCCGAGATTATAGCTGGAGATTTTGTCAAAGTCTTCCATTTTTGTCCTAATGGGCAGACACTCACTCTTTTGAAGCAGATCAACTTGGATTCTGCAGGGCTAGCTCGTCAAGCTTTCAGGACTTGTGAGCCTCCGCTGGTATCGCGGAGCATGGGCTCCCAGACCGGTACGGGCGCAAGCTAGCGCCACCCGGCCAACTTGTGCAGTTATCAAAGTCCTTAAGTCTTAGACGTTTAGTAAGTTATGAGAGGGATGCGACTCCCGGGCTTGCTCCCAACTGTCTAATCTTCTTGCTCGGATGCACTGTTGGTCTTTGAGACCCGACGTCAATTACTTGTCTCGCACGACAGACTGGCTTGACAGACTAAGGTTTTGCTCTTTATTTTGACTGCCCGCAGTTCTGCACATTGGCAGGAAACAAGTTTCGCCATTTCGCTCCTTGGGCGAGGATCTGGTCCATCTTCGTGCCCTTAGACTCTCATTTCTCAGTTTGCTTCTTTCGAGATATTTCAATCATCAATCAGACATGTCGCACGA
The DNA here is from genome assembly GCA_027478595.1 of Erythroxylum anguifugum. Taxonomy (NCBI): domain Eukaryota; kingdom Viridiplantae; phylum Streptophyta; class Magnoliopsida; order Malpighiales; family Erythroxylaceae; genus Erythroxylum; species Erythroxylum anguifugum. The sequence goes on from JANIPN010501456.1 coordinate 525,814, forward strand.
CGTTAGTCCAGTTACGCCAGAGTCGGTGCCCGCCGCTCAAGCGAGAGAATACTATTCGCCTTTCAACGATGACGCCGCCTTTAAGAGCCCACGAGCGTCGTACGGCACGAGCGATGTGCCAGTGACCCGATACAGCGGAATCCCAGACCTCAGCGAGCGGCGACTGAGCTCGGCGGCGGATCATGCGAGGATGCCGAGCAGGGCGTCGCAGGCGCCGGAATGGATACCGCCAGAGATGAGCCGCAGCGGCGAATCTGGACTGATACACCCAGTGGTCAACGCGGGCTCGTCTGAAAAGATGTTCTGCGTGCCGCGACATGAGTGCTTGCCAGAGGTTTACGAGAAGCAGCCGGCAGGAGCGGAGGAGAAAAAGAGAGGCGGGATCAAGATGTGGATTGTGGCTCTGGTGCTGGCGGCGGCACTGATCATTGCTATCGGCATTGGACTCGGTGTTGGCCTGGGTCTTGGATTGAATCGGTCCAATCTCAAAAACGGGGGATCTGTCGCCGGCGGATCTGCTAGCTCGTCGCCTTCGACAGCTGACGCACCAGTCAGCCCTACGGCAGGCATCACTGTCCAGCCAAGGTCGAGCGGGACGAGCAGTCCGCAAACTGTGATGACGAGGAAAGCCTCTACCGCCAACACTCCGACCTTTGCGAGCCCCACGGCGGTAGCTCAGGCCTTCCTCAACCTTCAGATACCCACCGTCAGCCTCGGCAACTTCGACAATGAGATGGTCACACTAGGACTGGCGCCGAGGCCGGGCGGAACCGCGACAACAACAGTGACGCTCCCAATGCTCTCACCTGCGCCGACTGGAGGGCTTGTGTCAGCGTCTATCTTCCACAGCAGCGATTTCAGCCCGTCAGCATACGTGGCGACGTCGACGTACGTCATGGCCGACCTGAACACGGCGCAGGGAGTGGCCGCAGTCGACTGTCCGCAGGCCGAGTCGGCGGTATACGTGGCAGACGACGGCGCCGTGTTCCAAAAATTCTGCTACGCCGATATCTTTGGCGCACCGAACGTCGGCACGACGGTGGCGAACAGCCTGGACAACTGTCTCGACCAGTGCGAGCAGGCCCTGGGCAAGGGCAACTGCGTCGGCGTCAGCTTTGGGGCGAACATTACGCTCGCCATGATTGATCAGCAGGCAAACTGCTGGTACAAGTCGAATCCGTCGAAGATTACGCCGGGTGACTGGCAGCAGAGCGTTGCCTTGCTGATTGGGTGGAAGGTGTAGAAAAGGAAAGCGAGATTTGCTATTTATTCACCTTTTTTCTTCTAATCATTTTTTTCCTATATCAGCACGACTCTTGTACGTGTCGGATGCAGACAGCGTTGGATTTATTGGGGGAAGACACCAGCTACATCATGGAATCACGACAGTATACTATTGGACCTGATATCTTTCTTGTATATCATTATATTGCAATGGCATGAACTCACGATGCAGTACTACTATTTTCAGCAAGTGAATACATAACTCCAGTGACACATTTGCATATCTCCGATATTGTTCGAAATGTGTTCTACAATGCACTTTACAGTGAACTCTACAGTGAACTCTACTGACAGGTCTCTTTGAAACTTGTCTGTTACATGCGATGGGAAACCCATTCCTGCATATTGATCTTTCACCCAGACCATCAAGACTTTTCAACTACCAATATACACCCACGTCGATGCTCATATCCCCATCACTTCATCGAAACACCGGCTGTATCCTGCCCGCCTGCCGATCCAGCAACCGCTGAGGCAGCCTCACTTCATACCTGTGTGCCCGTCAGCTATCGAAGATATTCATACTATGATACTTGCCATTGAACATGAAACAGCTGAACTGATTACGGATTCATCACACTTACATGCGCTCCAGCCAGGCACACAATAGCCTGCGCGTGTCCGCCGGATCGATAATCTCCTCAATGTTAAACGCAGCGGCCGTGCGGACCGGATTCTGCAAACGCCGATAGTCGGCGGTCAGGGCGGCGAGGAGCTGGCTGCGCGCATCGGCGCCGTTCTTGTCGGCTGCATCTTGGAGCTCGCGGCTGTGGGCGACTGTTGATAGGGGAAAGGTCAGCAGCATAATTCGCGATTCGATAGAGCAGGATTGCTGGGCTCGCTTTTCTTCATCCGTGAGTCCACCTCAAGAAAGTGACTTCATCACACGCATAGCAAAGAAGTAAGAACTGAAAGGGAGAGACAGAAAAAGGAAAAGGAGAAAAACAAACCCTCGACTCCGCCCTCCAGCGGCAAGCTCGCCGTCTCCATACTCGGCCAACCGACACGCATGTGGGGATCCCTCGAATCGACCATGACCGCGCCCGCAACGCCATAGCACCTCCTCGTCACCACACTGAAAATCGGCACCGTCGTGCCAAAATACGCTTTAGCCAGCTCGACGCCCCACCGCATCGTCGCCGTCCTCTCTGCCGCCGTCCCCACCGCGTAGCCGGGACAATCCACCAGCTGGACGACGGGCAGGTTGAAACAGTCACACAGGTTCAAATGTCTGATCATCTTCTGCGCGCCCAGCGCGTCGATCGCGCCGCCACCTACAGACTCCGGATCGTTCGCCAGCACGCCGCACGCCCGCCCGTTCAGCCTCGCTAGTCCCACAATCGCCGTCCCGCCCCAGCCGGACCCGATCTCGAAAAACGTGTTTGCGTCGACTAAAGTCGAGATGATGCGCCGCATCGCGTACATCCGCTGGCGCCGGCGAGGGACGGCTGTTCGCAGGGCCGAGACGTCGCGATCCGCCGGATCCACATCCTTACCATCTGGACTTGTGTTGGCAATGGGAGGCAACCCCGTCAGCCCACAATCAGGCAAATACCCCAAAACCGCGCGTATCTGTGCGAAACACCCCTCCTCGTCCGGCGCAGCATTATCCACCGTCCCATTCCTGCAATGCACATCCGCGCCGCCGAGCTCCGCCACGCTCAACCCTTCCTCAAAGGTGGCCTTCGCCACAACCGCGGGTCCGGCGTTGAACAGCGCGCCCACATCGGCCGCCATGACGCTGAAGTGGCACGCCGTGGCCCTGGCGGCGCCGAGACCTATAGCGGGCCCCACGATCGCTGCGACGCTCGGGATGGACAGTGCCAGCTGCGTCGCGACTTCTCGGAACATGGGGATCGGAGGCACGTAGCTGAAGCCGTCCTTCCGGATCGTGGTCACGGATCCGCCGCCCGATGAGCCGTCGACGAGCTTGATGATGGGCAGACGCAGCTCGATGGAGAGTTTTTCCAGGTACACGGATCGAGACCAGGTCGCGCCGTCGGCGTGGCCGGCTCGGATGCTGTAGTCGTCCGCGGTGAGGCAGACGCGCCGTCCGGACAGGAGCCCGAGGCCTTGGATGTTGTTGCTGGGGCGGAAGGCGGTGATTTTGTCAGCTGGTGGGGTGGAAGGGCTAGAGGAGGGGATGGTATCCCAGGTCACGGTGCCGCTGATGGAGCCGATTTCTGCAAACGTGCCTGGGTCGAGGAGTTGGTCGATCCGCTCACGCGCCCACAGCTTGCCAGCTTGTTTTTGCCGGATGTACCCCCGCTCGGTGGTCGGTGCGGTCCGCGCAATGGTCTGTAGGGTGTGCACTTGGTCGAGGACGTCGGACCAGTCGGCGGGTGGGGTGCTGGATGTAGGGGAGTTGGTGGGTGGTTTGCGTCGGCGTAGTCGGGGACCATGAGTGGTTGGGTCGTCGGTACTGGGAGAGGAGGAGGAGGAGGGAGAAGAGGGAGATTGATTGGATGAGCTTGAGGACGATGAGGTAGAAGAGGAAGAGGAGGAAGATGATAATTGAGAGGGAGAAGATGGTTTGAGGTGCTGCGAGACTTGATTCAGACGCTGTTGTGCTGAGCTGCTGCCGCCTTCATTGGCGATGCCATTGCCATCCCCGCCGCCATTGCTGCCACCACTCTTTTTCTCGTCCGCCATTGCATCAAATGGAGTCTTCAGAAATTCTTCTATACCCTCTTTGACATTCAAATGGCTTCTTTTAGCCTACATAAGCTCATACATCAATCATCGATTCCATTCTGTGCCTTGCAGTGAGCAGGAGGAGCTATCGTGAAGCTGGACGAGCGGAGGACGAAATCCGCTCGTTTACCTCGGCAAGAGCGGCTAAACCTTAACTGAAGACCTCGATCTTGTCCCGTTTTAGCATATACTGGCTTCTATGATATCAATTAAGGGATGACATATCGCCAGCTGGGTCAAGATGCCGGAAGTCAAGAAGCTGCTGGTCGCTAACCGGTATGTATTGTTTTCTTCGTCCAAATACTGCTGCTTTGGAATGTCTCTGGATCCTGAGCTGTACTGCAATGAGGGGAAGCTTGACTGGCCTCCTCATTTACACTGATCATGAGCGATGAATTTGTTTCAGTCGTCATACTGTATGTTACTACATGTGAAGGCTGGCAGATGTTCTGCCTGTTTACAGCTTGTATCCAAACTTGTGCCTCTCTATTGCCTCTCTATCTTATCAAATCAATCAATCTACCACTCAAGCCCCTTTCTTGTCCCAATACTCCCTTCCCCATCCTATCACGTCTAAATCCAACCTCAACCCTCCTCAATCAGCTTTTCCTTGCTCTTAACAGCCCCACACCCGTCACGCTTATCTCCAACTCATCCCAACCCCCTCTGCTTCACCCAACTGACTAACCCTCCCCTCTCCCCAGCGGCGAAATCGCAACCCGCATCCTCCAAACCGCCCGCGAACTCCATCTACCCAGCGTGGCCCTGTACACCGCCACCGACACCAGCCACACCTCCCTCGCCACGTGGGCCATCCCCCTCCCCTCTCCCGCGCACTACACCTCCATCCCGCACCTCGTCTCCCTCTGCCGCGAGCACTCCATCGACGCCGTGCACCCGGGCTATGGCTTCCTCTCCGAGTCCGCCGACTTTGCGGCCGCGCTCGAGGACGCGGGCATCCTCTTCGTCGGACCACCCTCAGAAATTCTGAGGCTGACGGCGGATAAAACTGCTGCGAGACGGCTGGCGGACGGGTGTGGTGTTCCTGTTGTTCCTGCGCTTGTCGAGGGATTCTCCGGATCTGGCGGCGGCTCTGGATCAGGCGGCTCTGGATTGTCCGGATCGAGTGGCTCCTCTGGGCCCGCCAAAATAAAGGAGTTTGCTGCTCGGGTGGGATACCCGATCATGCTCAAGGCGGTGGATGGAGGCGGAGGGAGGGGGATTAGGCTGGTGAGTGGGGAGAGGGAGCTGGAGGGGGCGTACAGGGAGGCGGGCGCGGAGAGTGCTAGTGGGAGGGTCTTTGCGGAGAAAGCGTTGGTGGAAGGGTTCAAGCATGTCGAGGTGCAGGTGTTGGGCAATGGGAGGGAGGTGGTGCATTTTTGGGAACGTGAGTGTTCGGTGCAGAGACGGTCAGTGGGCTCTTTTTTTCTGTTTCCCTTTCTGGTATGAAACGCAATCTGGGAGCGAGACCTTTTTCAGTATCCCGAGTATTGGTCGCGGAATTGAAATGAGATAGGAAAAAGGGGATTGATTATCTTCGACAACGTTTTCGCTAACTCAGATTCTCTCCAACAGGTATCAAAAAGTCATCGAAACAGCCCCCTCCACGCTCCGCTTCACGGGCCACGCCGCCCTCGCCGACCGCATCATCGCCGCAGCGCTGAAGATGGCGTGCCATGTCAACTACACCTCTCTCGGGACGTTCGAGTTCCTCGCCCGCCCTTCAACCGACGAGTTTTACTTCATGGAGATCAATCCGCGTCTGCAGGTCGAGCACACCGTCACCGAGTCCCTGACTCACGACGACCTAGTCGCGCGGCACCTCCAGGTCGCCTGTCTTGGCCCTGATGCCACTCTCCCTACCACATCCCTCTCCACACCCAACCCATCCTCCACCTCTACCTCCTCATCACCATCCCACCCACCACCAGGCTTCTCCATCCAACTGCGCCTAACAGCAGAAGACCCCTCACAGAAGCACAGCCTATCCATCGGGCGGATCAGGCACGCCACGTTCCCAACGGGCAACGCCATCCGGGTGGACACGCACATCAAACCCGGCCTCACCGTCATCGGACCGGATTTCGACTCCCTCCTCGCCAAGATCGTCATCACATCCACGGATCCGGGCGCGGCAGCAGCGAAAGCCGTGCGTGCGTTGACTGAGCTGGAGATTCGCGGCGTCACTACCAATCGGGTCCTGTTGCTCGGCGTATTGCTCTCAGACGCATTTCGGAAGGGAAACTGCGATACGCGGTGGTTGGAGGGGAATACGGAGGAGGTGTTGGAGGCGGGGGAGCGGTATCTTGCCGAGAGAGTGAAGTTGGATCTACCTGGCGACGGAGCGGGTGGATCATCCGCCCCGTCGCAGGCCTTGAGCGCAGGTAATGCAAGCACAGGCTTCAATGTCCGGAAATCAGATAAGTGGAAGGTCCAGATCAACGGGACATCGCACGTCGCTACGGTCGAGCGCATCAAACGGCTGGACCCGCCGGAACTCTTCGAGAGCCGGCTCTCACTGGCGGGGAGCGATTCGGTGATGGACATCCGGCTGGAGCGCGCGTCTGAGACGGACGTTGCTGGTGCCGGTGCCGGTGCTGGGGATGGGGCAGAGCATAGGCTCGCGGAGCCGGGCGAGGAATCGCATCTGGCGTGTCCGGTGGCGGGGACGTTGGTGGAGGTCCTGGTGGATGAGGGGGATGAGGTCAGGGAGTTTGATCCCGTCGCGGTCGTCAGGCAGATGAAGATGGAGTTGGAGATTCGTGCGCATAGGGCTGGGAGGGTCAGGGGGTTGTGGGAGGTGCAGGAGGGGGAGGTGGTTAGGGCGGGATTGTTGGTTTGTGAGATTGTGGGTGTTGGAGAGGAGGTTGAGGGAGGTGCGGTGGTTAAGGGAAAGTTATGATAGGGTATGAGAGTTGTGTTGACTGGATTAAATAGGTGATTGAGTTGGGGAAAAAGTGAGTGTATAGATGTTGATATGAGCGAGTATTTGAGTAAGTATTTAAGCAAGTCTGTGAGTGAGTATGTGAGCGAGTACGTGAGTGAATACGTGAGTGAGTATATATGTGAGTGAGCACGTGAGCATGCATGTGAGAGAGTGTGTATATAAGAGACTTTTGAAAAGAGTATTGGAGTATATATACAAACTTATAAGCAGGAGAGCACTCAAGAGACCATATAATAATAATTGAATAAGGAAGTGAATGAGCAAGTAACGAAGGAATAGGAAAAGAAAAATTTGTGTACGTATTAATATAACGAAAGATATAGAAACCCCGTATTAATATATTTAAGTTAGGATTAAAACTTATAATTATTCTAAAAAGAGTTATAATCTTTTAATTTCATTAATTAGCTAAATTATTGAGATAGCTAATTAACGGCTCTTTAATTAATCCGTATAATACCGCGATTACGAATACGGCTACCGAGAACGGTAAAATATAAGGGTCCGAAGGATTAAATTTATATAATATTTAATTAATAAATATAATACGTAAGGGCTTATAATATAAAAGCTTACGTATAAAGCCCTCGGGCCTCGGCTTTTATACGGATCTTTATATTATTTTTATAATTTAATAATAAACTTTTAATCTCCGCGAATTTAAAGATCGTATTATAATAATAATATATATAATATTAATTATAACTATTTTATAATTTCGTTTCTATTAATCGACTCTCTTAATATTTATTTTTATTATTATTTTATTCTATTATTATTTAAAGCGCCTTAAACTGCTCGTTCTATTACGTCTCTACTTATATTCTTTATAAAGTTCTCGTACTCGGAATTATTACCGTAGTAATCCTTATTAATAGGAGAAAAAATTTTCTACCCGCGCTAGGGCTTAAATTATTTATTTATAAATTTCCTATTTATATATCGTTTATAACTTCCTTCTTTTATTAATCTTCTTATATTAAAGATTTTATATTATAATTATTTTTTAAAGCGCCTTAGGTTATTTATTTTATTACGTCTCTACTTATATTCTTTATAAAGTTCTTATACTCGGAGCCGTTACTACGGTAATCCTTACGTATAGGACAAAAAATTTCTACCCGCGCTAGGGCTTAAATTATTTATCTTTTATAAATTTTTTATTTATATATCGTTTATAGCTTTCTTTTTTTATTAATCTTTTTATCCCTTCGGGGGCACGGTACGTCACTTATAGTAATATAGTACAGCAAATCTTACGTGGGAACGAATTATCTATTTATTTTATCTTTCGATAATCTTATTTAACGCGATAGCTAAGATCGTATTAATCGACTCCTCTAAATCCTTTTTTAAAAGTCTCCTCTTAGCGTTATCTAGCGCGCACTTAATAATTAACCGATTAATTAAATTATTAAGATAATTAATTAACGGCTCCTTAGTTAATCCGTATAATATTATAATTACGAACGCGGTTATCGAGAACGGCGAAATATAAGGGTCCGAAGGATTAAATTTATATAATATTAATAAATATAATATATAAGGGCTTATAATATAAAAGCTTATATATAAAGCCCTCGGGCCTCGGCTTTTATACGGATCTTTATATAGTCTTTATAATTTAATAATAGCCTCCTAGTCTCCGCGAATTTAAGGATCCGCGTTATAACGGTAATATATATAATATTAATTATAATTATTTTATAATTTCGTTTTTATTAATCGGCTCTTTTAGTATTAATTTTTACTTAAGTAATATAAGGGTCTTTAATATAAAAAGATTAATAAAAGAAGGAAGCTATAAATAATATATAAATAGAAAATTTATAAAAGATAAATAATTTAAGCCCTAGCGCGGGTAGAAAATTTTTTCTCCCGTACGTAAGGATTACTATAATAACGGTTCCGAGCACGAGAACTTTATAGGGAATATAAGTAGAAACGTAATAGAACGAGCAGCCTAAGGCGCTTTAAATAATAATTAATCTTTTTATATTAAAGACCTTATATTATTTATAAAAACGAAATTATAAAATAATTATAATTAATATTATATATATTACCGTTATAACGCGGATCTTTAAATCCGTAGAGATTAAAAGGTTATTATTAAATAATAAAGACTATATAAAGATCCGTATAAAAGCCGAGGCCCGAGGGTTTTATATATAAACTTTTATATTATAAGCCCTTACGTATTATATTTATTAATTAAATATTATATAAATTTAATTCTTTAAACCCTTATATTTTATTATTCTTAATAACCGTATTTATAATTACGGTATTATATAAATTAATTAATTATTATTTAAAGCGCCTTAGGCTACTTATTTTATTACGTCTCTACTTATATTCTTTATAAGGCTCTCGTACTCGGAATTATTATTACGATAATCCTTATATACGGGAGAAAAAATTCCTTACCCGCGTTAGGGCTTAAATAATTTATATATATATAAATTTTCTACTCTAGTTTAATTTATAATTCCTTTCTTTTATTTACCTTTTTAATTTATACTTAAAGATAAGCTTAAGATTTAAAGCTTTATAATAATTACTATTACTTATATCGCGGCCGCGAAATATATCCTTAAAGACTTAAAATTATTAAGTTTATTACTTAACTTTAATAACCGCGTTATAATTCGTATTAAAGCCGAGCTTAAAAAACTTAACCGGTAAGCTCTTTAATTTATATTATAAATTATCCCTTCGGGGGTACGGTACGTTACTTATAGTAATATAATATAGTAAATCTTACGTGGGAACGAATTATCTATTTATTCTATTATTAATCTTAATTAAGGCTCCCCTTCGATTAAAAATAGAGTAATATTTAAGACCCTATTTATTAAGCTTATAAAATAATCTTTTAGAAATTAATTATCGGCCGTAATTATAACCCCTTTAAATTTTAATCGGTTACTTAAATTATTTAAGTAAATAATAAGAGGCCTCGCGACTTTTAATAATAATAGTATTATAATAAAAGTTATTACGCGAATATAAATTATATTAAGATTAAAGAGCTTAATATTATATACTATTAATATATATATATATATATATATATAATAATTTATAATATAAATTAGAGAGCTTACCGATTAAGCTCTTTAAGCTCGGCTTTAATATAAATTATAACGCGGTTATTAAAGTTAAGTAATAAGCTTAATAATTTCGAGTCTTTAAAGATATACTTCGCGGCCGTAATATAAGTAGCGGTAGTTATTATAAAGCTTTAAATCTTAAATTTATTTTATAATAAAGACTATTAATCTTAATTTATATTATATAAATTAAAAAGGTAAATAAAAGAAGGAAGTTATAAATTAAATTAGAGTAGAAAAAATATATATATATAAATTATTTAAGCCCTAGCGCGGGTAAAAAGATTTTTCTCCTATATATAAGAATTACCGTAATAATAATTCCGAGTATAAGAGCCTTATAAAGAATATAAGTAGAGACGTAATAAAATAAGCAGCCTAAGGCGCTTTAAATAATAAATAATATTATTATTCTTTAAAGCGCCTTAGGCTACTCGTTCTATTACGTCTCTACTTATATTCTCTATAAAGTTCTCGTGCTCGGAACCGTTACCGCGGTAATCCTTACGTGCGGGAGAA